>CM056095.1:18726505-19279606 GCA_002259235.3 Caenorhabditis latens
TGATTCTCTAATTGTCTCGGAAAACGGATCCTGCTATCTCATGTCAATAGAAAACTTGCTTCTAGGCGACACCATTGCGGTGAAGGAGCTGGACAAGTCGGTTGTCAAAAAATTCTGTGTATTCAAACGCAGAATCCTTGAAAACCAGACGTTCAGCATTGGAAAAACTAAACGACCAGTGATTATGGGAACTGGAGAAGTTGGAGCCGCAAAGGATTTTCTCATAGGAACCACTCATATTGGAGAGATCTTCTTCCCGGTGAACTGGAACGGCCCCGATCGGAATGTGTACCTGCCAATCGCCCAGCCTGTGGTCTTGAAATATGAGAAAGACGCAAAGTCATGTAGAGCTGAGCAGTTTTACAACCAAACCAGATATTGCAAGTACTCTCCCGAAAGTTTGGATTACCTGGTTGCTATGGGGAGCTCTGCGATGACGGCGGCACGTGTTGGGGTGTTTGACCCGATTCGCTACTCGATCGACTCCAGCAAAATCAAGTTGGACAACGGAATTATAAGAATCCTTATCCCACCACCTGCCACGTCGAGAACATGGGTCCCTGGTACCCGGGTCGCAATCGAAGGTGCCGGACAAGCTGTGATCACGTACGTCCCGGAGAATAACAAGTATGCAGTGATTTCGGTGAAACCAATTGGAGAATTTAATTATGCAATTTTATCTTCGAAGGCATTGGTCTATCAAATGCCAATGGAACATGTGACACCGATTCAACGAGGATTCTTTGAGAACATGGAGGATGGAACCAACGGGAAAAGAGTTATCCAGACGTTGTTCGGCGGATCCGCTATCGGGGTAGATGGGGAGGATCAAAAGAGAATCGGATTTATGAGTCGAGAAGACATGAACTCTGTACCGTTCCCAGAGTGTCAACCTGTCCTCCCAGATGACAAGGTGGCAGCCTACCCAGCCACCTTGGATACTCCGCAAGCCACCTATATCCATCAACTTGTCACTGGAGCTTTGCCGATTACTGTAGGTAACTTCCCAATCCTCTCCGGAAAAACCACGGCTGTAGCTATCGCGGCGTTGGAAGCCGCCAAGGCTAACCCAGGGACTCAGCACCTGGTCTATGTGCCAGATGACCAAGGAGCCAAGATTCTGGTTGACCGGATGCAATCTGTGCTAGCAGGAGCGTCTCAGAGCTCTGAGGAAATCAAAGCTCTAAGGATGATTTGCTTCAAGGACTGGATGAATTTGACTCCAATAGAACGTTCCAGCTTGGATTATCCGGTCATGTTGAGAAAATTCCTTGAAGATATCATTGAGGGGAAGTACGACCTGGATGAGGATACCAAGAAGAGAGCGGAACTTTATTATGGAAAAGAGACGGATGATGACACCTTCTGGCGCAATCTCTTCTTTTCCCTGGTCTCTCCTCAAATCATAATTGGCAAGTTTCAGTCGATTCTCCCTTACTTCCCTGTATTCAATAACGTCACTACTATTCAACTCGACGACGCGGACCAGATCCCACAACACGACCTCATCCGTACTTGCATCCAATTCCCATCCGCCAGATATGGATTGATGGGAGACGCAGTGAAAGAGATCAAGTATTTCCCTGGAATGACTGGTTTTCAAGCAAGTCCGGCAATCGGAAAGCTCGTGGAAATGTCTGTCAACTGGAAATTGTTTCCAATTGTGACGTCGAAAAACGTGTATGGTGGTGTCAACTCGAAGATAACTGATGTCATTGGAGAGGTGTATTATAAGGATAGACAGCTCGTTGGTCACGCGGAACCAGGAAACTCTGGGGCTCCTGCTATAAGAATTTTGCATCACCACATGTTCGGCCCAGCGAAAGACGCCAGAGAAATCGACCTACTGATGAAGCTGGTCAGAAAACTCACATCCGCACCCGGTAACCGTCCCCTATCAGAAATCGGAGTGCTCTGCTTCACTCACGGATACATTCCACTCCTCCATCAGGCTTTCCAAGGCTCCGGAGTCTATACTGGCTACTACGACGCATTCCATGGCATCCAAAAAGAGATTTTGATAATCTGGGGTGGATTTTCCGCTTTCAGGGAGTCCGGGTTATCCATGAACCTGACCACTTTTATGCTAACCCGTGGAACCCAGATGGTTTACATTTTGGGAAACACTCAAGATATGGTGAACATGAAGAATAATGGCGTCAAATGGAAAACGCTGGTGCAGGTGGTGCGGGCGAATGGAGGAGGAGTTTGGAATGCTGAGGTTAGTTGGGGTACTGTAGGCTGATTTAGTAATTACCGTTTCAACGCCTATCAAAACTCAAATCGGTTAAGAAAATTGATGATCCGGGTAGTTGAATTGTTCTTATTCAAATGTTATCGTAGTCCTAATTACAGTAGTCTAGCATCGTTGTAAGACCAACTGGGGTACTGTAGAAAAGATTACGGTGAATTAGGTTCCGGGCTTATTGTAGGCTATGTTGCCTGTTTAGGTTGAGATATCGTAGAATGAGGTACTGTAGGCGGTTTGGTTTTCTGATAATGCTGAGGTACTTAGATTACTGTAGTTAGCACATGCTAATAGCACCCAAAATAAAGAGACCCAGACATTGAACTTCTTTTTCAGCAATTCATCGAGGGCCATTAGCAGTCAGCTGCACAACTCCACTCCTCACATTATTTCGCTACTGTTTCACGTGTTTTTGGTGAGTTTTAAAATGTTGAACTCGATTAATTTGTAAACTATGTTCAGATCGTTTTTTGCTACTCAACTCGATTGGTATCTTCAGAATCTTCTATGCTACAATGTCTCGCCGTCAGGATTTTTCTTCATGATTTTTCTGGTATTTTTCATCTCACCACTCCCCACTCATTCCCACTCATCCAAATTCCAATTCCCTCAAATTATCTTTTTTCTATATGGTTTTTTTTATCAATTTGTATCTCTAAATGTTGAAGACTGAAATATATGCATTCATATCTATTCCTGAAACCATTTCCTGCTCGTATCAAAGATAATATGTTGGTACGGTCTTTGGTTGTTGCTTTATTCGGAAGACTAAAGATATTTTCTGTGACGATCTTCAATTGATTCTTGAAACAGTATTTAAAATTTGAAAAAACTTCTTCCATTTCATTTTTGATATCTGCTATAATATTCTCACTATTGGTTACTCAAAATAAAGGTCCATTGTATATCTGGATTTTATGAAATAGTAAAATCAAAGTGTTGTTTCCTTATACCAACCGAAAATGCACTTTTATTTCATTTTGAAACCACTTGAAACAGAAATAAATAGTTGGAATTTTTCATTTCTCAAAACACTTTTCTATTCTACTTATGATCTAAAATCTCTGAAATAATCATGTGGTTCGTACAGAGCAGTGAATTTTTGCTTAGTGACTCTCAAGAATGTTTGAAAAAAGAAAAACTGATGATTAGTCGATAAGCTTCTTTTGTATTGAACATTAGCACAATTGCATATTTATTAGCACAATAATATTGCTCTACTAGGAAAAAAAACAAAAATGTTTTGTTTGAAACAGAAAGTTTCAAATAGAACCGTAATACGAAAAATTGCTTGATTCCTTAAATTATATTATTTAACAATTCTTCGAAACAGTGGAATTTTTGAATAATTTCTAGCTTACTTTCGGCTTATCTGACTCCGCGTATGATGCAGACGAATTGAATAAAACACATTTTTATTTCATTTTATTTTATTTTGAAACAGTGAATTAGGTGGTTTTTTCTTCCAGCCTAACTTAAAATATCTTAAATCTTTAAAAAAGTGTTTCCTAATATCAATTTGAAATTTTCATTTGAACTTTGAACTGATCAATTTTATTAAACTCTATAGGTGACATTTAGTTGGAGCAGTACATATTTATTTTTTTCTCAGTTATATCTCGTTTGTTAATATAATGGCTTTACATATTTGATTGTGAATTAAAATAACAACATTAAAAAAAACGAAGTACTGAATCGTAATTTTTCGCCGAATCTACTTAAATATAGTTGAAACAGTGATAATTTTGTAAAATGTAGAAAGATTACTGTTACAAAATTACTGTAAACAGTATATTTCAAACTTTTGATAATGTAATCGCTATCAAGATTTGGGTTTTGACAAAAGCCTAGAAAAACTGGAAAAATAACAAGTAAAATTAGGTTACTGTAACAAATAAAACTACAGTAGCTTGGGAGTACTGTATCTCAAGGCGACTATGAACAATCTGGTCCGGAACTACAGTATGCCAGGGGGTAATGTACCGTGTCCGATATGTTAACTGTAATTTTAATTAAATACAGTTAAAAAAGTGTAAGTGTTTCTAAATATGAGTTTACTATCGGGCGTAATCGACTTTCGTAAAAGAAACGCTATGAAACAGTAATTTTTAACTGAAAGTCTACTAAAAAACTAGAAGCTTCGCATAATTTTATTGTTTTTTAGAAAAAATCATGTTATTAACAAAATGGAGATCACAAAAAAATAATTATTAAAAATTATGAGATTTCAAAGGGGAGGAGGGGGACATGGTGAAACACTGGCATAAGAAAAACAAGACATGATACAATTACTCAATTAAAATTTAGATTACAATTAAAAATATGAATAAAATAAGAAAAAAATAACAAAAATAAGTAAGAATGAGGTGAATTTGGGAGTGTTGTGTTGCTTAAAATGAGAAAAAATATGGATAAAAGAGGTATGGGCTACTGTAGGTATGCAGAGATCTGAAAATTTGAGATTAGTTCAATTTGTACAGTTTTTTACCACTGTTTCAATATTCTTGGAATAAAAAAAATATTGTTTTCACGTATTACTTGTAGAAACATTAAAATAAATTACCACTAACCTGAGCAATGGGGACAGGGTACTGTAGCTGAGTGAAGCGGGACGATGTGGAGTACTGTAAAACGGAAAGAATATAATTTACTGTTTCAACAGTTTTTTGAAAATCTACATATTTTTTTAATTTTCAATAATCCTCTCATTAATTCTAATTTTGGATATTATTACATTACGTTACTGTTTCAAAATTTTTTGAAATTCCATCGGAATTTTGTATTACTGGTCAAATATCATTCTTTCAATTGCAACTAACCTGAGAATATGATGATGCAGAGGGAATACTGTAGCTCAGTGAAGCGGGACGATGCGAAGTGTTGTAAACAGACAGGGATATCTGTAAATTCACTGTTTCAAGATTTTTTGAAAAGTTATAGTCAGATAAAATTTGCAATCATTTCTAACAATTATACCCCCCATCTCAGATAATCAAAAACAAGATTTTAGCTTTAAAAAACTAAAAAAAATCACTGTTTAAACTAACCTGAGAATATGAGATGGCTAACCGTGGACGCCGAGTATTGTAGATTGTGGGTGGGATTGGCTGAAATTTAAACATAGGTATAATAATACATTCCTCCCTTCCAACTTAAGATTGTCACTGTTAAACACATATTGTTGGTTGTCTACAGTACCTCCAAACTACAGTAACCCGATTTTCCTCACCTCAAAAAAAGTCCGGCGATTGGAAGGCTAGTGGAAATGTCTGTCAACTGGAAATTGTTTCCAATTGTCACGTCGAAAAATGTGTATGGAGGTGTCAACGAGAAGATAATCGATGTCATTGGAGAGGTATATTATAAGGATAGACAACTCGTTGCTCACGCTGAAGTAGTGAAAACTTGTGGTATTAAAATTTTGCATCACCATACGTTCGGCCCAGCGAAAGACGCCAGAGAAATCGACCTTCTGATAAAACTGGTCAGGAAACTGACATCCCCACCCGAGAACCGTCGCCTATCGGAAATCGGAGTGCTCTGTTTCACTCACGGATACATTCCACTTCTCCATCAGGCTTTCCAAGGCTCCGGAGTCTATACTGGCTACTACGACGCATTCCATGGCATCCAAAAAGAGATTTTGATAATCTGGGGTGGATTTTCCGCTTTCAGGGAGTCCGGGTTATCCATGAACCTGACCACTTTCATGATAACCCGTGGAACCCAGATGGTTTACATTTTGGGAAACACTCAAGATATGGTGAACATGAAGAATAATGGCGTCAAATGGAAAACGCTGGTGCAGGTGGTGCGGGCGAATGGAGGAGGAGTTTGGAATGCTGAGGTTAGTTGGGGTACTGTAGGCTGATTTAGTAATTACCGTTTCAACGCCTATCAAAACTACAAATCCGTTTGAAAAATTGTTATTCTAGGTGTAGATAAGGTTATGGTAGTCCTAATTACAGTATGTTAGAATCGTTTTTGGGATACTGTAGAAAAGATTACGGTGGATTTCGGGCTTACTGTAAACTAGGTTGAGATACTGTAGGATGAGATAGGTGGTCAGGTTTTTTGATAGGCACTTGGGTTACTGTAGTTAGTAAAAAAAACCAAAGAATAACATGAAAATAGCACTGAAAATGAAGAGACCCAGACATTGAACTTCTTTTTCAGCAATTCATCGAGTGTCATTAGAGTCAGCTGGACAACTCCACTTCTCACAATATTTCTTTACTGCTTCAAGTTTTTTTGGTAAGTTTTGAAAAGTTGAAATCGATTAATTTGTAAACTATGTTCAGATCGTTTTTTGCTACTCAACTCGATTGGTATCTTCAGAATCTTCTATGCTACAATGTCTCGCCGACAGGATTTTTTTCATGATTTTTCTGGTATTTTTCCCTGTTTTTAGGTTTTTGTGAATTCACCCATCCACCCATTCCCACTCATCCGTAATTCCCATGCCATCTAATTTTCTTTTTTCTATAATTTATCACTCATCACGTTTTGTATATCGATTTATATCTCTACATGTTGAAAATTGGAATATATGCATTCATATCTATTCCTGAAATTATTTCCAGCTTGTATCGAATGCAATATTTTGGTACGGTCTTTGGTTGTTGCTTTTTTCGAACGACTAAAGATATTTTCTGTGACGATCTTTAATTGTTCTTTGAAACAGTAATTAATAAAAATATAATTTTTCAAAATGAGTCACTTTGTTTTACTAATTACTCAAAATAAAGTACCATTCTAAATCCGAATTCCGTGAAACAGTAAAATAAATGTGATAATTTATGACTGAATTTAGGAATATCAATGGAAAAACAAAAACTTTCATATCATTTTGACACCACTTGAAACCGAAAAAAAGGTAGAAGAAAAGTTATTGAGAAGGGAAAATATAAAATGCTGCGAGTTCTAAAACTAGAGATTTAAAAAACTCCTCATAAAATAACAGCTCTTTTTTGAAGTAATAAAAAACCACTGAAATCTCAAAAATATATATGTGGTCCCTAGAGATCTGTAACGAAAAAATCTTTGTTTAGGCACTTTCAAGAGCAGTGTGAACCAGAAAATTTCAAATGTGACAAGTGTTAAAAGTTAGAAAAACTTATGGTATTGTTGGTCGTTAAGATCCAGTATTTAATTTGCATGCATGGATTATAACGTAGGAGAAGGGAACTTATTACTCTATTATGAATAAACACAAAAATGTTTTGTTAGAAACAGAAAGTTTTAAATAGAACCGTAATACGAGAAATCGCATGATTCCTTTAATTATATTATTTAACAATTCTTCGAAACAGTGGAATTTTTGAATAATTTCTAGCTTACTTTCGGCTTATCTGACTCCACGTATGATGCAGACGAATTGAATAAAACAAATTTTTATTTCATTCTATTTTATTTTGAAACAGTGAATTAGGTGGTTTTTTCTTCCAGCCTAACTTAAACTATCTTAAATCTTTAAAAAAGTGTTTCCTAATATCAATTTGAGATTTTCATTTGATCTTTGAACTGATCAATTTTATTAAGTTCTATAGATGACAGTTAGTTGGAGCAGTACATATTTATTTATTTTTTTCAGTTACATATCGTTTGCTTATATAATACCTTCACATATTTGATTGTGTATTAAAATAACAACATTAAAAAAAACGAAGTACTGAATCGTAATTTTTCGCCGAATCTACTTAAATATAGTTGAAACAGTGATAATTTTGTAAAATGTAGAAAGATTACTGTTACAAAATTACTGTAAACAGTATATTGCAGAGCTTTGATAATTGGAAAGAAACTATTGGTTTCTGATAAAAGCCGGAAAAATTGATATTAGGTTACTTTAACTAATAGAACTACCGAACTATCGGGAGTACTGTAACTCAAGGCGACTATGAACAATCTGGTCCGGAACTACAGTATGCCAGGGGGTAATGTACCGTGTCCGATATGTTAACTGTAATTTTAATTAAATACAGTTGAAACAGTGATAATTTTCTAAATATGAGTTAACTATCGGGAGTCATCGCCCAGAATACAAGGTTTTAGTAAAAGAAATACTATGAAACAGTAATTTTTAACTGAAAATCGACTAAAAAACTAGAACTTTTGCAGTATTTTATTACTTTTAAGAAAAAATTATGATATCAACAAAATCGAGATCACAAAAAAAGAATTATAAAAAATTATGAGATTTCAAAGGGGAGAGGGGGACATGGTGAAACACTGGCATAAGAAAAACAAGACATGATATAATTACTCAATTAAAATTCAGATTACAACTAAAAAAGATAAATAAGATAAGAAAAAATTAACAAAAATAAGTAAGAATGAGGTGAATTTGGGAGTGTTGTGTTGTTTAAAATGAGAAAAAATGTGGATAAAAAAGGTATGGGGTACTGTAGAAATCTAGATTGCAGCTTTTTCAATTTCATTCAAATTTCAAATGTGATGGGTGTTAAAAGTTAGAAAAATTAATGGTATTGTGGGTCGTTAAGATCCAGTATATAATTTGCATATGGATTATAACGTAGGAGAAGGGAACTTATTACTCTCTTAGGAAAAAAAACAAAAATGTTTTGTTTGAAACAAAAGTTTTAAATAGAACCGTAATACGAGAAATCGCATGATTCCTTAAATTACATTATTTAACAATTCTTCGAAACAGTGGAATTTTTGAATAATTTCTAGCTTACTTTCGGCTTATCTGACTCCGCGTATGATGCAGACGAATTGAATAAAACAAATTTTTATTTCATTTTATTTTATTTTGAAACAGTGAATTAGGTGGTTTTTTCTTCCAGCCTAACTTAAAATATCTTAAATCTTTAAAAAAGTGTTTCCTAATATCAATTTGAAATTTTCATTTGAACTTTGAACTGATCAATTTTATTAAACTCTATAGGTGATATTTAGTTGGAGCAGTACATATTTATTTATTTTTTTCAGTTACATATCGTTTGCTTATATAATACCTTCACATATTTGATTGTGTACTGCAAGTTAAATCACTGTATTACTGTATATATTTACAGTATACTGAATTTTGACTGCAGATCTCTATGTTCTTCCCACTGTAACTCCGCAATACGCTTCATAGCGTTTATATGACTTCAGTATTTAGTACTGTTTTATGAAACATCAATTTTGAACTGAAAATTAACTAGAAGACATTAAGACATGCATAATTTTATTACTTTCGTGAACTCCAAACATAACACATCAACTTAACTGTGTTTTTAGTTAAACACAATTGAAAAAGTGATAATTTTTTAAATATGAGTTAACCATCGGGAGTAATCGTCGAGAATACATGGCTTTAGTAATGGAAATACTATGAAACAGTTAATTTTTAACTAAAACTAACAAGAAAAGAAATTTTTAAAAAGCATAATTTTATTATTTTTAAGAAAAAAATGATATCTACAATCAGATCAACAAAATCAAGATCACAAAAATGAATTTTTAAAAATTATGAGATTTCAAAGGGGAGGAGGGGGCATGGTGAAACACTGGCATAAGAAAAACAAGACATGATAAAATTACTCAATTACAATTAGGATTACAATAAAAAAAATATGATTGAGAGAATAAAAAAATTAACAAAAATAAGTAAGAATGAGGTGAGTTCGGGAGTGTTGTGTTGCTTAAAATGAGAAAAAATGTGGATAAAAAAGGTATGGGGTACTGTAGGAGGTATGGGGTACTGTAGGTGTGGAACCATCTGAAAATTTGGAATTTTTTCAATTTGTGTATAGTTTTTTACTACTGTTTCGACATTCTTAGAAAAAATGTATAGGAATCTGCAACCTTCTCTTATTAACCCCACTAGGTATGGGGGGTGAATATTTTTAAAGGCGCATGCGTTACCATTTTTCATTTCCCACTAACAAAAATGTCACGCTTTGTTGACCGTTAATAACTTTGTCCGTATTACACCATTTCACCTGGTTCTTTCTCTGTCAATTAGGATATGTCTGTCCCGTCAGTTCTGGAAATTTTGGTATTGATACCACTTCTGATAGCTGAGCTATGAGCCGTAGAGTAGGAGTCATTTATTTTGGCTTGAAAAGTTTTGATTTGTCAAATGTTTTTCAGTGAAAAAACATTCGTGACCTTTCAATGACCGAGGCCAAGATCAGTAACCAAGACAAATTCATTTTCATTTTTTAAACTAGGGGTAAGTAGGAGGTGATTTCGTTCCCATTTTTTGGAAAACCAGTGGAATAGGACCCGGGAACCATTACTGACGCAGGGCAACAGGGCCGAAGGCCCGGTTTTACTCCGGCCCAGGGCCGCAGGCCCTGAAACTCTTGAAGACCCGGGAAGCATAGCGAATCCCGCTGGCAGGCGGGGGGCGCTAGTCTTGTATCGCTCGTGAAAAGATACAAGAAGTTACAACTAACCTGAGCAATGGGGACGGGTTACTGTAGCGGAGAGGTACTGTAGCTGAGTGAAGCGGGACGATGTGGAGTACTGTAAAACGGAGACAATATAGTTTACTGTTTGATTTTTTTTGAAAATCTATATATTTGGATCCACAATTTTATGGATCATTTTACTGTTTCAAAACTTTTGAATTCAGCGTTAACTATATTTTTGGATATTATTACATTACGTTACTGTTTCAGATTTTTTTTCAAAAAAAAATCATCGGGATTCCGAATAATTGGTCACATACTGGTGCCATTGCAACTAACCTGAGAATACGAGATCGTAGACGTGTGGGATACTGTAGCCGAGAAGTACTGTAGAGGTGAAGTATTGTAGACAGACAGGGATATCTGTAATTTCACTGCTTCAAGATTTTTTGAAAACTTATAGTCAGATAAAATTTGCAATCATTTCTAACAATTATACCCCCCCATCTCAGATAATCAAAAACTAGATTTTAGCTTTAAAAAACTAAAAAAGTCACTGTTTAAACTAACCTGAAAATATGAGATGGCTAACCGTAGACACCGAGTACTGTAGATTGTGGGCGGGATTGGCTGAAAATTGAATATAGGTATAGCTATACATTATTCAATACAAATTTCAAGTTATTACTGTTAAACACATATTGTTAGTTATCTACAGTACCTCCAAACTACAGTAACCCGATTTCCCTCACCTCAAACCATCTCAGCATCCATAACACATCCTCTCTCCTCAACCTCCTTCAGAATCTTCATCCAACACACGGAGGTCTTGAGATCTACCTGATTTCCAATTATCACGACGCCCTGTCTCGCTCTGGATAGTGCCATGTTGATTTTTCGGTCATCTTGGACGTCGTGCTCATCCAAAGTGGCCAAGAGAATTACAACTTCTTTTTCGGCTCCTTGGAAGGAATCCACGGTGCCAACTTTCACATCTCCGAGGGTGTTTTGGAGGAGCGTCGCGGAGGAGAAGCTGATCACCCCGATGACCTTTTGTGGAATGGTTTTGGCCAGGTTCTCGACCAATCGTTGGACTACAGTAGTCTCATTGTCACCGTAGATCACACTGTTGTTGACCAAGCTGATGGGAAAGTCCGGGAAACTCCAGATGTCCGGGCGATCCACGATAAGCAAACTGCGCTCCGTTGCTATCACCACTGATTTCAAGCCACCTCCATAAAAAGAATCGCCCAGAATCTTAGTGATCCCAGGGTGGCATGTGTACACCTTTTTCAGGTGGGTAACTGGCACGGAGTTCTCCTGGATAGCTCTCTCAAACAAGTTCCCAACCGCATGACTCGCCAAAAACTCATTGAGTCTTGGATCCCGATAGGCTGTGAGCTGATTGACATCCCCCATCATTCCAAATGTTGAATGCGGGAATCTTGAGATGATAGAGATAATTGTGGCTTCAGGAATCAGGTGAGCGTCATCGAATTGGATAGATCCAACGATACTCAACAGTGGTGTGATGTCCCATAAGGAGTCAGCAGTGGTTACCACGATTAGTGGCTTGATGTCACGGAACAGCTCTTCAGATTCAGAGGTATGTCTGAGCATTGGGATTTCTTTTCGGAAATCGAATTCCTTCAAGAATTCCATCAAGTTTGTCGCAGCAATCTCGCTCTGAGTGATTAGCAAATGACATGCAGTCGTGTTTTTCTTTGCCGCTGACACCGCAGCCGCCGCCATCGTCATCGACTTCCCACTCCCAAACGGACCACTCCCGATGATTATCGGACGCCACTTGAGTAGCTGGTCGACATAGTGGAGCTGCTCGGTGTTTAGGAACACTGTTTTCCTCCTTGACATGTTTGGGAGACCCCGGATGTTAAGGGTGAAGGATGGTGCGATTTTGAGGCCGCCATAGAAAGCCCGGAGGATTTTCTTGGCGTTGTGGGATTCTGGCATTGAGATGAAGAAGTTTTGCTTGAGATTTTGAGGGAAGGGGTTTTCTGCATTGAATACCATATGGTCCCGGCCGCCATTTTCAAATTGGAAGTGACGGGCAAGTCTGGCGGTGATTTCTCCATCCGTTACACGCTTAATCCTTGCAGCGGCGATATTTGTTCTCCCCGCAATCACGATATTCGTTCCTGATTTCCAGTTTTCTGGGATCCCTGAGGTCACAGTGAGCTCCACAATCTTCTCATCGTTTTCATCAACGGTTGCACTCTCCACATAAGCCGCACTTCTATCAGGTCGCCCGAATTTCAGAATTTGCAAGGCGGCACTGCCGATTCTCAGGTATAGCTCTCTTGCTGCATCTGGATCATCTGGAGTGGTGAAGGCTGGGTGGAGATGGAGGGATTCGAGGGTGGAGAAGTAGAGGCGTTGTTGCTGGAATGATGGGGATGAATTGAAGGGTTACAGGGTTTAAAGCGGTACTGTAGCATGTCATAGAATCGAAGACGGATATTCGACAAGATTACTGTAGTTCTAAGGGTGTTAAAGGCTTTAAGGTAGGTCAGGTCTAAAGAGTGTCGCATGTTTTTTGAGATTAGGGAGAATGAAGGGTTACTGTAGGTTACCGGGATAGATATTGGTATGTGAATATAAGGGTACAGTAGTCTTAAGGGATACTGTAAGAAAAATATTTTACTGTTTCAAAAAAAAATGTTTAATGAGTTTTCTCATCAATATCAATAAAGATTTTGTGTAATAAGATTTTTATTAAATTCAATTAACTTAAAACTTCCTTTTTTAAGATATTGTATCAAAACTCGAAAACTTACTGTTTCAACAAAAATTTATAAAATCGAGACTGTACCGACCAGAGTAATATTGAATATTTCTTCTTACAGAACCCCTTAAGACTACAGTATTACTTATACAACCTATCACACTCCTTGGTAACCTAGAGAACCTACCTCAGCGCTTTTAAGACGCTTTTGAGACTACGGTAACGTTGTAGAAACCGACAGTATTCTTCGCGGCTAATAGTCTGGGCATCACAACAATACTCAAAATTTTCCTGTTTCAACAAAAAATTATAAATGTGAGACGGTGTTGACTAAAGTAATATTTAAAAGATATAATACTACTTAAAAGATTTGTGGGGGTACCTATAAGAATCGATAACAACCGTGACAATTTGAGCAAACGACCACCGGAATGTACTCTGCGTCTCTCGACCTGCACACTATCTCATTTCTCTGCGTCATTTCCGCACAATGCTATTTCGTCATCTCTGCGCGCACTCTTACTTTTACGCTGTCTCTCGTTGAGCTGTCACGCGTTTTAATTGAATTTTGCGCATCCTTAGCGCATCCTTACCGTACCCAATTATTTTTCCCAAACCCCCTATGATATTATACTTTTTGAAATCGGGAAGAACTGGAGATTACGAATATGCTAATTTCAAAACACGAAAAAAAAGTGTTTTTCATAAAAAGGACAAATTTGAAGTTTTTCCAAGACAAAGAATAAAAAAACTTGTTACCCACCTTCTCCGATCGACACAAGAGTCAGAATAATAGTAAAAAACAAGAATTTCAGAAAAATAAGTGAAACCCAGACAACTATTCCGCTAAGTTGCCAGAAATGATGAAAACACTACCCAGAAAAGAGGTATTTAAAGGAAAAATGCCACCCTTTCATCTAGCCGACACATGGCTTAACAAAGAAGAATGTGTCACGAATGGTTTTCGGAAAAAGCGTCATTTGAAAAAAACTTCAAATTTGTTCTTTTTATGAAACACACTTTGAATATTTGGAATATTCATGTTTTGAAATTAGCATATTCGTAATCTCCAGTTTTTTCCGATTTCAAAAAGTATAATATCATGGGGGGTTTGGGAAAAATAATTGGGTACGGTAAGGATGCGCTAAGGATGCGCACGAAATAGCATTGTGCGGAAATGACGCTGAGAAATGAGATAGCATGCAGGTCCGAGAGACGCAGAGTACATTCCGTCCCACTGAATACGGAGAACATATTATTTTGGAATCTTTCAAAATATACTGTTTTACCGAAAAATTATAGAACATATAGGGTTCCCGCTGAAGTTGTAGAATAACTGAGTAGCCGGACTACAGTACTTTTTACCGTAACCTACTGTAACCTACAGTACCCCCACTATTTACAGTATCTCATTAGGCTATAGTCCCTCTCACCTCCTCAGTCAACTCCTCCATCTCCAATTTCCCATTTTCCTTCTGATCACCGTCTTGATTTCTGAAAAATAAACTATTTTTGAAACGAAATTTTATTCTGGAAACTTACTCATTATTGTTTTCAACACACATCGTGCTGGACGATGAGTAGTTGGAGTCGAGGCTGAACCGTCTATCTGACTGATAGCCAGAACTGTTTTGAGAGATACGTCCGGGTGGAACCGGATTATTGATGTCTTCTCTGGAAAAAAGTGGATTGGTTGGGGATACAGTACTCCTACTAGTACCCCACTAGCCTACAGTAGCACACAGTAACCCAACCTATCCTCTAGATCTACAGTATCCCACTAGTCGTCTCCCTGTGACTTCCAGGGATACAGAATCCCAGTAACTTACAGACTATCACTATGATTCGAGGTAGTCGGCTTGCTAGCATCCAGTTCTGGAGCCATTTGGAGAACCCGTTTTCTGGAAAATCATTATTATTTACGTTCACCACACAGAGCATCAAGAAAAAGTTATTTATGGAATAGTTATGGTTACACTGAAACAGTGAAGACCACAACTGATTAGGAAAATTGCAAAATAAGAAGATAAGGATTACTGTAGAAATTGTGAAACAGAAAAAAAAGTACAAAAGTAACTGGTGGTAGTGTAGAATTGGGTTACTGTATGGAAGAAATACTGCTTCCATAATATTTCCAAAACCTTACGATAATCTTTTGAAACAGTAAAGAATTGTATAGTTGTAGACGGAAAATCGTTTAAAAGGAATATGGGAATTTAGTAGTTTTGGTATCAGCAAGGCAATCGGAGCATGCTGTGTATCAGGTTTACCGAAAATACAAAATCTTACAGTTTCGCTTCGAAACAGAAAAAAATCAAATTAATTTAGGAAGACATCAATTCAAAATTTTAATCAGTCGTGTGCAAAAGACCGGATCAGCAGAGCTCAATATTCATAATAAAGATACCAAGAAACGATGAAACAGAAAAAATAGCTATAGAGTGACTGATCAATGTAAATTTGAGCTGCAAGGGATATACACAAAAATAAAAAGGGTTTGATATCCAAACCATTAAAAGATATTATAGCGAGTACCTATCAGATAATGAAGAAACAGTGAAAAAAAGTGTTTAATACTGCAAATACTGAATTTTCAGCTTTGGAAAAAGCTGAAACAGGAAAAATATTGTTTAGTATTCTGGAAAAAAGCTTTTCAGGAATTTTCCGGAATAATTCTACTGGTATGTTTTAAAACTGTATCAGATGAATATTTTCTGAAACAGTCAGAGAATTTTGAATTTCGAAATAAGATAGCAAAGTTCATTACCGACAAGACTAATATTATCCAAGGAGCTCATGCACTATCACTACTTGAAAATTGAGATTAGAAATTAGGAAAACTTGAAACAGTAAAAAAAAGAGAGAAAAAATAGATAGAGTCGGAATTTTCAGACAAAGAAAATTAGAAATATGGACATCGAACACTTTGATGAAAATGAAAAGGACACAATGACCGCAGATGGCGTACTAATTAAAAAGAGTTACTTTGTAACAGTGAAAAAAAATTAATTATACTAATTATACTAACTTCAAGATTCTTTTGGAATAGGAAACCGAGTATCAATTAAAAAGTTGGGCCAACGGATGAGTGTCAACCGGAAAAGTGTGACAATGGTCGCCATGTGAATATGTGATTCAAAACTGGGCTAACGTGCAAATCAGGGACTTGTATTGAAAACTACAAACATAATGTAGCTACCCAGATAATGTAAACAACAAAATAAATCCGATTTCCAAATTTAATCGTATGGGAGAAATAAGATGAGAAAGGGTTTGAGCAATTAATCCTGAACGAAATATAAGAAAAAAACGATGCTACAAAGAATTTAGAACGGGAATATACGGAAACAAACAATGAGAGCAGTATTGGCAACTGAAATTTTAAGAAAGATTTACCGTTCATGTATTATAGACGATTGTCAAACAATGAACAAGAAAATAATTCGAAACAGAAAATATATTTCGTTGAAAAAATGTACTCGAGGGACTGCGTCAGAGCAAATTGGTTCCCACGAGAAACGGTGTTACGTGATAAGAAGTAGGAGGGTAGATAGAAATAGAAAAAATGAGATCATAGGCTTGCTATTAGAAATGTGTGATCTACAAGAATAAGCGGAAATTGAAGGTATATCTAATTGTAAGATCCACTCATTTTCTTTTCAGAAACTCTGGGGAAAAGTAGGCTGAGCTTTGAAAAACCACGGAGCAGAACATTTTTGGAAGAAATAACGTTGCTACGATAGAGAATGAAGAATCAAGACAATTTACACTGGAAAACTAGAAATAAAAGTTTTGGAACAGAAAAAAATGCGGAGAGAACGATGGAAAAACAGTGACTTTCGGTAAACATAAGGGAAGCAAGTGGCCTTGTATGGTTATTTATCAAAACAAAATGTCAAAATTACGATTTTTGGACAAAAAAGTGTACAGAAAATGACCGTAGAGTGCGAAGTACATGGGAATATCAAACTAATAGTATAAAAAAAATGAAAAATGGTAAAGAGCTAAGATGAAACAGTAGAATTAGTGGAGAAAGGCGGGACCATGAATTAAAAAAGGAAAGAAATCGCTTGGCCTAAAATTTGGATGATAAAAGATTGGTGTTTATGAACTGTAATAACAGTAAAGGTCCAAAATTCATGATGGGAGAAAATTTGGAACGCCAACAAATTCAGATAAGAAGAACACACCTTACTTAAAGCTTAACCAGATTATCCGAATGTAATCACCCGGATTGGACGAACAGCTTTCTCTAAGCATAATTAATCTCTAGAAAGGATAAGTGAGAATTAAGTAGAACACAGCTAAAAATTTAATCCCACGGAGAAATAAAATGCGAGGATTAAAGGAAAGCTGAAAAAGTGAAAAGCAGTTTGAGCGATGAAACAGTAAAAAATGAGTGAACGAAAAGAACCAATCGATAGTAAGAATACAATAAAAATCTGACGTTTTAAGAAAAATGAATCTTGAAACAGAAATTAATGCATAACGAATCATAGATGATTGTGAACTGATGAATAAGAAAATTATATGAAACAGAAAATATATTTCGTTGAAAAGATGTACTCGAGGGAACTGCGTCAGAGCAACTTGGTTCCCACGAGAAACGGTGTTACGTGATAAGAAGTAGGAGGAATGTAGATGGAAATAGAAAAAATGAGCTTATCAGAATGTGGAATGAGATCATAGGCTTACTATTAGAAAATTATGATCTACAAGAATAAGGCGGAGCCTTGAGAAACCACAGCTCAGAACATTTTTTGGAGAGATTACGTTGCTACAATATAAAATGCAGACAAGAATAGACAATGTAAACGTGAAAAACATAAATGAAAATTCTGAAACTGTGAAAATTTATGAGAAAAAAAATGGAAAACAGTGACTTTCGGTAAATAACAGGGAAGAAAGTGGTCTTGTATGGTTATTTATCAAAACAAAATGTCAAAATTACGATTTTTGGAGAAAAAAGTGTACAGAAAATGACCGTAGAGTGCGAAGTACATGAGAATATCAAACTAATAGTATAAAAAAATGAAAAATGGTAAAGAGCTAAGATGAAACAGTAGAATTAGTGGAGAAAGGCGGGACGACAAATTAACAAAAATATAACAAAAATTTGTTTGGGCTGAAATTCGGATGATAAAATATGATTCTTGAATAACAGTAAAGACTAAATGTCCAGGTTAGGAAAAAATTGAAACAGCAACAAATTCAGATGAGAAGAACACACCTAACTTGAAGCTCAAATCTAAAAAACGTTTTTTTGATATGTTTGAAAAGTCTTAATGGGATTATCCAAATGTAATCACCCGGATTGGATAAACAGCTTTCTACAAACATAATTAATCTCAAGAGGGGATAAGTGAGCATTAGGTGGAACACATTTAGATGCAAAAATTTGTAATCCCACGGAGAAAGAAAATGCGAGAATTAAGGAAACACTGAATAATGAGAAAGCAGCTTGAGAGATGAAAGATGGATGCTTCGAAGAAGTTTGAAACAGTAAAAACAAACAAGTGAACAAAAAGAACCTATCGATAGTGAGTGTGCAGTTAACAGCTGGCGGTTTAAGAAAGATAAACTTTAAAACATAAATTGATACATAACGAATCATAGATGATTGTGAACCAATTGAAAATAACATTATATGAAACAGAAAATATATTTCTTTGAAAAAATGTACTCGAGGGAACTGCGTCAGAGCAAATTGGTTCCCACGAGAAACGGAGTAACGTGATAAGGTAATAAGAAGGAGAAGTGAAAATATAAATAGAAAAAGTAAGAGTGAATTATTTGAAAAAGAGTAAATGTTTAGAAAATTAATGGAACATGACTTTTTTTGGGAATTATCGGGTTTTCAATACAAAGATGAAATTGAGTTAGCTTCCTTAGCTCCGCCAATGTTTTTATCAGCACCACAAATAGAATAGAGGATGGCATCTAAAACAAGGTTGCTGAAGTTTTTAGAAGAGATATCGTTGCTGGAATAGAAAATCAACACTGAAAAATAAAAAAGAGAAGTTTGAAACGGTGAAAAATAGTTAGAAAAAGATGATGAAATAGTGAGTTTTTGGTTTTGTATAGTTTTATCTCGAAATATTGTCAAACTTACAACTATTTGGAAGAAAAATTTCCAAAAAGCATCAGATAGTGCAAAATCTATATAAAATCACCAACACTAATAACAGAAAAACAGAAAACGAAATAAAGCTGAGATGAAGGGAATTAACCAAGAAAAAAGACCAAGAAAGTGGAAATGGGAGGTTTGAAATAGCAAAAAAAAATTTCCAGAATTTCTCATATTGGAAATAGAAAAAAATGAGATTATCAGAATGTTAATGATCTGGTAGTTGTGAGTTGCCGGTGGCAAAGTACCCCCGTAACCCTGTAGTTCTCCGAGTCATCACAATAAATACGCAACGACACTCCGCCAAAGGCTCACGCGCCTACCGTAACCTCAGCGCGTCAGTTCACGTGGACACGTGTACTCCACGTGGCAAAAGTCGTTTTCTGAAGTCGGTTGGCTTTCAGAGTTAGTTCTGGTTTTAGCTTTGGTTGTTTAACGTTTGTTTTGTAAGTTTACGCTCTCTTATTATAATTTCTTGCAATAAAGTAAATTTATTGTAAGAAACTGTGTTATTTGTCGTCTTATTTTATCCGGAACCTATCACCCCGTATTTATACGCGGGCAACTTGGGGGCCGAACCGTTTTTCTCAATTTTCCGTTACTCTTCCTTGTTTTCTGTTCTTTTCTGGTTTATTTTCCTTCTGTTTGAATAAACGGAGGAAGTATTTACTGGTTTTTGGCAGTTTCTTTCGTTGGATAACGTGGAAACTTGGAGGAGTTCTCCGAAGAATCGAAGTAATCTTCGTCGATTGAAAATCAACGAAAAGTAGACAGTTTTTGGATAAAAACTTTGTTTACGGACAACTACGCAGAAGATGAGCGACAAAACATCGTCGAAGCAGCCAACGTTGGAAGTAGACGACGATCGGATGATCGTTGTGGAGACTCAAATGAGCTTGAAGGAGAGAAGAAAGAAAGTGAAGAAGCTCACTAAATTTATCGCTAGCAGCGTCAAAGTGGAGGACGAAACAAGGTTGCAACTCGGGGAGTTGACAGCAATGTGCGGCGAACAGGAGGCGGATGCGATTCTGGAGCCGATGAGAATTTTCCACAGAGAGTTGTTGGAAAAGTTCGAAGAAATCGGAGGAGATGAATGGCCGCAATCGGTGATTCGAGTTATGAGAGAGTTCAAGCTCGAATCGGTGGAAGAGTTGAGAGAGGCGTGTGCGAAGGCAACGCAAGTGCAAGTCGAGGAGAACTTGTTGACGGAGTGCTGGAATGAGGAAAAGGAGATGCTCGGGGAGCAAACCCGGGAAATCCAGAGAGAAGAGGAGGTGGCTGAGGCTCAGGTCAGTAAGCTGGAGAAGGCGCTGACGCAACTGAGGAAAAAGCTGGAGCAGGAGGAGCGTAAGCCGAATGGCTTGCGGGATGAAACCCAGGAAATCGCTGTGGAAACAGTGACGGGTGACGGAAAAACGAGTAGTGAGGAGAAGAAGGTTTTCATGGTAGGAAATCTGGGAATCCGTGTGGAAAACAGGAATCCGTACAGGGAAACGGCGGAGAAGAGCAAGGGAATCGCTGTGGATACAGGGATGGAGGAGAAAAAGAAGGGATGAAGCCAAAGAAGACGGTGATTAGAGAATCGAAGATTCTCATAACTCCGAGAATCGGCGTGAAGGGAAAATCCATCTTTGAGTATCGGAAAGGTGCGCTGGACACGTGGAAGAATAGATTCGATTTTGCGAATGTAGAATCAATAGTATTCTTGGTAAATCTCACGGAAGACGAGGAGACTAACCAAAAGTTGGGTGCATTGGTGCTAGAGTTAGCTGAGGAGGTGAAGGAGATCACGATCATTCCATATCAAATGGATTGTGCAAAATCGGGATTGGTGGAAAGTTGGAAACGGAGTTGGATAACTGCCGGTCATGTGAAGTGGAACGATTCGGATGCGAGTGCGGGCGAAAAGTTCAGAACGTGGGAACAACTGCTGGAGTTCCTGGAGGAGAGTACGACGGATAATGTGGTGGTGGTCCAACTGAGAAAGGAGTCGGTGACTTCGGAGCCACGGATAAAAGAGAACAAATGGAGTCGCCAGTGATGTCATCTTGGTGGACAATCCAAATTGTTAACTAATTGTTTTGTTGTTTTAGTAGTAGTGTAAAATTAGGGTAGCATTTTGCATTGAGGTCTCCTAAAGACAACTTTTTGTATATTGTTATGTTAGGGTGGTGTGACTGAGTTTAGGCTAGGTGGTGTGAGATAAGGGGAGAAGAATGTAAGTCGTATCTGTGACAGTACTCGAACCGGTCGGGGTCCGGTTTCTGTAAAGGGGGGGGGAAGTTGCCGGTGGCAAAGTACCCCCGTAACCCTGTAGTTCTCCGAGTCATCACAATAAATACGCAACGACACTCCGCCAAAGGCTCACGCGCCTACCGTAACCTCAGCGCGTCAGTTCACGTGGACACGTGTACTCCACGTGGCAAAAGTCGTTTTCTGAAGTCGGTTGGCTTTCAGAGTTAGTTCTGGTTTTAGCTTTGGTTGTTTAACGTTTGTTTTGTAAGTTTACGCTCTCTTA
Organism: Caenorhabditis latens; assembly: GCA_002259235.3. NCBI lineage: Eukaryota > Metazoa > Nematoda > Chromadorea > Rhabditida > Rhabditidae > Caenorhabditis > Caenorhabditis latens. The sequence continues at coordinate 18,748,508 of CM056095.1, forward strand.
TTATAATTTCTTGCAATAAAGTAAATTTATTGTAAGAAACTGTGTTATTTGTCGTCTTATTTTATCCGGAACCTATCACCCCGTATTTATACGCGGGCAACTTGTGAAGCGAATAATAAGTAATCAACACTTGAATAATAGGAATTAAAACTTTGAAACAGTGAAACAGTGAAAAAAGAAGAAAATTGAATTTCATTAGAGAAATGTGAAAAAATGTTCAGAAAGTTCGACATGTGCATGAAGAGGTTGAAACGAATAAGAGAAAAAGAGAAAATATACAATAGTTATGTTGAAACAGTGGAAAAATGTAGATCAAAACATAGAACTACTGATGGATAAGAATCTAGAAAATAGATTTCTGACGTTTGAAACAGTACAAAAATTGGATATTTTTTAGTTTTTCTTCTTCTGGAAACATGACTATGGGAGAAAAATGTGAATGTTAAACCAGTTAATGATTACTATGAATCTATGCAAAAACTAAAAAAAAGATTTTGTATAAAATTTGAAACAGTGAAAATATGGAGAGAAAAACACAGTTTACCCAGATTTGTAAAAGCAAAAACTTTTAAAAAAATTAATTTAAAAATGAGAATATTGTGACAGGAATAAAAAATTGAGAAACAAAAATATAATTAACTTATGTTGAAACAGTAGAAAAATCAAGGTTTTTTTTAGGTGAAAATGATCCACAACAGTTCAAAAACCAATTTTTTGGAGTTTTTGAGCAGTAATTAACCGAGGATAGAAAATATAGAAAATATGTTGAAACGGTAAAAAAATCATTAAGAAATATAGGAATTGGTAACTAGAGCAGAACTAATGAATATGACATGAGAATTGAACATTCCATGCTTGAGACAGTAATAAAATGTTCGAATTTTCCAGGATTTCCGGTTCAGAAGGCGGAGAAGATGTCATTTTCATCGAAAAAACTACCCATTCGCTCAAAATTCAGCCCACATTCAAGATATATAAATTTTACGGTTTTCAGACCTAGATCTATGAAATTTTACGACGAAAATAATTTTTAAAAATCTGAATTTTTTAGAACAACAGTTTTTGTTAGAGACTGAAGATGTAGTGAAGAAACTGTGAATTGAAAATTTAAGAAATATATTGAAACAGTAAAAAAAAGAAAAATAACAATTTTCAGATTTATAGCGCTAAAAGGAATTTGAATACATGATCAAAAAGTTGGAAATTGGAAACTAAAGAGGAATGGTTGAAACAGTGAAATATTTCAAAAATTCCTAGATTTTTACATGAAAAAAATTGAAAAGCCAGAAAAAACCCCATTTTTATCCAAAAAATGCTACAAAAAGGAAGATTTTTAAATGAAATTGCTTCCAAAACTTAGATCTCCAAGATTTATCGGATTTTAGGTCTCCATGCTAAAACGTGCTATTAAGAAGGAATGAATCAGAGAGTCCAAATTCCAATTTCCTAGACCCCCCACCAAGAAATCCGAGAGACCACAGGGGACCGAGAGAGTGCAGACATGGGATTACGAAAAAGGGGGGGGGGAAATGACATGTGTACCAATAAAAATGTTCTATTTACGTGCAGACATATAGGAAAAACAACAAAAAAGTAACCTTATGACCCCTACGACCTTTTCCTGTGTACGACAAATAATGAGAAGTGACAGAAATAAAATGAAGAAAAAGCTATAGTTTGTGTAATCTCAGAACCCAGAAATAAAAAAGAAAAAAAGAGAAAAATCGAGAAGAAAAAGAAGAAAAGAGGGGCAAGAAATAAGATTCGAGGAGAGCTGGCGTGTCGGTGGGCGCGTTTTGAGGAAAAAAGGAGAAAAGAGGGAATGGAATGGGATTTAATCTAGGTAATGGGCACTCTTAGATTTTTATGAGAATGGGTAATGGGAACTGGAAAAGAAAAAGGAAAAATGAGAATTTTTGATTTTGAAATTCTACTTGGTTTAACTATAAGTAGATTACAATCAGTGTGAGGTTCCCGGAGCGGTTCGGGAAATTTTCCGGAAAATTTCCCGGAGAATTTCCGGGAACTTCCCGGGAAATTACCGGGAAATTTCCCGAAGTTTTTAGTTCCGGGAAGTAAACTTCCCGGGAAATTCCCGGGAAATTTCACCTACGTACAAATCTAACAACCAGGGTTCGACTCCTACTGGTGGCAAAACTTTTTTGTTTTCTGTATCTGACTTTTTTGTGTCAATCTGACAACCAGGGTTCGATCCCCACTGGTGGCAAAACTTTTTTGTTTTTTGTTTTTAGGTTTTTGGTACCAATCTGAAGACCAAGGTTCGATCCCCCACTGCAGATAAACCATTTTTGCTTTTTATTTTTCGTTTTTTGGTATTAGTCTACGGTCGAGGGATCGACTCCGGACGTTGGCAAAATCATTTTTATTGATTTTTCAAATCTTAACAAAAACCGGCATCTAAAAACGCCTGGTTTAAAGAAAACATGAGTTAATGGTTTCATCGTGATGTTATTCATATTTTTGAGATGTCCGTTTTGTTGTTAAGATAAAAAAAATCAATAATAAAGATTTTGCCAACATCCGGAGTCGATCCCTCGACCGTAGACTAATACCAAAAAACGAAAAATAAAAAGCAAAAATATTTTATCTGCAGTGGGGGTCGAACCTTGGTCTTCAGATTGGTACCAAAAACCTAAAAACAAAAAACAAAAAAGTTTTGCCACCAGTGGGGATCGAACCCTGGTTGTCAGATTTGTACCAAAAGACCAAAAACGGAATGCAAAAAAGTTTTGCCAGGCCCGGCGTCGAACCCCGGACCCTCGGAACCACAATATTACCTCTTTTCTAGAGTAAAATTTATACGCATTTTACCGGTTTCGAAATGTCCGGTTTCGTGATATCGCAGTTTTGAGTTGTCGCGGTTTCGAAATGTCCCGGAGCCAAAATTTGCGTGTCAAATGTAGACGAATTTTGCATTACATTCATTCAATTTCTATGTAAAAATATATTCTGATGATAAAAATTCAGAAAAAGATAGTTGAGGTCGAACCCTGTTTGTCAGATTGGTACCCAAAATTTTGCAAATTTGCAAATAGTAGTTCTCAGTAATTTCCCGAAAAAATCCCGGATTTCCCGAACTTCCCGAAAATTTCCCGGGAAATCTTCGGGAAATTTCCCGGTATTTCCCGAGAAGTTCGGGAACTTCCCGGAACTTTACCGGGAAATTTTCGGTAAAAATTTCCCGGTAATTTCCCGGGAAATTTCCCGAAACAGCATTTCCCGGGAAACGCTTCCCGGGAGACTCACACTGATTACAATGTTAAACCATTCCAAAAAACGGCGAAATTTGGGTCAAAATCCCGAAAAATTACCAAAAATGTTGCAGAATCTGGGGACAGTCAGATAGGAAACAGAAAAAAACAAGAATTTTTGGACTTTAATTTAAAGAGAGTTCAATAAACGTTATATAAATGTTTGACAAAAAACACGATTTGTTTGAAACAGTAATTTTTGTATTTTTTGGTGATAATTATATTATTCAAAAGCTGAAACCATGTCAGACACGAATATTGAATTTAGAATCGCCCGATGCCCCTTTGAGCGGAGAAATCTGGGTCAGAAGTCCGAAAAATGACCAAAAGTGTAGCAGAATTTGGGGAAAGGCAGTTAACGCAGAGAAAACAGATAAAAAACAGGAGCCTTCGGGTTTTAAAACACTGCAATCCACTTTTCAAAGTTTTTCGGCATGTTTTTCAGTTTTAAAATCAAAAATCTTATTTTCACTGTTTCGTCATTTTTTCTTTTTCTTCCCGAATTCTCAATTCTCATTGGGATGAACGATTTCCACAAATGTACCAAAATCTGGTGACCCAACAGGTCAAACATGAAGTTATTGAGCATTTCCAGAGCCTATAACTCTTTCGGGTCATTGTGCAATTTTCAACTAGATATTCGTTTATGACATAATCTCAGCTTTAGAATGATATATATGTAAGTTACGCATCAAAAACCCAAAATCCAAGAATTCAAGGTGAAACTATCAAGTGACAGATCAGTATTTTTCATGGCGTTTATTAAAAAAATAGTTTTTTTGAAACAGTATTTCTTGCAGATAAAATTTCACATTACAGCAAATACAGCAATGTTGAATTTAAAATAAATAAATGCAATTATGAAATTATGAAACAGTAAAACTGTATGTGAAAATATGAAAACATCACTAATTAAATATTTGCGCTATTAGAATTCAGAACTCTGTAGAAGCATCCAAAACAATGAAAATAACAACATGAAATCACTAAAAGTCATCGAATCTTGAAATGCGATAGTTCTGAAACAGTAGAAAACTTTGAAATACATAAAAAACCTAGCACTAATAGTTAACACTATTTTTTATCATCAAATATGTACATAAAATATTTGAAACAGCAGCAAAAATAACTTTTCTATCAAAATCACAAAAAGTTCAAATTCAATTAGAATCGTCGTCAATACTATGAGAAATAACACAAGTTCCAGTTCAATAAATTTTTGAAACAGTTAAAATTTTTTTGAATTTTTCAAATGGCACAACAGAAGCTCAATTTAATCATACAATTACATTTCTAATCCGAAATACGGAAATTTTGAAACAGTAGAATGTTAGAAATAATTTATTTATATATTGTGCTAAATACATATCCCCTGCAACTGTAGTTTTGTAGTAAAAATAGGGAAAATAATTAGATTTACGAGAAGTAACCGACTAGCGTGGTTCAATATCAAATTTATCTAAAAATGGTACATGAAACAGTAGAATTTTTAAAAACTAGTACTGCAGAATTGTGGGAATATTTTATGAAGCATTTTGAAAATGTATACAAAAATTTTGAAACAGTGAAAAAAAATCTAAATCTAGAAAAACAAATATTTATATTATCTAACGAATAGACAGGATGCAGGTGGATGTCCCTAATAACCCGGCTCAATGAGCTCCGTGAGCTCTAATGATGAGTAAGGGGGGGGGGAGACTGGTGCATAGTACAACCCACCCATCCCCCCCCTCATTATAATTGCACATCGATGGATTTGTTTACGGAATATGATACGTGCACCTTGGATAGATAGAGAAGAAAGAGCGACCAAATTAATAACAGACCTGGGGTGACGTTGACGCGTTTTTTTCATATACCTTTTTGAAAAGTTATAGTTATGACAGAACGCTAGACACCAAAAACAAGTGGGCGGAGCCGAAAATCGCTCAAAAACACGAATATTTTGTTGTTTTTGGATTTATAATTATGGGGTTCCAGGCTGTGATTTGATGGGAATTAGAAATTGTGAACAAGAAATTCCAAGAAGAAATAAAAAACTAAACGAGGAAATAAAAATCTGAGAAATTGATGTCTAGACTGAGAAACAGGGATTTTTTCTAGATTTTCAAAAATTTCAGTGTCCGGATGTCCAGGGATAAGCTCCGCCCACAAAAAGTTCTAAAATTAGTTAAGAATGGCTTCATTACGTAATAAGCGCTAGGAATTATGCCAAGATTACTTGAAATAGTGAAAAAATTTACTGAAAATAGGCTCCGCCCCCAAACACAGTACTATTTAATTAATTGAATAATTATCGTATTGACAATCAGAAATTGGACTCAAATCTTGCTTCTGGACACACAGACACACAGACAGACAAAAAAACGTCTCATATCAGTAAAGTCTAAACAGCAGGCGTGACTATTCAAAAAAGTTTGAAACAGTGAAAAAGAAAAATTGTGAAAACCACCAAACTGATAAGCCTGATAACTAAAACAGTAATAGTAAAAGACAACTAACATTTGTTTCCACGTTTCTTATCAATTTTGGTGGCCGGTTATCAGTTGATAAGGAACTTTAACTGTTTTTGGGTTGACCAGGGTGAATTTTTAAGCAAATTCTAGTAGAAACGCGCCAACGACACCCCAGCCGTCGGTTTTCCGCAGAAAAATGAGATGAACGTGTCCGGAAAGAATCACAAATCAAATTATCAGAAAAATTGGTTTTAAAAAACAGTAATCGGGTAGTTGGGCGATAGCGGAAAAAGAATCGCTGGCGCGCGATTGGCGCGTTTTTTTGTTTTCTGGGTTTTTACAGTTTGAAACATGGATTTTCAGACTTTTTGGAAATTTCTGCATTTTTTCAAGTTTCGAAGCCAATTTTTCACTGTTTCTGGTAGTATTCTGAACGATTCGAGATGTTGGGGTGTTTAGTGTGTTCATTTTCAGATGAAAAAACAATTTAGATGTAAAATTGACGGTTTGGAGTAGTTTTTTGAGCTTAAAATGTGATTTTTGATTAAAAAATTAGTTTTTCACCTGAAAATGTCTGAAATAGAAAAGATCTTGATGAAAAATAGTCAAGAACCTATTTAGTGGTATTGAAACTTGGATAAATCAACTTAAAAATATCAGATATCTTGAAACAGTAAATTTTTGAATTAAAAAAAGAGGGAAATTGACTAAAATTGACTGAAATGGCTAATAACTAGAGGCTTTGGAATTTTCGAGCATTTGGGGACTGATCTTGAAAAGGAGGCGGAGCTTAACGCAAAAAAAGTTCGAGAATTGCCTAGGACCAGATAGGATCGTGTAGTACCTAAAATAGCTCGAAAAAACTGGCTTCAAAACATGAAAAAATGCAGAAACTTCCAAAAACTAACAAAAATTCGAAAATTCCCGTTTTAAACCGTCTGAACACAGTAGAGACTAGTCTAAACAAGATAATAAAGGAGATAATGAAATAGCGCTTATTGCGCCCCAGCGATGGGGTGTCGTTGGTGCAATTCTCACTATTCTAAAACCGAAAAAGTTGTAAAATTGTACAGAGAATGCCTCATATTTAGCGGGTTCTTCTACGACTCGAGTGGCTCATTTTATGTGCACTTTCCCTTTTTTCTCCACCCCCTAATGCGCAATACTCCTGGGATATCCATGTTTTCCACCCGGTATCCACCAGGTACCCGTATTACGCCACGATCAAAGGTCACCCACCTGTGCAAATAGGCTTGTTGGTTTCAAGGTGTCCCTCCTCAATCCAACTACATCACTTCATATAGACCGTCCGCGCGAGGGGGACACCCTCTCCTATCATTCCCCTTTCTGCTTCATGGGGTGTCTTAGCGGGTCTCCATAAACCTATTTGGCGGCCGGCGTCTCAAAGAACACTAGCCATAAACATTTTTTATTGACCTTTATTTCTTTGATAGTGAGAAATTTGAATGTTGGTCAGAAAAGTGGCTGGGAGGTGTGAGGGGATCAAGGATCAGGGCGAAATAGTTAGCATTTTCAAAAGTTTGGCTGAATTGATATCCAATTTCTCTAAAATTGCACAATTTAGCTGAAGAAACACGAAAATTGGTCAGAAACAGTATGATAAACCTGAAAACTATGTAAAACCATGTGTGACTACTGTTAATTATAGATAATGAGCACAAAGAGCACAATTGTTACTAAAAATTGGCAGAATCGGTTGAAATCCCGGTGGAACTCGATAAAACCAGTAAAAATCAACTCAAATGCGGTCAACTGACAGAAAAAGCAGCAAAAACTGTTAATTTTTGAAAAAAACGGCTGAAATTAGCAAAAATTCGAGAAAAATGACTATAAATCGGGCAAAATTAGCCGGAAACCCTTAATTTGAAATTTCCCAAATGAAATGCGGCCGAAATTGTATAAACCAACTGAAAAAGCTGTGAATAAAGACAAAACCACATTAAAAACTATGGAAAAACTTCTAAAAACTCGAAAATCTAGTCTGAAAACTAGAAAAATGAATGAAAAAAGTGAGCAGCGGCTGAAGAAGCATTAGTATAAATATATTCGATGAAAAATACCTCTGGCTGCTGAAACAGTAAAAAAACTTTGAAAAAAACACTAAAAATTTTATGAAAACTATTAAAATGCTAAATCCCACCGACTTAAATTGCAGAGCTACTTGCTTAACAACATCCGAAACAGTAAAAAAAATTCCGTCAATTTCCATCTCAAGAAGCAAATTCGAAGATTTATCAGTTATATGAACCTAATTCAAAATTATTGGTGACTGCTGAAACAATGGAAAAATTGAAGAAAAACCGCTAAAATCGATAAAGCTCTAGCCAGAACAGAACAAATCTTGCTATTCTATCAGGTTGTTGGCACAGTGCCAGAAAAATGCCGTTCGCAACGTTTCGAAAAGAAAGAATGACTATTTGACCACCCAGGACGGAAAATAAGGGCGCGCGCGCCCTTTTTTATATGAGAAAAAGGAGAAACAGAGGGAAAGGGGACGATAAGACATTTCGTTGGAAGACGAATGGCAGGGGAAGTGGGGAGACACGAACACACACAGGGACACTCACTTGACAAAGACAATAAATTCCTTAATGTGAGAAAAAGAAAGGGAGTTGGTTGGTGGGTTGAATGTTTACACATGTTTCAATGAAACAATCAGTTTTTATGGGATACTGTAGTTAATAGGTTTCTTTAACCTGAGTGTATAGTCAAGCTGAAGTCTTACCGATCATATAAAGGGTTATAAAAAAGTTATTAATTACAAAAAGGAAGGTCTAGGTCTTACCCGCAGAAAATTGTGTTATTTAGGATAATAACTAAAAAAAAATTACGGAATCTTTAAGTATTTAACTTCTCAGAAATTACTGTAACAGTAAAAAATATTAATGCTATTGACAATCTTCAAAATCTTATAGAATGATTATGAATGAGAATTTACAAGATTTATAGGATTATTTTAGATTCAGAATCTCATTTATACATCAAAATTTAGATTTAATTTTCTTACTTAATGAATTCTTCAGCAAGTATATACGTAAATTGTTTAAAATAGTGACACATTTTTGAAACAGTAAGAAAACTTTTTACATGATAGTAAAACTGTAATAAAAATCTTATTTTTACTTCATTTTTTCACTGTTTCAAGACCACAAACCTTCAAAACTCTAAAATTTTTTTTATTAATAGTAGACATCCCGAATGAGTTGGTTAAAATCTTTAAATTTTTCATTTTATAAATCACAGAAAAAGGTAAAAACGAGAATCCAATAATAACATTTATTTTAAAAATTAGACATTTTAGGCCTAGAAAAATTTTTCACTGTTTCAACTACCAATTATTGAAAATTGACCGAATTTTATGTGTTCTGATCGCCAATTGTTGTATATTATTCCAACTTTGAGTATTTGAAATAATTTAAACAAATTCTGTTCCTCAAACAAAAATCTGAAATGTTAAGTCTTTATTTTCAAATTTCAAGGTATTCTTTCTCGAATACCAGGCCTCGAGGGCAAAAACTGAATATATATTTGGAATCAGCGTTTTCTCAGTTTTTCAATGGTATAGGTCACGTCCCATATCTCCACTTTGACTCGAGGGCCTTTCCTAGTTAGTATCCGTCCCCAAAAACTCAAAAAATACTGTTTCAGAGCATTTTCATGGGTGAGTGACTATAAAAATTAATCAGTAAACTATACAGTATTCATTTACCAAATTCAACGAATAGCTGTTTAAAATTCCCTATTTTTCTAAACCAAGGTCTTATAAATGTTATAACAATTCTATTGTAACATACAGTATCTTTAGGCTAATAGCTAAAGACACTGACTAATCCCCTTCTCTCTTCGGACACTATTCTACCGCCCGCCTTCAAAAAGAAGTGAGAGGACCTCCTGGGGTGAACAGTAGCTGTGGAAACGTGGTATGACCTATTGGTTATCTTATGAGTAAGCGGTAAATGAGGTACAAGGTTAAACAAACTAATTTTTTATTAAAAATTCAATCATATCCAAGAATTGCCTCCACTTGCTCCGTCAGCACCTTCAACTCGTCTCGATACTTGTAGACTTTACTCCAAAAACTCTCCACATCCTTTTCTTTCTGAAAATTTGAATTAATTAGAGTAATTAATTAAAATTATATATCTAATACTAACACCGACTACTTCTAGAAAGGCGACCCACCAGCGTGGCATGTAGAACGAGTTGATATGAGTGATCAGGTCCTGAAAACAAAATTTAGAAAATATTTTTTAAATTAATGTTCAAAATCCACATACATGAATCAAATTGTTCTGAATTATGCTTAAATTGAAGTTTGGGAGATTCAAGTGAATTGCTGTAAGGGTCCAATACACTTTTCCAGTCAGCTCCCCCCATTTTCCTGTTTTTTCCAAAGTCATCGAGTCGTTACAGTGGTCACGAATAGCTGCCAACACACTTGATGCAGTTTCTTCAATGTCTGAAATCAGTGACATTAACTCATCCATAATTTCCAATAGTTTCTCTCGAGGGATGTTGGGAAGGACGAGGCGGAGAAGAACATTCATTTCAGAGAGTTTGAGACAGATTTCAGAGGACTTCTCTAATCTGAAAAACATTTGATTGGGGGAAAGAGGCCAAGAGAACTTACAGAACGTTTTTCTCATCATCCAATTCTCGAGAAATTATTGAATATTGATGGATATTTAATGGTCCGCTTAATTGGTTTATGCCGTTTTCGAAGGTGTCGATCATTTCCTTGACGGAATTGTACTTCTCTTCCAGTATTGTTCCCTGCAGTACGGGTCATATAGTTTTTAGCATTTTTAGGCGCGTAACTCGCTCGACACGTAATACTATGAACTCAAAAATATACCAAAATGTAGGTCTCGGCGAGTTCTATGTTTGAGACTTACTACGGGATAATTTCAGATTGTTTATGTGTCGCGGGCCGAGCTAGAATGGCGTTTTTTTACGTCTCACTACTTCTTAACGAAAGTTCGAAAATATCCGGTTGAAATCGGTCTAGAATCAGCTCAAAATCAGAGATAGGTTTTTTTGGTGAAAAATGCTAGATATCCTATCAAAATTGCTGAAATTCTATCAGAAAATTGATCCAAATACAGTAAAAAGGTACCAATAACTAATTTCAGGTAGAAATGGTCAAACGTGACTTGAATTACTCAAACCAACCACTTTTTCCAGTCAAAAATCTCATTTTCAAACTGAAAATAAGGCTTCCAGCTCTTATTGGTTCTAAATCATCCGAAATCTACGTTTTCAACTGTTTTCCGGCAGATTTTCGTCAAAAAATAGCAAATTCAGGCATTAAAAACCAAAAATTTCCGACAAATTGTAAAATAGTGTGTTTTAAACTGAACATTGACAGAAATTAATTGAAAAGTGACTATTTTTAAGGGGGCGAAGTGTGAACTTGGGACTCATGTTTCAAAATTAATTTTTCAATCAATCTTCCGTTTTCCAAAAAACTCACATTCTCATCAAGCAGAATCATGTCTTGTCTCGCTGTCTTCAGAAAGTCCTCCGCTGCTTTCAGAACATCATTTTGCTCCACTACTCGAATTTTTGCTTTATCCAGCTCTCGCATAGCAGTCATCTGGAACGGAATTTTTTTTTAAAGTAGTTGAAACATAATAACGCATACACCAATGCTAACAGGGTTTGCACGACGTTCCGCCATTTCTGAAATGTGGTTCAATATCAAAGATTATAAGTTAAGAGATATAAGGTATTTAATGTGTCAAACAAGGTAAAAAGGCAAAAATAGACAATTGTTTAAAACGTTTATTCCATGAGTTGATCATTTGTTTAAAACTTTCAAGAAATTATCGATCTGTGTACGGTATAAATCAGAAGATACTGTACGAGGCTTTTCCTAAAATTCGAAAACTGTATATTTGAAAAAAACTGAGATGCTCACCTCCAAATCCATCAAAACATGTAGCACGAATTCAGGAATACCCTGTAATTCTTCCATGTCAGAAATGCTATGAGTACTTCCCGATAGAAATAGTTCTTGATTTTGATTTTCAAAGGAAAAATAAAGAAATGACATCCTTCTCAGACTCAATTTGTTGTTCAGGTCATCTCTCAAAGTCTTCAGTTCTGTACAAATTTTGGTTAGGTCAGTCAGTAGACCACCTCGATGGAATTGTACTACCCTATCACTAAGACTCCTTGTTTTATGCTCCTTCTTCTCCGAAACTTCCTTGCCAATCTGTCTCATGGCAATAATCCTTTGAAATTTCAGAATATTAGCTTCGATTCTCAAAAAATGGTGAAGAATGCAGGATCCTAGATCTTCTTCATTCTGATTTTGATTTCGACGTTTTGCAAATGAATATTCTCCTTTGCAAATTGCAATAACACTGTTGCAGTGTATATCGAGAACTTCACAGAACAAGGATAAGTTGTAAATAGTAGGTTGGTTTACTCTGAAAATTTTCAGATACTTTTGCATTAGGAGTACTAACAAGGGAAGTCTTTGGAGACGCCACTTTCAAACGATCAAAAAACAAAAAAAACGATAAACTGGGTTGTAAATATTTTCGGCCACGTGGAGTCCATTTCTGCAGTCAAAACCTGCTAAATGTCTCGGCTCACCGAGTTATGAGCTCTGAAACTTTTTAGAGCTCATAACTCGGCTGGCAGAGATATTTAGCAAGTTTTGACTGCAGAAATGGACTCCACGTGGCCGAAAATACCTATGACCAAATTTATAGGTCGTTTGAAAGTGGCGTCTCCAAAGACTTCCCTTGTTAGCGGAGTTTAAACCGAATTGAAATTTCTTTCAACATGAAAATGAACTCACAGACATACATAGATTATCAGTCATTTTAGACTCACCTTAGCTCTTGTCTGCTACCTTCAATGGCTAATCTTGGAGGTACTCTACTTTCAATAGCTGGCATACTGCCTCCCATGCCATGTGATGCAAGTTGATTCTTTAACTCATTATTTCTCTGTCTCGCAGTTTCAATCTGATCAGAAAGTTCCGCCACAGCATACTCCAATTGCCATGTTCCACTCATAGAGGAAACCTTGTTTTCCATATCATTCAGTTTTCTTGAGTTTTGAGCAATAGTTGTCTGAAATTTGGTTATTAGAATAGCTCTTTTTTCGTAAACTCACCCGACATGAAATCATTGTGTCTTCAATTGTCACACAGTTTGCGAGAATATCATTCACCTCATTTTTAAGGTTTAAAACTGAAAAAAATACTAAGCTAGTGGTCTAAACGACTGTCAACTTACCTTGATTTTCCAAATCCTGATTTAAATCAATCCTTGCAACCTGCGGTTCAATGTTGCGAAAAGTGTTTTTCGGTTCTCTATCAGAAGCCAAACCAGCCCTAAAAGTGTCGTAGGCAGGCAGAGCCCCCTGTCGGCTATAAGACATCTCATGTCTTTCAGATCTCCAGTCTATAGAGGCCCCGCGTGTTTGAAAAGGAATCTGGTAACGAGTTGATTCATTATTTTCTTCATCTTCAGGTGACCTCGAAGTATTCGATATACCTGAATGCTGGCTTAGAAGCATCCTGAGTTCATCAATCTTATGTAGAGCCTCTTGGATTGTCGTAGAAGATCCAGGTTTCAATGAATCGTGTAAAACCGATTTGACACTCGAAAAACGTTGGAAAACCTCTTGAAACAATGTCTGGTGTTCTGTATTCTCGTATTTCTTGTCCAGTGAGATAACACTCTTCCGTAGAGATCCGAGTTTTTCCATTATCTAAACTTTTCTAATTCATTGTTGTTGTTATGTACCGAAAATCTACCTGACTGGATAGAACAGTAGCTGCGTCGTCATGTTTGTTTTCAAGTTCAATCAGATCACTTCTCACTTGTTCAATTGTTTCCAGAAGAGATTTTATGGAGTTGGAAAGTTGCGAGTCAGAGTCGTTACCAGTTCCAGAAGGCGCTTGGGATGTTGATGACTCCTGTGCATCATCACTGGCTGCGGCTCTCTGATAATTTTCGTCGGACTGAAGCATAAATATATTTTTCTACAATAAACGGAACTTACACTCATGGCGATGGAGGGGAAGAAAGTGTAAGAGAAAGAAAACGTTATCAATCGTTGTAATGTGAGTACGCATAAATGCTTTTAACAAACAAACTCAAACGTGGAAAAATTGTTTGCTTCCAAAACTAAATGCTAGGTCTTTGAAAACTGACACGCTCTGAGTTAGGTTACTGTAGATTTTACCAGGTAACTGTAGGTACTACCGTAAGTGGGGCTACTGTAGCAGTAGTGGTGGTTACTGTAGCTGCAATCAGTTTACTGTACCAGATATCTATGGTTACTGTAGTAGATGTTCTTGCACCCTTTCTTTGAATTCTTTTTTCAAATTACTGTACACTTTTCACCAATTATTTATCGCTATTAAAGAAATAAATGTTATGCTTCTCGTTTGGTTTGCTTTAATGAAAATTCATCGAATTCCTTTGGGTTTTAATGCATTTTTTGCCGGACAATTTGAATTTTTAGGTTTTCCGCTTGAGAAACAGCGAAAAAATTGCCGAAGGTCCTATTTTTCAGTTAAATCTAACTTTTAGCACTATGAAACCTTGTCGCCGCCTAGCCCTCCTGTCCCATTGCTTTCTTGTACGCCCTGCCGGCCGTCTCTCCCTCGTGACTGCTTGGCGCAATGGTAGCGCGTTCGACTCCAGATCGAAAGGTTGGGCGTTCGATCCGCTCAGTGGTCAAAGTTTTTTTCGCATTTTTTTTTTCAAATTTTTCATTCAAAAAAGTTAAAGGAGACTGTTTCCAGGTGTTTCTGGATTGCAACGTGTATTTTTGTAGTTAACGATTCACTTTTTTTTCTAAATTTTACTGTTTCAAAGGTTTCAGTTGTTTTTTGCTATTACCCTTGTCAATGATCTTTTATTTACACTATTTCGCTCTTTGAATGTAGTTTGTGCTCTCTATAAGGCAATTTATAGGTACATTTGCTCTTCTTATCAGTAATGGAACACTTCTTATCAGTGAGACGTGTTAGGAATAGTTGAACATACATAAAAATCGATTTTAGGTTTTAGTTGATGACTCTCAAAAGAATTATTCGAAGTGAGTTGCTTTTTAAGAATTTTAGACTAAAAATTATGTTTTTTAGAACTCAGAAAACAATTCCAACACTCAATTACCCACCGAAATTTGAAAAAGTGAGTTTATTTTAAATTTTTTTAAATTTTCAGACAAATTTTTGTTCCAGAACACCTATCTACGATATAATCCTCATTTTATTCACTTTTCTAGCATGTTCCGATATATTTTACAATTACTACTGGAAACAGGAAGGTTTTCTCAACCACCACCAAGCTGTCGCACCTTAGCCGCGTATTTTCAGAAATTCACGGTCAATATCAGACGGATCTCTTATCGAATTTTATGGATTACTGTGCGCTGGCCACTTATGACCCATGGGATCCCAAAATTGTACCGTATCTATGGGGAGAGGACCCCACAAAAAGTTGTGATAGAAGCTGGAGGTCTTATACGGAATTGGTGAATGGAACGTGGCGAGTTGTCAAGGAAAAAGAGGGATTGGAGTGTAAGGCAAGGTGGGTGACTAAAATTAAGAGTGGAGAATCTGAAAATGGGGTTCAGGAGGTCAAGGGCTTCAAAATGAGCCCCATATCGGCTAGGTTTGGCCGAATTTGGAAAATGGGCTACGCGCGACCGCGACGCGTGCGCCAACATTCAAAAATTTAGAAATTTTTGCAAATCTAGTCAATATGGGTGTCATTTGAAAGCTCTTAACCTCCTGATCTCAAATTTTTTGGTATTTCAGATGCTACTACTCAATAGACTTCAATGGGCCACTAAATCGAACGGATTGGTTCCCACCGGGACCGGTTGATTGTCAATTTTTGGAAGCGGCGTGTTGGGAGAATGGAGATGAAGTGTACGGGTTTATACATACTCAAGTTATAGCGAAACCGTTGAAAAAGGAGAAAAAGGAGCACAAACCGAATGTTTTGGTCTATTTGATAGATTCGATGAGTGTTGGCATGGCGCAACGGTGAGTAATTCTTTGGTATTCAAAAATTTGAGATTGTGACTAAAAAATTTGAATTTGAGAAGTTGAGAGCTTCAAAATGAGCTCCATAATGCCAAGGTTTGGTTGAATTTGGAAAATGGGCTACGCGCGAGCATTGGGAATTTTCAATTTCGAGCAAATCTAGCCGATATGGGGCTCATTTTGAAGCTCTTCACTTCCCCAAACCGTTTTTCCCTTCAGATCACTACCAAAAACCTTGAAATTCCTGAAAACCCGTTTCAAAACCATCGAATTTCCATTTATGAGTCAAGTGGGGCTAAACAGTAAGCCCAACGGGATGCCACTTTGGTTTGGTAAGTGCGCTCAAATGCGAATTTTTTTTCATAAGACAATTTAGGAAAACAAATAGAACCTGGTAAGCTGAAAGGCGGGCAGGATATCAAAGTGGATTGGAATGAGACAGAGTTTTGTCAGAGCTATTTGGATGATGAGCAACATTTGTTCAAGGATTATATGGAGAATGCCTACAAGGTGAGCGCTGAAACTTAAATTTCTGGAATCTACAAGTTAAGAGCTTCAAAATGAGCCCCATATTGGCTAGATTTGCTCAAAATAGAATTTTGACTAATGCTCGCGCACGCGTCGCGGTCGCGCGTAGCCCATTTTCCAAACTCAACCGAATTTAATCGATATGGGGCTCATTTTGAAGCTCTCAGCTTGCTGATTCCAATTTTTAGACCCTCCACTCCGAGGACTGGTCCTACCAGACGGTTTCCTCGTTCCCGGACTGCAAAGGGTTCAAAGAGCAGTACACCGATCACACTTTTGTTCCCTTTAACAAAATTCATGAGTTTGATGGGTTAGACATCACCAAGGAACACCTGAAGGGGCGGGATTTGTGTAGAGAGATTTATAACGCGGCAATCGATCAATTCGAGCAGTTCACGGAGGCTTATAGCGGTAATCTGAAATTGTAGTGATTTTGAAAAAGACAAATTTTATTCCAGACCAACCGAAATTGTCGTGGATATGGAATATCCGTGTTGCGCATGACGAAATTTCCGGGTTGGATCGGTTGGATGCGCCACTTTTGGATTTTTTCAAACGACACGAGGAAGAGGTGGCGTATCTCAAAACAGGGCGGAGCTAGCAAAAAGTTGTCAACTACAAAAATGATCTACAAAACATTAGGTACATTTTTGTAGTTGAACACTTTTTTTTAGCTCTGCCCCTTTCTGAGATACAGCGCTTTGAAGTGGGAGACGCAGAGAAGCTAGAGAGTCTCGTTGTCTGTCTCTCTTCAAACTTTAAACGCGTTTAACTCAAAAGTGGGAAGAGCTATCAAAAAGTTGTCAACTACAAAAATGATCTACAAAAAATTTGCAACATTTTTGTAGTTAATAACTTCTTGATAGCTCCGCCCACTTTTTCAAAAAACTCTTTTCCAGTTCGACGACTACTTCATCTTCCTAATGTCCGATCACGGCTTCCGTCGCGCCCACTATCATATGTATGATACTGAAAATGGAGCAATGGAAAAGCACAATCCATATCTGTCGATTTCGGTACCCAAAAAGTATCGGGACCCCAAAATTTTAGAAATTATGAGGAAAAATGCAAAACAGTTGCAGACCCAATATGATACCAGGGCGACTTTGCTGGATATTGTGAAGGTAAGATTCAAAAGGGTGTAACTTGAAAGGGGCGGAGCTATCAAAAAGTTGTCAACTACAAAAATATTGAAAATTTTACGTAGATCATTTTTGTAGTTAACAACTTTTTGATAGCTCCACCCACTTTTGAGATATGAACCTTCAAAGTAAGATGCTGAGAGAGAGAGAAAGAGAGGGTGCGCAGACAACGAGACACTCTAGCTTCTCTGCGTCTCTAAAATAAAGATTTTCAGTTTCAACCTGCTTCCCGCTTCTCCGACCGTACCCTTCTGGAATTTCCCAATGAAAAAGGACACTCTCTAATCCGCCACCAGCCATCTACGCCAAGAACCTGTGGACGTCTTCCAATTCCTCAGCAATACTGTATTTGTAGGACGGCAACAAAAAATATGAGAGGAGAGTGAGTAAAAGACGCAGAGAAACTAGACTGTCTCGTTGTCTGCGTCTCTTCTAACTTTAAGCATCCGTATCTCAAAAGTGGGAAGGGCTATCAAAAAGTTGTCAACTACAAAAATTATCTACGAAACATTCTCTACATTTTTGTAGTTAAAAACTTTTTTCTAGCTCCGCCCAATTTTAGGATAGATGCCTTCTTAATTTTAATTCCCACTTCATTTTCAGCACCGCCCTCACCAACCGTCTTGCCACCCAACTCATTGCTCATGTTTATCAAAAATTGGACAAATTTAATCTCACCTCACTTTGTCATAAATATGAAATTGATTATGTAAGTGCGCTCTATTGCCGCCGCCGCCGCTCTCCCCCGCTTTCTTGTACGCCCTGTCGGCCGTCTCTCCCTCATGACTGCTTGGCGCAATGGTAGCGCGTTCGACTCCAGATCGAAAGGTTGGGCGTTCGATCCGCTCAGTGGTCAAAGTTTTTTTTCCTTTTTTTTCTTTTTTGATATAGTTACTTTTCCTCTAAAAAAGTACTTTTTTCAGGTTTCCCACCTCGATCTCTACCCGGCGACCAATATCAACACGTCCACATATCGAATCGCTGTGAAAACGAAACCCCCAATATTTGCACATTTCGAAACTCTTGTCACTGAGGATAAAAAGACAAAGAAACTGGAATTCGAGGAGGTTGAGAGACTGGATACATATGGAAAAACAGCGGACTGCACGAATCGAATACACTCGAATCGATTGTGTTTTTGTAAAGATCAGATGGTTGAAAAATGATGTTATCGACAAAAATTGTAATTTGAAATTATTAATAAAATTGATGAAACATTATTTTTTTACTGTTTCACAAATTTGTCAATAATTTTAAAACCAATACTGTGCAGTGTTTAAAATATGGAAGCATGGAGTTCGTTCTGTAAAAATGAAAACGCTAAATCTTCTCATTATTACTGTTTCACGTTCTCATTTTCTGTTTTGTCTTTTTTTTTCTTCAATTTCAGGATGTTAGACATCGATATTTTCTGAAACAGTTTCCAAAAAATCTCTTTCGTTTTCACTCCAAAAGATAAATAAAAATCACTGACAACAGTAATTACGAAAAACAACAGGAATTTTTGAAACAGTAAAATTTGAGAAAAAATTAATTGGTAACTACAAAACACACCTGGAAGCAGTCTCATGAGCTGAAAAAGTAAAAATAAAAAATGCAAAAAACTTTGACCACTGAGCGGATCGAACGCCCAACCTTTCGATCTGGAGTCGAACGCGCTACCATTGCGCCAAGCAGTCATGAGGGAGAGGCGGCCGGCAGGGCGTATAAGAAAGCGGGAGGAGAGGAGTGCAAGGCTGGGTGGAGCCAGAGCGATAGAACGTACTTACATAATCAATTTCATGTTTATGACAGAGTGAGAAGAGATTAAATTTGTCTAATTTTTTCTGCAACACGAACTCTAACATCATTATCAGTATTTATAAATTGTAAGATAAATTAAATGAAACAGTGTTTGACTGAGAAAATTCAATTAAAAATATATTTGTGTTTCAAAAATTGTATATTTGGAAGGTATTCCAAATAACAATCGATACTCTTTGAATATATTATTTTCAAAACTATGAAGGCGAGTTCTGGAATTAAGTTAATTAAAAAACATGAAAAATTTTAATATTTTGAAACAGCATTAACTTTATTTTTTAAATTCTCAAAAAAAGAGTTGCGACTTTTCAATTCAGACAATAGGACGCGTTTATCAGAGCTTGATACATTTGTTTTAATTTCGCACTGCAGTGAAACAGAAAAATACTGTTTCAAAATGTTTTAATGAGTTTGGCAATGTAGTAATAATTCAGTGATATTTTCATTCTCAGGTATATGTATTGTAGAGTGCAGTACTGTAGTTAGTTTACACATATAACTTGTATTTTGAGTTTATTAAAAAAATGCTGAAAGTTGATTTTTAAATTGATGTTCTGAAACAGAAATTTATTCTGTATAATAGTTATGTCCTGAAAGAAAACACTAAAGTTATGTATAAACATTGTCATTAAATAAAAACAGTGAAACAGAAAATTTACTGTTTCAAAAACCACTGACTAACCGTTTGTCCAGTTTCAGTTTATACGCTTCAATTCCAGTTAATTTTTTTTCTACAAATTCCTATAAACATTTAGCAACACGATAGCAACTGGATGATAAACTAATTCAATTTTTCTGAAACAGAAATGTTCTGTACTAAATTTGTGAAAAATAAAATTTTGCCGTTTCAATAGTTACATTTTTCTGGGGTGTTCAAGTTGAAATTAGTTCACAGAAGTTTACAAAACTAATTTTTTATTAGAACCTGCTATCATCGGGTATGTTATTCACAGTAATACTTCAAATAATTGTTGAAACAGAACATTTTGTAAATCTGGTTCCTTTTTTGAAAAAAAAACCTCTGATTCAAAATTTGTTGAACTCATAAGTTCGGTTAGTTTCATAATTCCGTTTCAGAATGAATTGGTGATCTTTAATATAAATTTGAACTTTATGCCATCAATCATTAGATTAACTACAAACTCTGAAAACCTTATGATAAATGTGAAACACATTTATTTTTTCCAAATTTAAATAAAAAATTACTGTTTTAGACTTGACATTAATTGTAAAATTGTGTATTTGTATTCATTGTTCTTGATTTATTTAAGTTATAATAATTTCAATTCAATTAAAAGAACGCAACCATTGAAATCATATAAGACAGGGGTTCTGAAGTAAAAATAGTGAAACAGAAATTTTTTTTCGAAATTCAATTTTTTACTGTTTCAAAGTATTGATATTTAGAAAACTGCGTTTAAAAAAATGATCCCAGATTAAAAATTAAATTTTCCAAACACAATTTATGCTACCTGTCTAATAAAATAACCGCCAGTACTCAACCTATACAAACAATTAAACACATTATATCCATCTGGTCGTCCTCCAACATTCCATAATCTAGAAAATCGATTACATACTAATATTGAAGTCACTTCAATGGCGCTTGAGTTTATCTGAAATCACAATTTTTTTTTTGAAATTTTTAAATAAAATTTAAAAATCTGTTGCTCACCTTATAACTATCATATTGAGATTCCGTTATCGTTGAATAATTGCCCAGGATACTAACTTCTGTGACAGGTAATCCGAGATTCGGTAGATCACATGTAAAAGTGATATCTGCACAATTCACCCAGTTACCTGGAGTGGGTAGAGGGTACGTGCAGCAAGCTGGAAAACTTTTTTGAATTTTTGAATTTAAAAATTCAAAATTTGTTAAATACCAGATGATACTGGTGGTGACGTAGTTGTGATGGATACTGTAGAACCTGGTCGGGGTACTGTAGTTGAACTAATTATAGGAGGTGATGATGTGATAACTGGATAGGTACTGGATACGGTAGGAGCACAACATATGGATAGGCGGATTAGAAAAACTTGAAATAGAATACGGATTGTCATTTTAATGAGTTTAGAAAGATTTGTGAGATGGATTTATACCAGATGCCAAAAAAACTGAATCCGTTTTACTAGTTGCTAATCTAATTGGTTTTGTTGGTCTTGTGATCTTTGGGAGAAAACTAATTAGTGAAATTTGGAAATAAAAAATGATTTCTATAACATAAATAGGAAAACCTATATTCTAAAAGGAAGTGTGTGAAACAGAGAAAAAAATATAAAATGACTGTTTCAAAATTTTGAGTAATTTTTAGGTACTAATATTAACAATTCATTGATTGCAAAACAATTAGTAATTAAAAAACATAGCGTTTCAATTTTTCAGCGACTTTGGGTTGCTGTAGCATCTATTGTACGATGTATGTTTTGTTCATTGTTAAATCAACTGGTTTACAGTAATATTCATTTTCTTTGAAACAGTAATTTATGATTTACTGTTTTGGGTTGAATTTACTTCATAATGTATTCATCATAAAGCACAAAACCGTGGAGATTTCTAAGAAGTTCTGTCTGTCTGTGTGTAGGGATGTCAAAATAGGGGTTCTAACAATTTAATAACTTGGTAGATGGAAAAAATATAGAAAAGTAAAATGAGCGAGAGACTTGGAATGTTCAGTTATTTATTGAGTGAATAAATATAGAAAGTGGGAAACAATTAAACTTGTTTTCAGATAGCTGGAATCTCTGGAATTGGAATTTCCGGAGTTTCTGGGACAGTTGGAATATCAGTTGGAACACATGGGACTGGAACTTTTGGAAGTGGAACATGAGGAAGTGTAGGAAGTTGAGCTTTGACGGAGTCCAAGGTACCACTGATATCTCTGTCAATTTCTTCGAAGGGCTGAAATAACACTATTGAAAAATATAAGTGCAAATTTATCAATTACACTTGGAAGACTTCCTCCGACATCCCCGATCACCGGAATAGCAGAAGTCAAGGCGAAACAGAGAACGACGGCGAAGAGAACCTTGAAAAACATGATTCTGAAAATATCTATATTAGAAGGTTGTGGAAAATATAGAAATCTGGAATTGATGACTTTTTACTGAAACTACGAAATTATTATATACTATTCTGGATGAGGGAGCACCTATTGAATTCAAACTTCCGCTATTTTTCCAGACACATGTTTTGACACTGTACAGCTACTGAATAGGCTCCTTCTAATGAGACTTTCCAAAACACAATTCGAGTGTTCCTTGTTATTAAAAAACATATGCAAATTATGCGGATACAGAAGTGATAGAGAATAACATGGAACACTCGGATTGATGTGAGAGTTCTCTATTGGAGAGTTTTATGAAAAAGAGCCAAAATAATAGCTGGATTGTGTCATAATGTATGCCAAAACATATTTTTGTCTAGAAAATAGGTGCTCCCTCATCAAAAATCAACGAGATAGTATATAATAGTCGGTTAGTTTCAGTAAAAAGTCATCAACTCTAGATTTCTCAGGTTTCTAAACTTTCATCACCCTTCTAATATAGATATTTTCAGAATCATGTTGCTCAAGGTTGTCTTCGCCGTCGTTGTCTGTTTCGCCTTGTCTTCTGCTCTTCCCCTTATCGGGGATGTCGGACAATATTTACCAATTGTTGGTTTTTACTCCACAGTATATTTCTTCTTATATTTTTTGTTGTTTCAGCCCGCTGGATCGACTCTCGAGCAACTCGCTGGAATCATTTCAAATGGAAATCTTCCAACACCATATCCTCCAAAGCTTCCAATTAAAATTCCAGCTATCCCAGGCTCTGCTGTCTAATTGTCTGAAAACAAGTTTAATTGTTTCCCACTTTCTATATTTAATCACACAATAACTGAACATTCAAAATATTTTCCATCTACCAAACTATTTAAATTTGAGAACCCTTATTTGGACCAAATTCAAGAAATGATTGAGAAAATGAAGTACGGTTGGGATGAAGTACGCTTTTGAAACAGTAATGTTTTTGTAATTTTTCAAAAAAAAAAAAGGTTCTGTTCCAAAAACTTTTTTGAATATTGTTTTTCTATGATTGTGCTACTGTTCCAAATAATTGTATAACAATTAATAGCAATTTGATTGCAATTAAGTGCAGAAATATTGATTCTTGCCAAGAAGTGAATTCACGAAATACAATTGCACACAAATCATTTTCTTGAAACAGTAAACATAAATAATTTTTGCTATTTTTTGATCAATTTCAATGGTCCCCCTTTCTACTCTATCAATATACAAATCTACCCCTCTTCCAGCATAATTTTCTGACATATTCATCATCTTTTTCCCAGCAATTTGCTCCACTGAGGTGACACACGCACACGCTTATTTTCTTTCTGGAGCAAAAAAAAGAGAAAAAGAAAAAGAAAATATTGATGTGCACTCTTTTTGCTCCTCCGTTGCTCTTTTTTCGCTCTCTATACGAATGTGTGAGCTCCGTTCGTGCTCATGGAGCATGAAGGAATGGGTGGAAAGAGCCAAAGACCTATACTATTACGGAACGCTTTTTGCAACCGTGCTCTACTGAAACCAAAGAAAATAGTGTGCGAGTTTGAGAGATTCAGAGAAAAAAAGAAAGCATTTCGGTGGAGCGCAGTTGCAACAGCAGTGCCGAGCTATTAACAGAAAATAAAAAGAGTTACTGTTTCAAAATAGTTAATAACACGAATCGGATGATCAACTGTCAATATTTGTGACAGGGAGATTTCTGAGATTTCTGAAACAGTAACTTTTATGTGAAAAATGTGAAAATTGTACTGTTTCAGATAAAAAACGAATACTGGGACACACTTTGAAGATGGTATATCTTCGAATTATACATCAAAAATAAAATAGTTTAAAAAAAGGCTTAAAAATAGCTAAAATGCCCAAAATGGTAAAAAAAGCTGAAGAAATGGCTAAAAATAGCTGAAATGGTTCAAAAATGACGAAAAAACGGCCTGAAAATTGCCAAAAATGGCTGAAATAGTTTCGAAATGGCTGAAAATCTCTGGGTAAAAAATGGCTAGAATTCGCAAAAAACTAGCGTAAAATTGCTTAAAAATGACTGAAAAAATGGCTGAAAATAGCTAGAAATGGGTAAAATGGCTCAAATGACTGGAAATGAATCAAAAAACAGCTAAAAATGGCTAAGAATAGCGGAATTGACAAATGGCTTCAAAATGACTAAAAAATGTTTTAAAATGTTTAAAAACAGTCTCAAAATGGTTAAAAATTGCCAAAAACGCTGATATAACTTTAAAAATGGATAAGAAATGGCTAAAATGGCTGAAAACTGATAACTTGCTAAAAATAACTTAAAATGATTTCAAAATGATTAAAAATGACTAAAAATAGCTGAAAAATAACCTAAATCAGCTTAAAAATGGCTTAAAAATGACTAAAAGTAGTTAAAAATAGTTAGAATGGCTGAAAATTGCTAAAAACGCTGATATAGCTCAAAAATGGCTAAGAAATGGCTAAAATGGCTGAAAACTGAAAACTTGCTACAAATAACTCAAATTGGTTTCAAAATTATTAAAAATTGCTAAAAATTGCTGAAAAATGGCTGAAAAATGGCTGAAGAATGACAGAAAAATGGCGAAAACTCAAAATGGTCAAAGTGGTTAAATTTGGTTGAAATAGTTTTTAAAAATTGGCTGAAACGGCTAAAAGTTAAAAAAAATGCTGACATATCTCAAATTTACGAAAATGGGCTAAAAATGGCTAAAATTGCTAGAAAATGGCTTAAAAAATGACCTAGATCAGCTTGAAAATGGATAGAATGACTTTTTAAAAATGGCTGAAAATGGGACTGTAACAGTAATTTCAAATGTTTGTGATTAACTCAGAATTAATTTTTTTATTCTCTATATTTTTCTGAAACAGTAAATTTTAACACAATTTTAAAAATATATTTTTGTACTGTTTCAACCAGATTCTGTCTAGTTTTTCATATTTTTATGTTCTATTAGTTCTCTTTTTTGTTCGTTTTCACTTCCCATATTTCCTGCCGTCTCCCCTTTCCTCTCCCCAACGTTTCAAACTGCGTTCCGTGAACACAAACCCAACAAAAAAAGAAGAGAATGGCCTCGAAAATAGAAAAAGAATGTTCTCGATGGCAAGTGGTGGTGGCCGTTTTGCAACATTCTTCTTTTCGACGGAACGAATTTTGGACGGGAGATAAGGAACAGACACTGAAGTTTTTTTTTGAAAAGAAGGAGATGGTGTTGGGAAGATAATGGTCAAAAAGGGTATTAAATTGAATTTGAAAAATAGTATTTATTTTGAGAAACGAAATCAATCAAATATTCAGAAAAATAAAACAAAATGTGAAAATTTTGAAACAGTAAATTTTTAAATTTTTTCACTGTTTCTAAAAACTTTCAAAAACTCAAATTTTTGCAATACAACAGTAAAAGAGCGATCTCATTTTCAATATTTCATTTTTGAGAAATTATTTTTCACTGTTTCAGGAAAATTTCAATAATTTTTTGAAACAGTGAAATATAATTGGATAGCTTTTTTTTCGAGGGAAACACTTTTGACAAAATATTAAATTCTAGGAATATGAATGTACAAACAGACAGGAATTTCCAAAAATATACATTTTGAAATAAATTTTTCGCGGTTTCAAAAAATTTTCATTTTATAATTTTTTTTTCAAATTTTTAGTGTCTAGTTTATACATACCAGATGGTTTTTTGTGAATATTGTCCACCGGGCATCCGGACACACAGGCAGACCTACAGACAGATATTAATTACTTATGACAAGAAGTGGGCTAATCTGGAGAAATTGAATATTTTTACTGTTTCAAAAAAAATCTCAATTAAAATGTGTTCTTTTCAGAATGTTCGGTTGGTCTTTTTTGATTTTCTGCTAAAATAGTTTGTTGGGCAACCGGACACACACAGACAGACAGACAGACAGACGTGAATCTGAAAGAAAAACTCAAAAAATAATATTTTTACTGTTTCAAAAAATGTCAATTTTTTAAACGTTCAGAAAAATCAGTAATTCATCAAGCGGTCTCATTTCATCTATAAAAATAGTGTACCGGACATCTGGACACACAGACAGGCACACAGACAGACAACCGGGAATGAAAATGTCGAGTATTTTTACTGTTTCAAAAAATTTTCAAATTTTCAACTTCTTTTCAGAAACTTTGATTTTATTAGTTTTTCTATTGTCTTCACGTTTCTGGACATTTGGACACAGGTGCGCACAGACACACAGACAGACAAACCTGAATTTTTTGAAAAAATTGAATATTTTACTGTTTCAGAATTCTAATATCAGTCCGATTTGCTATTTTAGAGTCAATAACACAGTTGTTGTGATAAAAATCAATTTTTAACGAGAAATAATAAATTCCGTCATTTTTAAATTACTGTTTCAATAAGAGTTCCAAATAATTATTTTCTTCCCGAAACATTCTTGCTTCCTATTCTTTTCCCCGTTATCATTATCAATTTATCCCTGTTCCAAATCTCGTAGACATATCCGGGTATCCCTTTTTTTTTGATTGCAACACAGGTCGTCTCATCTCATTGGTCGTCCCTAATCAGAATGTCACAACATATCAACTCCCGTTATCGACCACCGAGAGGACGCCGGGGGGCGCCGCGCTCGTTCGCACTCTAACCAATTTTCATCATTACACTCGATTCATTCGCTCCCGGCCGACGCACACACACGCACACATTCCTTATCATCCACTCTTTTCGAACATGTTGTTCTTTCCAAATGTCTCTGCGTCTCCATCAACCCGTACACTATTTCCCCCCGGGGGGTGAATGTGAATGCCGTTGGCTCTAGAGGCCCCGTGACCACGATGCGAGAAAAAGAAGAAGAAGAAGACAAGGACGACGACGGGGGGACGGGCGGGACGCCGCTCCCCCCACCCCGTCCGTTTGATGTTCGCTCACTTTCTCTGTCTCTCGCACTTTTTCTCCCTCCCTGCCTCGCTTCGCTCGTCGAGGCGTCTCAGTTTTCTTCTTCTTTTTCCTATTTCTTTTTTCTATTCCCCCCACATTGTTTCTAGTTGTTCGCCCCTTCGCCCCCTTCCCTTTACTGCTTCTGATGATGGCGTCCATTTGTCAGAGGGGACGGCGGACACAACGGGGGTACCATAGGTTGTGTAATAAGTATGTGCCATTGTCTCTTTGATAGGGGGGATTAGGATTAAGAAAGAGGGGGGATGGAATTAGAAATGGGCGGAGTTTAGAGGTGACTGGAATTTTTGAATTTTTTGAAGGAAAAAGGAAAGAAAGCTGAAATTCCAGATTTTAAGGCTCAGCGTCATTTCCAGGGGTTTGACTCACTTTGATGTTTTTGACTTTTATTACTGTTTCAAAATTTGGGAGCCTTGTCTTGAAAAGTTGAACTCCTAATCACGATTCTGATTCCTAAGTTTAACTGTATTCAAATTTTGGAATTTCAAAAACATAGCATCTTAAAGAAAGCTCAAATTCCAGATATTTAGATTTTACTTTTTTCTTAACTGTTTCAAAGTTTAGGGGCCTTGTCTTGGGGCGTAAAATTTTTAGTTTTTTTTTTCTAACGGCTTCAAAAACTTTTGACATTTAGAAAACTGGATGTCCAGATTTTGAGGTTTATTATCTTTTTCAGACTTTAGAAACGTAAATTCTGTTTCAAAATGTTTCAAATTATGCTGAGGTTAGGGTCTTGGTAATTTTCGAAAATCTGGCCAACATTAGTACTTCTGACTATTTTCTACTGTTTCAAAATTTGGGAGCCTCGTTTCGTAGCGTCAAAATTTCAATGTTCGCTTCTCTTGTCTTTTGAAAAAATTTTGATATCTTAGAAGCCTCAAATTCCAGATTTTAAGGGTTTTTAGTATTTTCAGAGGTACTTTTTTACTGTTTCAAAATTTTTGCAAATCTTGTCAATGTGATAGAAGTTATTAACACTTTTATTTCGGTGAAAATTTAGTTTTCATATTTTTGGCGCAATTTCAAATCGAATATTTCTTACTGTTTCAAAAATTTTTCAAATTATTAGAAAAGGATTATTTGGAACCTCTTTGAGTAAACCTTGAAATCATCACTATTCGAATTCTCCTTCCTCACGATCAGATTTTTTTGAAACAGTAAAAAAAAATTTCACTGTTTCAAAATTTTTAAATAAAAATTTAGACAAATCATTCATTTGATACTTGAGTTATCAACGAATTTACTCTAATTTACCATTTTAGAAGTCTTTAAACTACCGTAATAACAATTTTGAGTCTCAACGAGAAACCTTTATTCACAGTACCGACAAAGGAAAATAAAATTTTGAAACAGTAAAACAAAATCTACCTACCGTACCCCCTCCTCACCTAATCTATTCTCTCCCCCCTGAGCCCTTAAGCCCCGCCCCCTTTTTCCCGTGCTCCTTCCCAAAAAGGGCTCTTCTCGCGTTCTCTCGTTCCCCGCTCCTCACTCATGACCGAAATGACTTCCGACTTTCAACATTCCCTCGCTCCCTCTTCTTTTTTCTTTTTTCTTCTCTTTTTCCGCATGAATTAGGGAGAGAAGTGTGCCAGGAGGTGACACACACTTCTGGCTCACTGAGCTCGACTCTTTTTTATTTTTTGTGTTCCTCATGTTTCCGGGATTAGAGAGATAAGGAATATGGAACGGGGATCATAGATCACATGATATCATTGATCCTTATCTGTGTGTTTTTTGATGTCTAGATTTTATTTGGGCAGTTTTTTGAAACAGTAATTTTTTTTTTACTTTTTCAAGAAAATCTGAAAATTTGTTTAAGAGAATGGATATAAGATTGAAAATTTGTTACACACTTTTATTGTGACATTGATTTGAAACAGTATTTTTTCAAAATTTCAATTTTGAAATTGAGAAAAATTTACTGTTTCAGTGACTCTCAGTAAGTTTCCGATTGGAATTTCAATTATTCAAATTTCGAAAATGTTGTTAAAACTGAGAATTTTCAATAATTACGGTATTAGCGAATGTATTAGTGGAATCTGTTTGTGCTCAGTATATTGAAAAATTTGAAACAGTAACTTTTTGAATTTTGCTGTTTCAAAGTCTTGGTGTCTATGGAGCAAAGAGACCGTCTTCATATACATAACTTCAAAACTTAAGGAAGTTTTGAAACAGTAATTTTCAAAAAACACTGTTTCAAAAATTTTGTATTCTTTAGGACGGGATTTTGAACGTTTATGGACAATCTGATGATTCTGAAGCCTCATAATGTGCCAAAAATGTGAAATAATACTTTTTTTTCTAAAATTACTGTTTTCTATGGCTGTGAACACCATTCTTCTAATTTCGAAACAAATTAAATACATCTAGTAGTTTTTAAACTGAAATCTTCAAAACTTCAGAAAATTTTGAAACAGTAAAAATTTTTATCCTCCCTTATATTAGTGAGTTTTTCTGCTATAGATATCAGAAAAAATTGAAACAGTAAAAAAATTAAATAATCGTTTCAAAATAATGATATGGAATACGTCATTAGTACATTGCATCCTACTGAACTATAAAAAAATTTTGAAACAGTAAATTTTGAGAAATCAAAAACTACTGTTTCAACGGAATTTTGAGCATGTATCAGACAATTTTTCTATAAATCCCTCGTGAAAAAATTTTGAAACAGTAAATTTTTTTTCTGAATTTTACTGTTTCAGTAGCTCAGTATGTTTAGAGTATTGTGACAGCTTTAGCTCACCAGTTATAGATCGAATACCGTCTTCAATTTCAAAACTTTTAAATTTGAGAAAATTTTGAAACAGTAAAGTTTTTTTTCTAAAGTTACTGTTTCAATGACTACATTTTTATTTTTTTCATTTCAAAACGATAGACCTGGGTAAGCAATTTTCAAATCCAAAACTTCAAATTTCAAAAAATTTTGAAACAGTGAAAAATTTTTTACTGTTTCACAATTTTTTTTTCATTTGAGGAACGTTTGAATCGTAATTGATAGTCAGTTTTAGAAACCGATTTTTGTCAAAAGTTACTATTCTTAATGTTTTCGGAATAAGTTAAGAGTAACTACGTTTTAAAGCTCATGAAACTTGAAACAGTAAAAAAAGTTACTGTTTCAAAAAACTGATCAAAATGATCTTATATTTTTTTAGGTCAACCAGTAAACACCACCATGCCCTTTTCTAAAAGTACAAAACTTCTCTCGCCAAAAATGTTATTATCTCCTTGAAAATCGTCTTCCCTGAATGTTCGTTCCGCGCCCGACCGCCCATCTAACCTTGAACCTGTCTTCGTTTCTCGGCGCAGAAATTGATGATGATAAGGAAAAGAGAGACTTTTTTCATTTCTGCGCGCCGTCCAAATCGTTTTTTCTGCGTTTTTTTTTTCCAAAAAATCAAATTTTTTACTGTTACAGCAAAAATTTTTTACTGTTTCAGCGCAACCATGGAGACGATCCCTTTGGGTCTTCTGGTAGAACTCCTGAAATCATTCCACTGGGCGCTTCCCAACAACATCTCTCTGGAATCCATTATCGAATCCGAGCTACAGTTCCGTCAACAGCTTCTACTCCTCCAGCAGAATCCTCCACAATTATCTCCGATTACCGTACCCCTACCGTCGCCTACAGTAACCCCGGAGTCGGTGGTGACGTCATCGCTGGTGTCGGTGTCCGTGGATGAGGTGATCGATGTGGTGAAGGTGGAACCGGTGGAGCCGGAAAAAGAGCCAGAGAAGGAAAAAGAGAAAACGACCAAAAAGAGAGAAAGAAGAAGTCCAGTTAGCCCGTCGAAGGTAAACCGTAACTCAAAAATGGGCGGAGCTAGAAAAAAGTTGTCAACTACAAAAATGATCTACTAAAAATTTGCTACAATTTTGTAGTTTACCACTTTTTTCTAGCTCCGCCCACTTTTGAGATACGATGCTTTGAAATTTGGTGAGACGCAGAGAAGCTAGAGTCTCTCGTTGTCTGCGTCTCCAGCGACCGTATCTCAAAAGGGGCGGAGCTATCAAAAAGTGGTCAACTACAAAAATGATCTACGTAAAATTTTCTACATTTTTGTAGTTGACCACTTTTTTCTAGCTCCACCCACTTTTGAGATATGAGTCTTTGAAATATCGGCTTATTGAAAACTGTGCATTTTGCCGTGGTGGTGAACATTCGAATTTTCGAATTTTGCAGATTTTTTTGGGTTTTTGCTGATTTTTGCATGAAAACAAGATAAAACACTTGAAATAAGGAAATAAGCAAAAATTCAAAAATTCGAATGTTCACCACCACGACAAAATGCACAGTTTTCAAATTTTTGGCTTGAAGCGTCCGTATCTTAAAAAGGGGCGGAGCTATCAAAAAATAGTTAACTACAAAAATGATCTCCTTGAAATTTCCCATATTTTTAATGTTGATAACTTTCTTCTAGCTCCGCCCACTCTTGAGATAAACGCGTTCAAAGTTTAAAGAGACGCAGAGAAGTTAGAGTGTCTCGTTGTCTGCGTCTCTCTTCAAACTTCAAGCGCCCGTATCTCAAAAGTGGGCGGAGCTATCAAAAAATGGCCAACTACAAAAATATTCCAAATTTCACTCCGAATCTTGCAGACCTACTCGGATTGCGAAAAAAAGCATTTCCTCGACGTGGCCTACGAAAACAACTGGGGGACTACTGTAGCAGCGAACAAGTTTACACGAATCTGGGGAAAAGGACCGACAAGACGAATGTTTTATTGGTGGAGAGAACAGTTTAAGTGAGATTCTCAGCTTTTTTCGGCTGAAACAGTAAAAATTTTCTGTTCCAGACGTGACAACGACCGTGACCACAAGACATTGAGTGTGCTCAGGGACCGTAAAACCGAGTTATCCTTGGAATTGACCCAATTTGTGCAAAACCAGGAGTCCCTGAAAATCAAAAGTCAGGCGGATCGAGCCAAGGCGTGTCTCCACCAGCTGGAAGCCGTCGATTCAGAAATTGAAAGCTTTTTGGGGAAGAAGTAAGTGATTTCAAGGGTTTCAAGGGTGAAACAGTACAATTTTTCTACTGTTTCAGGCAAAAATCAATGTGCTCAATTACCGGCGAGAAGTGTGTCCACGGGGATGGTATTCAGGAGGAGAACAACGCGATCAAAAAATTCACCAACTCGTTTGTATGCGATTTTTGCAAAATGCCATTTCAGAAGGTGAGAAGGGACCCAAAAACTCCGAAAAACAGTTTTTGACCCTAAAAACACCAAAAAATCGGAAAATTTTAAATTTCAAAAAAATGAAATTTTCGAATTTTCGTGGTGGGACCCAAAAAATTTCAAAATTTTTTTTCCAAAATACGTCATGATTATACTTTTCTGAAAGCTCTTGATGAGCTGAATACAAATATAGAGTAAAAAATCCAGAAAACTTTTATTGAACGTTTAAAAATCAAAAAATGTGAAAATTCAAAAATCTGATTTTCGAAATTTTTCGAAATTCTGTAACTCACGGATCTTCCAGCCGATTTTTTTGATTTTTATTTTAAAATACTCCGTGAAATTTAAAATTTTCATTAAAATAAAATAAATTGCTTTCGACTACTGAAAACTGCTTTAAAAACGTGTCAAACACCTGAAATTTTTTTTAAAAAAGTTGATTTTCGAAAATTTTCGAAATTATGTAACTTTTTCAGTTTTCAACCAAATTTTGTGATTTTTAGTTTAAAATACTCCTTGTCATCTGGACTTTTTATAAAAATACTTATGCTCCCCATTTTCCAGGAAACCACGTGCTTCCTGCACCAAAAACTGTGCGAGTCCCGCTTCATCAACCCAATCCAGTTGACCGCCTCGGATCTAGCCAAGACTTCCGAGAGAATTGTTATTCAGAAGCTTGATGAACCTTCACCAGCTACAGTACCAGCTACAGTAATCCAAATGACTCCGCCCACCTATGAGTCTTACAACAACGAGTTGACAGAGCTCGCCGAGCAACTCATCGCTCGTTTGGCCGCGTGTGCCGCCGGCCAGACTACAGTAATCTCAAATTGAATTTTTTATTGTTTTCTATGCGCTAAATCGTTCTAGCTTCCCTTTTAGTTGTTACTATGTACCTTTGCTTAGTGTCCGCTGGAGCGCACTTGCTTCTCACTTAGTTTTCCTTGTAGATCAAATGTTTTTTCTATTTTTTTTCTTGATTTTCCCAGTGAATCCTGTCCCGATATTTCTGCCATACTCTGTCACTCTCTCACCATTCCTATCGCCCCGAATATTATCTCTATGCTATCTTAAGCCACGCCCATTTACAGTATCCCACATCTAACAGATTCCTCAATTACCATGTCCAAATGTTCTCGGAAAGATTATTTTTATTTTTATGCAAAAAATGGATTCTTCTTTTGTTAATAAGATGAATAATAAATCGGATTTGAAAAAAATTTTGAAATCACTGAAAATGGATTAGAAAAGCCGATAAATGGTATGAAATCAGAGAGAAATTATTATTAAAAATTTGTGAAACAGAAAAAAATTAATTTTACTGTTTCAGAATTTTGTTTTCTATTCTAGAACTATCCCTTATTTGTTAAATGGTGCTTAATCTCATTTACTGGAATAACTTTAATCTCGAAATAATTTTTACTGTTTCATCACTGTTTTTTCGAGTTTAGATACAAATTAACTCGGTTCGTATTTCATTGAAACAATTTGAAAATTCTTAAAACAAAATGATTTTCCCAAAGGAGTGTTTTGAAATAGAGTGAAACTGAAAAAATCCAACTATCAAACGTTAAAAGTTTAATTTTTATTTATAATGACGCTGGAACAGTAAAATGTTTGAGATCAAAATTACTGTTTCAAAGATTTCATTTCTGTTTTTTTTTAACTCAGAATTAATGTTGATACCACCTTATAAATTCACTGGTACCCCTTAAAACATCGGTTTGAAAAAGTACAACACAAAATATGAACTCATTAAACATGCACTATACTGTTTTACAAGAAAAACCATCTTGAAACAGTAAAATATTTTTTGTAAGTCAAAAATTAATTACACTCGGTGACTATTTGAACAAACTTGAAATTATGCTTCTGAATACTTTGAAACAGTAAAAAAGGGACATTTTGTGAAAGTTAGCGGTGGTTTTCGAAGGGGGGTCACTTTACTTACTAATATCGAAAAATACACTTTTTATTCAATGAGATGGTGAAACAGTACAATTTTTCAAATCATTATTTTACTGTTTCAACGCATTAAAAAAATGGAACAGCTTGTTCCTAACATTGATTACAAAAACAAATAACATGTACTTTTTCAGAAGATCTGTGAGTAGCACAACTATTGAAAACGCTAAAAACTCTTTTTTCATAGAATAATGTTGAAACTGCAGATATTTTGTGTAGTCTCAGCAAAAATTTTACTGTTTCAGAGAGGTAATGAATGATTTTCTGAACACTCGAAACATTACTTAGAATTGGTCAAAAGTTTTAAAATAGCCAAATATGACTTGTAAGTTTGATACAAACGCCACGAGAAGGTCATTACTCGGAAACATTAAAGTTATTCTTATAGAAGTTTTAATACAATTAAGAAAAACCTTGTAAATTATGACGGTGGATTTTGAAATAGGTCATATCCTAATATCTAAAATGTTTAATTCATGTTTTTAACATGAAATAGTACAAAAAATTTCAAAAATTTTTTTACTGTTTCAACACTTTAAAAAAATGAAACCGCTTGTTCCTTACATTGGTGAAATAAACGGGTGCAAATAAATGTCGCAACATAACGAAATTCTGATTTCATCATTCTGGAAATATAACATTTTTTAAAGCGCTCTGAAAAAATTTAATGGAATAATGTTGAAACAACAGAAATTTTGTGTAGCCTGAGCAAAAATTTTACTGTTTCAGAAATGTGATGAACGATTTTCAAATCACTCGAAAAATTAATAAGTACGCGTTTGTCCCTACTTAATAGATTTCTCTGTTTAGACATTAGTATCAGACTACGAAAAAAAATCGGGACTTGAATTCACTGGTATTCTTGAAACAATGATTCAAAAAATTCTGAAACAGTAACAAAAATATTGCAAATTACCAATAACTGAACAGTAAATTACTCGACAAACCTTTGAGTTTATTCTTCTGGAATTTGTGAAACAGTGAATTAAAAATCCAACTATCAAGCGTGAAAGCGTATTTTTTTATAATTAATTATTGTTGGAACAGTAAAATGTTTGAGGGCAAAAATTACTGTTTCAAAGATTTTATTTCTGTTTTTTTAAACACAGAATTAATATTGATACCTCCTTAAAAATTCACTGGCACACTTAACAGCGATTTGAAAAGATTCAACACAAAAAATGAATGCATTGAACATGCACTTTACTGTTTTACAAGAAAAAAATCTTGAAACAGTAAAATATTTCTTGTAGATCGAAAATGAACACTAACCGTTGATTATTTGAAAACACTTGAAATTATGCTTCTGGATACTTTGAAACAGTGAATTAGAAAAATTTCGTGAAATGTAACAGTGGATTATGACATATGTAAATCGTTAGTAAATATTATTTTTTAACAATTCTGTTTTTCAAAACATTATTTTACTTTTTCAACAAATTTAAAAAGTGGAACAGCATGTTCCTAACATTGATGACAAAACAAAATAACATGTACTTTTTCAGAAAATTCCAAAACATTTTGCAACAGAACGAACCCCCAATTTCCAAATTCAGTGAGTGCCACAACTATTGAAAACGCTAAAAACTCTTTTTTCATGAAGGAATGGTGAAACAGCAGGAATTTTGTGCAGTATGAACAAAAATTTTACTGTTTCAGTAATTTGATGAACAATTTTCAGATCACTCGAAAAATTAATAAGCTCAGCTTAAAAGGTTACGTTGTATAAAAAATTACAATCAGATTTCAAAAAAAATTACGTAAAACAGTACAATTCTTCATACAATTCCGTTGGTGAAACAGCAGGAATTTTGTGCAGTATGAACAAAAATTTTACTGTTTCTGTAATTTGATGAACAATTTTCAGATCACACGAATCATTACTTAGAAAAGGTCAAATGTTTTAAAATAGGCAAATATGACTTGTAAATTTAATGCAAATGCCACGAGAAGGTCATTACTCGGAAACCTTGAAGTTATTCTTATTGAAGTTTCGAAACAGTAAATTAGAAACAATTTGTGAAAAATAACGGTATATTGTACAAAAAAAGTAAAAAAAGTTAAATGCAATTTTTTAAGGAAAAGGTAAAACAGTACAATTTTTCATACAATTATGTTTTTCAAAACATTATTTCACTGTTTCAACACATTTGGAAACGAAAAAGTTTGCTCTTTACGTTGGTGAAATGAACG
Source organism: Caenorhabditis latens (assembly GCA_002259235.3). Taxonomy (NCBI): domain Eukaryota; kingdom Metazoa; phylum Nematoda; class Chromadorea; order Rhabditida; family Rhabditidae; genus Caenorhabditis; species Caenorhabditis latens. Next base: position 18,785,071 of record CM056095.1, read on the forward strand.
GAAGCAAATACTGTTTCAAAATATTCTTAAGTATGTTGCACCAGAACGAAATTCTAATTCCATTATTCTGGAAATAAAACATTTTTTTTAAGTCTTAAAAAAATTTCATAGAATAATGTTGAAGCTGTTTCATTGAAGGTCAAAAATTCTTTAGATAGTAAAATATTTATTGTAAACTGAATGTAAACACCACGCGATGAGAACTACTTGAAAAACCGTAGAAGTAATTTTTTTTAATTTTTGAAACAGTAAATTAGAAACATTTTGTGAAATATATCGGTGCATATTGAAATTGGTCATATAATGGTATCAAAAAGTTTTACAATACACATTTTTAAAATGAAAAAATGGAACAGTACAATTTTTCACACATTTCTGTTTTGAATACAATTATTTTACTGTTTCAACAAATTCAAAAAAACCCAAGCAATTTTTTGACAATAATTCAACAATTGAATCAATTTCTTTTGTACCTGAAATTATAGTCAAGAACGAAATAGCAAATACTGTTTCAGAATATTCCATAAAATGTCGCAACATAATAAAACCTCGATTATAACCATCTGTGAAAACAAAACTTTTAAAAGATACCTGCAGTCATATTCAATAAATAAACAAATAAAAACGCTAAAAAATTCATTATTCACTGAAACAGGAAAAAATATTATGCAGTGTGAGCAAAAATTATACTGTTTCAGGGTGTTAATTGACTATTCTCAGAATACTAGAAAAATTACTCAGAGAAGGTTTAAAAGTTGTGAAATAGCAGAATGTATACTTTTTAATTGAATGAAACACCACGCGTTGGGGATTACTTGGAAACCCCTAAAGTTATTCTTCTGGAATTTTCGAAAACGTAAACTAGAATTATTTCGTGAAATGTAACGGTGTATTGTAGGTAATGATATCAAAAAAATTTAAAATGATATTTTTTTAAATGAAAAAATGTAACAGTACAATTTTTCTTACGATTCTGTTTTTAAAACAATTATTTTACTGTTTCAACAAATTTGAAAACGAAACAGCTTTTTTCTAACATTGATCTCTCCTTTGATTCCATTGACTGTTGCTTTCAGAAATTCTAGAACCATACTTTACAAATTTTGAAAGCGGTCGCTGTATTATCTGAAAACTTGGAATAGAAAGAAACTCCTCTTCTCCATTTTATTGAAAATTTGGTGTCTTGAAACACACAATTATAATGAAAGTACAGTAATTAAATATTCAAAACTTCCCATCCTTCGGCACCCCTGTCCCATTCTTAATCATCTCCTTGAAAACCTTCTCCATTTCCCTGACCATGTACATATCCAGATTGAACTTCCGAGTTATAAAATACACCATTCCCACGTGCAACCACCCGATTTGTCGGGTATTTTGGAAGGAGCAATAACGTTTTTCGATAAGCTTCTTGAATACCTCCTCGAAATTCCAATTCTCATGAGCAACCAGCAATTGTGACGTGTATTCCAGCCCGATGAAACACATAGTTCTTCCAATTCCTTTTGTGCAGTGAACGATAATTGGTTTCTAGAAAATAATTAATAAATAATTACAAAACAAAACCCTTACCTTAGAACCTGTCACCATCCGCATAACTTGATAAGCCGTTTCCCATCCACCTGGTGGAATATCGTTATCATTCCACGTGGCGTACTGGAAATGTTGAATTTCTCTAGACACCTTCTTCTTTCTATCCGTTATTTTCAGTTTTCTACACGTCACATTCTCTCCTGGCTCTCCATCTACCACCAATGGCTCCGAGGTCACAGTCGCCACAGTATATGGACCAATTTCCATTGAACCACCCTCATTTTCCACAAAATACAATCCATCAACCAGATTCCATCCACCGAGGCAACGAGTCGGGCCAAGCATCATCACACATTCCACTTCATCCTTGAAGATCAGAGCGAGTAGATCGAGACGAGTGTCATCATGAGTCTCCGATGCGTTCATTGGTCCCTGACAAGCGTAGAATTCATTTCCGAGTCGAGTCTTGATGTAGTTTCCGTGAATTCGAATAGATTGGAGAGCGTTCAACGGGATTAGTGGGATGCCTGGGTCCCTGAAATTCAATTCGTAATTTTGTTTCGTTTTCAAAACTCACAGATATTTCCTCGGAGTCAAATTGATATAAGGATACGGGCGGTGCTCATTCCGCTTCTCAGTATCAACCAATTTCATAAGCCCCGCCCACAGGATGTACTTTTCAGGGTGTCGCCCAACGGATTGTCTAATAACAATTATGACAATCAAGTCTTCAGTAAGCTCGACGGTTTGAGGTTCATCTTCATCCAGATCGATCACTGGACACACCTCCCATTTCTTTTTGAAACATAGCTTTTTGTAGTGCCAGAGGAGAAAAAAGATGATTAGAGAGATGATAGCGAGGAAGATGAGGAGGAGGGCAAGATAGAAGATTCTGGAAAAAATGAGACATGTCAAAATTGCTTAGGTCATGGAGTCAGTATTGGACGTGATTTATATCATTAGAAAGCTGAGAAAACGCTGATTCCAAATATATTGTCAGTTTTTGCCATCAAACCCTGGTATCAGAGAAAAATCGGGTTGAAGTTGACACGTCCGTGAGGATGACTTGTTAGGGGTTGTAACTTTGACTTCATTTTCCTCAAATACCAAGCCTCAAGGGCAAAAACTGAATATATATTCGAAATCAGTGTAATTTCAGCTTTTCAATAATATAGGCCATGTGTCATAGCCTCCAATCCGTCCCTGACCTTCTCTAGTTCTTAAGCGCCTGGTTTTGAAACTCCATAAGATATTGGATTTCACTATTTTGGCTCTGGGACATTTTAAAACTAGACACTTTAAAACTAGAACAACTCTCGGTTTCAAACTTTTACAACGTTCATAACTTACGTTTTATCTGCCTCTTCCTTCAAAAATTGAGTGATTACGGATATTCCAGTCACCACTTGAATTACAACTTTTCCTTTCTCTGGTGGAGCGACCGATACAACTGGAACATCCGCCAAAAACCTATCCAAAAACTCATCAAACTTCCTAAAAGTGTACGGAACCCATCGCAAATCGTGTTTCGAAAATTCCAAATCCAGCGAGGAAACGCTTATCACTTTCTCTCTCAGCTTCATCAACGTCACATTATGCTCCACCACAACATCCAGCACTTCTCCGATTGACTCATCCAGTTTCATATCAGGCATTCCATCGAATCCAATAAAAACTGTACCGTAATCCGTAATACTTTCCATGTGACTAAAGTTTCGAGCACCGATTTCATGGGTAAAACTTGAGAAAAACGAGAGTCCAGCTTTCAGTCGATTGATAACATCATCAATTGTTGTCCACTTCCTGCGCAAATCATCTTTTACAGATTCCACTGAAATCTTATCAATCTCCTTGAAAACTGGATCCTTATACTTTTCAAGATCCTCCACCAAACCAATATTCTTCACTTCTAGAATATTTTTCATTCCAGCGACCGCCCGACCAATTTTCAGTGTCAGGGATTTGTCCATTTTAGCAAGTTCTCGGGTGAGATTATTATTTCCTTGATTCCTCATCTCTGCTACTACCAACTCCATATTTTTCGTAGAATTTTCGATCTGATTGATGTATTCTCCCAAATTTTCAATGTCTTCCTTTTTTAACCATTCTTTGAGTGATCGACCTAATTGAACAGCTCGAGAAGCTTCTTCCGAATCTTTAGCCAGATTTTTAAGACAGTTGTGAACATAGAGCTCTCTATCAGCAAAACTCAACACGTTATCCAACTTTCCCTTGTTAGCTAACACATTTTCGACGTTTTCGCTTAAAGTCCTCGCGTTAAAATTGCTGAACATCTGCTGGAACTCTTTTACCGCGCTATGTACATCAGCTTTCTTCATTATACCATCAACTGAAGTACTCTTCATAGCCTCCTCTATTTTTGCAAATTCCTTAAAACTTTCAATTATTTTTTCGGCTTGATCAATTAATCCTGAAGCGTCGATGATTTTTGATAATTCGAACTGAAATCCTTTCTTGAAACATTTTTCATACTCTAGAATTATAGGCTTCTTTCCAAATTCTGATGGAATACTCTTCATGTTTTCCTTCAACAAGTTAATATCTTTGCACGCTTTCCACGATATTGGAAATGTGACTTCTGATGTGTTTTGTGTGTCAAAAATTGGTTTTAAAGCTTCCAATAACTTTTTCATTTTCACATCTTCTTTCAATTCCGAGTATAATAATTCAACTTCCACGAATCCTCCCATTGAGTTATTTGAGAACCTTGGAATTGTATTCTCAATAAATTCCAAATCCTCCGCATTTTTATCCAACGCCTTTTTAATTTGACTCAAAACCATAAAAATTACCGTGACAACATTCTGCATAAATTGGTCAATCGGTGGTGATTTCAATCGGAGACTGATCAATTCCAGAACTTTTTTAGCGTTTTTCAACACTGGATTCCGCTGATACACCGAATAGAATAGCTTGAAATCCCCCAAATCAGAAAAGTGCTTGTATAGTTCGAGAATGTTGTCAGTTATGGCACCCAGTCTTTCATAACACATCCGAGGCGTACTCTGAGATGATCCGACACAAGTTGAATGTAATTCAACTTCTGATGCGTTTGTGACAACGTCAGGGTCGAAATTCGCGTTAAAGCTACTCAAAGAATTATAAAAACTTGTTCTATCGGGAAAATCGTACGACACACCTGTTGTGTTCAACCGGATCTCTTCACAAGTTTTTATAACCATCTCTTCATCATTTTTTTTATAAAGATTTTGAATTGCTTCGACATTCTTTTCTAATTTTACTCGGAATTCTTTCAATTGAGTCATGTTTAACTTCAAAAGTCGATTTATCGAGTTGTCGGTGTCGTTCTGTTCCATTATCTCTGACTGTAATTGGATAGCGTTGGCGAGACGAGCAATATGACTAAGGTTGGCAAAGACAGTTTGGAAACTTGGATGAATCGGTTTGTCTGAAAAGCGATATAATTAATTGATTGGTCTTAATCATTTCACTTACCATAATCAGGGTACGGTGGACTGGTCATATATGAAGTTGTTGGAGTCGTTTGGACAGTTTTTTGAGTAGAGGGTTTTGTGGTGAACCGAGGTGTGTTTGTACCGGGTTTGGTATCTGAAAATAATCAGTCTTTAGTTTTCTATTTCAAAATCTGAAACCAACTATAGTAATGAGGGAAAGTGCGCGTCGGAGGGGTAGTTGGACCCGAAGGACGTACAGTAGGAAAGTCAGGTAGTGTATCTGAAATTACTTATTTAGAAGATATGTACCTCAGAAAAAACGTCTTACCATAACCACTTGAAACGCTGATACAGTGGCAGACTACAAAAACGAAGAGTAAGTTGAATCGCATTTGGGATAAAATAGAAATGAGTGATTTTATCGGGTTGTGTTTTTAAATATGAAGAGAAAAGTGTGTATTGGGGAAATGGGGTAAGTCACGGCAGTATTACAGATTATTATCATTCAAAATGTCATAGTTTATTGATAAAAACGTGTTTTTGAATTTCAAACTTTCTGAAACAGTTTTTTTCAGTTATCAAAAAAATTTAGTGAACGGCTTATATGCATGAGTATGAAGGCGGTGCAACAACATTTGTCCATATACTCTGTCTAGGTAGCTTTAAAAAAACTTACTGTTTCAAAACTATAATTTATCAACTTATAAGTTTGCAATCAATTGTTAGCGCTGTTAAAAACTAGATCACTTATTTTCATTTAATATTTACTGTTTCAAAAGTTATTGGAAGTATGGAATGTATTGTACTTGCTGATCCGTCGATCCACTCATATACCCAATTATTGAGTTAAAAATGATTCTCACTGTTTCAAAAAGTGCTTAGGTCAAGGTTAATGTATACAAAATACTCTTGTCGCTTTGAGGAGGTATTCAAGAAGCTTATCGAAAAACGGTATTGCTCATTTCAAAATACCCGACAAATCGGGTGGTTGCACGTGGGAATGGTGTACTTTATCACTCGGAAGTTCAATCTGGATATGTACATGGTCAGAGAAATGGAGAAGGTTTTCAAGGAGATGATTAAGAATGGGACAGGAGTGCCGAAAGAGGGCAAATTTTGAGACGAGTGGATGTAGGAGCTACTTTTAAAAAGAGGCAAACTGAGTAATTAATTGATGTACTTTAATTATAATTGTGTGTTTTGCATTTTAAATAAAATGGAGAAGACCAGTTTCCTGCTATTCCAAAAATTTGTGACGTATGCTCTTGGAAATTCTGAAACAGTCAGTGATAGTTTTTGCTACTTATAGTTTTCAGAGCAATCTAAATGAGATTTGTTAAAGATCGGACCAATCAAACTGAGGAATAGAAAAAGTAGACACAAATTGAAAAGTGTGTTATTTCAGCGAATTTCGAACTGACTGAATAGCAAAAAAAAAGTTTACAGTTCTGAAAATTTTGAAACAGCATTGAAAATTTTGGAGGACAGAAAATGTACTTATTGCAATATCACATTAGTCTTAAGATAAACTTTACTTCGCCTATTTTTTACTGTTTCTGAATGTTTTCCTAAACTTAAGATTCATTGTTTTAATTGTTTATATGCGAGCAAAAATTATAAAAACAGGCGCATAAATTAAATTTTTGTTGAACACACTAAAGTAATTTATTAGTTTTTTGAAATTACGCACTTCTTCAATGAAACAGAAAATTCTTACTTGTTTTACTTTTAAAACGCCCCTTCTGGATTTATGTTTCTATTAGACCATTACCAGATTTGAGACGGTTGTGATTTTCAAACAAACACATATTCTATTCTCCCCAACCAAAGTATTCAATACTGTTTCAAAAACATCAGAACTGTAAACTTGTTTGCTATTCCGTCAGTCCAATTTTTCAAGATTTACTGTTTCAAAAGTTTATGGAAGAATTAAATGATATTGTACTTGTTGATCCTTCTATCCACTCGAATACCCAATTATTATGTAAAAAATTAATTTTACTGTTTCAAAAAAGTACTTAGGTCCAGGTTAGTGTACACAAGATACTTTTGTTGTTCATAGATATTTCTTTCATGAATGTTATTTTTGCGAAAAATTATACTGTTTCTCAGATATTTCTTTGAATTCTTGGGGAAGCATTTTTCAATTCAGTGAGATACTTACATAATGTATAATCCACGGTTTTTAAAATTGAAATGTATTTTTTTAAATTAACACAGGGTCTAGGAGTGAGTACTGAAAGTAATAGCGCTCCGCTGAGATCAGCAAAAATTTTAGCGCAAAATTCAAAATGAATTTTTTTTTAAATTTTTATTTATTTATTTAACACATTTGATATTGAAATTTACTGCTTCAAAAGTGTCTAACAGTGAACTGGAAAATGACAAATTTTGGTTCTACAAGTGAAAATACTCAAAAAATGTGAAAATTCAAAAAAAAAACCATTTATCCAATGCATATTCTGTCCGGGATTATTGAAAACTGATAGCATTGTTTTTTGAAAATTTTTGAAACAGTAGATTTTCAGTATCACAAATGTTTACTGTTTCAATGATTTTGGAAGTGACGTTTCCGCCACACTTGGTTTAATTATCAATCTAGAGAACTTTCAATTAGCCCAAACTGAAACTGAACAGAAAATTACTGTTTCAAGGGAACAATATTCTTATTAGTAGATTGTGTGGTACGATTAGAAATCTCTATGTTGCAGTTAAAACAAAAAATTTCAATTCAGAATATATATTTTTACTGTTTTAAAGTATTTCAAAGACTCCTTATGAAATAACATTTGCTAATTATCTATCTAGTTGGTGTTTCAAATATTGTACATCTGAAATTGAAAACTATAAAACGCACTGATTCGGAAATAGTTTAAGTTTTGAAAGTTTTTTGTATTCGGAATATGCTACTAATGGAAAAAAATGAATGACTATCAAGTATCTATGTGTAACGTTTTTCAAATGTTTAATTTTTACTATTTCAAACAAAATTGATTTGGAATTTCTATACGTAATAACAGTAATTACGACGTTATTCTCTGATTTGTGTAACCTTCAAAAATTACTGTTTCAAGGAGATACATGTAAAAAAAATTTGAGTTGCAGTGACAAAAATGGTCACTCTAACTGACAAGTTTGGTCGTTGTAAATGGACAAGATAGTTTTGTTTTCGGTAGACATGTTTTTATTGTTTCAAAAATTACTGTTTATAAAAATTAGTACGATTTTTTTCAATAACGGTAAGTTGCATAGACGCTACGTTAAACGCATATAACAGTTTTCAACAGGTCCCGATGTAGGGTGAAATTGCATGAATAACTGTTTTAATTTGAAAAATTGCTGTTTCGAAAATATATTAACAAAAAGTTGTTAATTATTTGTCATTGCTGTGAGTTCTAGATATCTTATGCCAAATAGTTTTATTATGACCAAAACTTAGATTGTACAAAACAAGAAATTTTTATGTTTCAAAACTGTTGGAAACATAATTTTTTTCATTTATGTATACCTTTGTTACTGTTTCAAAGTTTTTTGAATTAGCAATTGAGTATGTTAGGTAACAATTTGTTCTGCACGGAAGATATTGAATTGACACACAATTTTAGTGCAGAGGTTTTAAATTAGCAGTTTTATTGTTTCAAAAAATATTTTGTGAATTTTAGATGTTTTCGAGCATTCAATAGTTGTTTTTGTTACTCTACAATGTAACTCGGGGCTTTGTAACTCAAAAAAAGTTACTATTTCAAAAATAGGACTTTTGAAAATGGAAACTATGAAAGGTAATCTGCAATTTTTGCAATTTGGGGAGATGTTCGATTACAGCGGTGGACAACAAAAACGAAGAGTAAGTTGAATCGCATTTGTGGTGTGAAATAGAAATGAGTGATTTTATCGGGTAGAGTTTCTTAGAATGACGAGAAAAATGTGTATTGGGGAAATGGGGTAAGTCACGGCAGTATTACAGATCATAATCATTCAAAATGTCATAGTTTATTGATAAAAACGTGTTAAGGAAGTTGTAATAAATTTCGTTTAGAATATCGCTACCAAAGTTAGAAGTTTTGAATTTATTAGTATGTGGGAGGTGCAACAAAATTTCGTCCATATACTCTGTCTATTGTAGGTTTGGAAAAGATTCTGGCTCAAAACTACAATTTATCATTTCATTATTTTGCAATCAATTGTTAGGACTACGAATTTGTGCATTAAAACTAGATTTTATCTGATATTTTACTGTTTCAAAAGTTTATGGAATTATTAACTGATATTGTACTTGCTGATCCGTCGATCCACTCATATACCCAATTATTGAGTCAAAAATTAATTTTTTGTTACAAAGAAATACGTAGGCCTAGGTTACTGTATACAAAATACTCTTGTCGCTTTGAGGAGGTATTCGAGAAGCAATAAGACAGGAGTGCCGAAAGAGGGCAAATTTTGAGACGAGTGGATGGAGGAACTACAAACTGGGGTAATTAATTATTGTACTTTGTTATAATTGTGTTTCGCAATATTATACTTCAAATAAAATGGAGAAGTTCAGTTTCCTGCTATTCCAAAAATTTGTGACGTATGCTCTTGGAAATTCTGAAACAATCAGTGATAGTTTTTTGCTTTCAGATTCAGATTGTTTTCAGAGCAATCTAAATGAGATTAGTTCAAGATCGGACCAATCAAACTGAGGAATAGAAAAAGTAGACACAAATTGAAAAGTGTGTTGTTTCAGCGAATTTCGAACTGACTGAATAGCAAAAAATATACAGTTCTGATAATTTCGAAACAGCATTGAAAACTTTGGAGAACAGAAAATGTATTTATTGCTACATCACATTAGTCTTAAGATAAACTTTACTTCGCCTATATTTTACTGTTTCTGAATGTTTTACTAAACATATGATTAATTGTTTTAATTGTTTATATGTGAGCTAAAAATTATAAAAACTGATTCACAGTGAAAATTATTTTATAGGCGCATAAATTTTTGTTGAACACTCTAAAGTAATTTATTAGTTTTTTGAAATTACTCACTTCTTCAATGAAACAGTAAACTTTTTTTTCTAAAATTGTTAATTGTATCACTTTTAAAACGCCCCCGTCTAGAATAATGTTTTTAAGAGCATTGCCAGATTTTAGACAGTTCTGATTTTCCAACAAACACATTTTCGATTCTCCTCGACCAAAGTTTTCAATACTGTTTCAAAAAATTATCAGGGCTGTAAACTTGTTTGCTATTCCGTCAGTCAAACTTTTGTTCAAGCTTTACTGCTTCAAAAGTTAATGAAAGTATTGAATGTGTTGTACTTGCTGATCCGTCAATCCACTCATATACCCAATTATGATGTCAAAAATTAATTTTATTGTTTTAAAGAAGTACTACGAAATTCAAAATAATGTTTTCATTTAAAAATTTTATTTATTTATTTAACAAAATTGATCTTGAAAAATGCGAGACCGTCAAAAAACTGGTCAAAAATGCGGGACAACTGACATAAATCGGCTCAAAAAGTGGTCGAATAAGCTGTGTATCAAAACGCAATGCTTAAGGTCGAACTGAAAAAATTAAAATTTGAATTTCCCGCCAATGTCTAGTGGAGCGTGTTCTGTACTCACTCCTAGACCCTCAACCATTATGCGATTTTTTCTGAGTTATTTTTTTGAATTCAATGGTAGCTATGAAAAAAAACCTACTGTTTCAAAACTATAATTGTTCGATTTATTGATATAAACAGTTGATTATGAATTCAAAACTAGATTTTCAATAATTATGAAATAATCCAACCACTACCCAATCTCAAAATCAGAGACATGTGTATAACAATAATATTTAACTGTTTCAATGAAATGCGTTTGCACTTGTTACTGCATGCAGAACATTACGAAATGTCTTGTTACTGATGCAAACCAGACAGTTATTTTCCTAATGAAATATACTGTTTCACAAATTCTTGTTCTAGTTTTCAGATGTTCGAAACTCAATTCTTCAACCGAATTGTTCAAAACAATTGTGTAAAAACAAACAACATTTTAGATCTTAATTTCTGTTTCAAAAAATTCAGTTTCAACTACTATAGGAGGATTTTATGCTTGATTGTCAGCAAAATCCTCATTCAATAAAAAAAGATGGTCTGAAGCGGAAAGTTGGAAAAAAACCTTCAATTTGTCTTAGTTTGAAAGAAAAATTGTTACAGTATGCTTCAAGATATTTACTGTTTCAAAAGTGTTTAACTGTAAAAAAGAGAATGGTTTTTTTGGTGAAACGAGAAAATCCTCAAAAAACAAAATTTAAAAGAAAACATAAATTTTAAAAAATAGTACCGAATTATTGAAAACAGACAGTATTCTTTTTTTTAAATTGAAACTGAACAGAAAATTACTGTTTCAAGGGAACAATATTCTTATTAGTAGATTGTGTGGTACGATTAGAAATCTCTATGTTGCAGTTTTAAAAATAAAGCAAAATTTTCATGCAGAGTATTTTTAACTGTTTTAAAAGGTTTTAAAGGCTCCTCCTGAAAAACTTTTATTAATAATCCATTTAGTTACGGTTGCAATCATTGTACACCTAAACTGAAAACTATGAAAAAACACTGATTCAGAGATAATTCAAATTGTAAAAGTTCTAACAAGGGAAGTACTCGAAGTGTCCTCTTTCAAACGACTCAAAAATTTGGCACCTGATACTTTCGAGTCTGCAGATTCCGAATCTGAAATAAAATTCTGCTAAATGTCTCTGTGAACCGAGTTATGAGCCGTCAAACTTTCCCTATGATTAAGCTATTTTTGCGTGACACGCGGTCTGCCGGAATGTCTACCGAAACATATCCCTCAATTTTCCAACCATCGGTGGCGCAGGGGTTGTGGGCGCGTCTAGTAGTCGAAAGGCTGTGGGTTCGTTACCCTTGCTACGTAAAATTTTTTTCAATTTTTGTTTCATTTCTTGTGGCTCCATATCTGGCTCCCAGATGGTTTTTTAGTAATTTTTTTATGCACACGGTCAAGGTGTGATCAAAATGAAGCGATTTAGCAAATAAAAGAAACAACTTTTTCTTGAGTCCCAACTCCACTTTTCTCCACCAAGTGACTGCGAAAAATTTTCGAAAAATTTTTTGAATTTTTTTCCATCAATTTTCTGTTGATTATTCATTCAATACACTCCTTATGTATTCGTGTTTTGTAAGTTTTGTACCATAACGCCAAGAACAGGAAAATATGGTACATTGGGTTCTATCTACTGAATGGGAAGAAAGCCGAGAAAATGTGTTTAGTATACAGGAAGAACAATTAAACTACATAAGGAGTGTATTGAATGAATAATCAACAGAAAATTGATGGAAAAAAATTCAAAAAATTTTTCGAAAATTTTTCGCAGTCACTTGGTGGAGAAAAGTGGAGTTGGGACTCAAGAAAAAGTTGTTTCTTTTATTTGCTAAATCGCTTCATTTTGATCACACCTTGACCGTGTGCATAAAAAATTACTAAAAACCATCTGGGAGCCAGATATGGAGCCACAAAAAATGAAACAAAAATTGAAAAAAATTTTACGTAGCAAGGGTAACGAACCCACAGCCTTTCGACTACTAGACGCGCCCACAACCCCTGCGCCACCGATGGTTGGAAAATTGAGGGATATGTTTCGGTAGACATTCCGGCAGACCGCGTGTCACGCAAAAATAGCTTAATCATAGGGAAAGTTTGACGGCTCATAACTCGGTTCACAGAGACATTTAGCAGAATTTTATTTCAGATTCGGAATCTACGGACTCGAAAGTATCAGGTGCCAAATTTTTGAGTCGTTTGAAAGAGGACACTTCGAGTACTTCCCTTGTAAAATACATTGATTTGTATTCGGAATATGCTACTAATGGAAAACATGAATGACTCTCAAGTATCTATGTGTAACGTTTTTCTAATGTTTAATTTTCACTGTTTCAAATAAAATTGACTTTGAATTTCTATACATGATAAAAGTAATTCGTTGTTCTTTGATTTGTCTTTCAAATCTTTGACTTTCTTTGACTTTCAGAAATTACTGTTTCAAAGTAATAGTACTTTGAGTAGTAGTTTTACTGGAACAGTCAAATATCGATAGTGTAAGGATTTCCTATTTTTAATACTGTTTCAAAAATAACTCGGCAAGGTTACATGTTTTTGAACATTGATAGTTTATTCAGATGTAGAAATATTCTATTTTTTGATTGCTATAGTTCGGGCTTCTTAGCGGTATTAATCTCTCACCAATCCGATCAAACCTGACTAAGATACACGTAAAAGAAGTTTTAGTTACAGTGACAAAAGTGGTCATTGTAACTTCCCATTTTTGTCACTGTGAATCAACGAGGTGGTCCAACCAGTAAGATTTACTGTTTTTTTTGTTTTTGGTTGGTATTTTTTTACTGTTTCAAGAATTTCTGTTTATGAAAATCAGTACAAATTTTTTCAATGACTCTGTGTTGCATAGACGTTGACCAAAATGAGTGATATTTTAAAATGATAAAATACTGTTTCAGAATTAATATATATTTTTTGGGTTAAACTTCATAATTCAGTTATTTTGATTTAAACAAACAGACTCACAAAGTCAAGCAACGAGTCAAATGACGGACAGTGTGAAATAAAAAAAATTGTGTGCGAAATTGAGAGACACAGAGAAAAACAGGCATTTAGATGGAGCGCAGTTGTAAAACTGTGCAAAAAATAAAAAATCATTTGTAAGCATCTTTTTTCAGCTCTCTTAGGTAGCTATGAAAAAAACTTACTGTTTCAAAATTATAATTGTTCAATTTATTGGTATAAACAGTTGATTGTGAATTCAAACTAGATTTTCATTAATTCTGAAAAAATAAAAGCACTACCCAATCTCAAAATCAGAGACATATGTATAACAATAAAATTTACTGTTTCAAAGAAATACGTTTGCACTTGTTGTTGTATTCCAAATATTACTACTGATGCATACAATAAAGTTATTTTCCTAATAAAAATACTGTTACACAAATTCTTGTTCTAGTTTTCAGAGGTTCGAAACTCAATTCTTCAACCGAGGAATGTTCAAAACGATTGTGTAAAACCAAACAATATTTGAGATCTAAATTTCTGTTTCAAAAATATCGGAATTATTAATTTCTTTTTCAAAAAAACTCAGTTTCATCTACGTTATTGGGATACCATGCATAATTGTTAGCAAAGTTTCCCATTCAATTGAAAAAGATGGTCTGAAACCAAAAAAATGAGAAAAAAAACCTTTCAAATTGTCTAGTTTTGTTACAGTATGCTTTGGAGTATTTACTGCTTCAAAAGTGTCTAATAGTGAACAGGGAAATAAAAAATTTTGGTTATACAAGTGAAAATACCCAAAAAATCAAAAATCTCAAAGAAACCATTTATCCAATGCATATTCTGCAGGGCATTACTGAAAACTGATAGCATTGTTTTTCGAAAATTTTTGAAACAGAAAATTTTTCATTATTACCTGAAAGTTTTTTACTGTTTCAATGATTTTTGAATTGATGGTCTAGCCACACTTGGTTTGATTTAGTTTTGAAGTGGCTAGTACTCTTCTCTATTTATTAGCTCGGCACAGCTCTTGAAAAATGTATCTTTTTCTCTGAGTCTCTCGGTTTCAGTAGAGCGCGGTTGTAAGAAGCGTACTTGATTTTTGAAACTTCTTAAACAAGGGGATGCTTACGTTATTCCCAATTGACCCAAACTGAAACTGAGCAGAAATTATAAGAAGGCTTTGATATTCAGAACAGGATTTTCTACAGTTTCAAAATATTTCAAAATTTTTTCTCATGAAAAACTTTTGTTGATTGATCTGCTATTAGTAGGAAAAATTTTTTTTAGTAGAATGGATATGAAAATTGAGGAAAAAGACATGTTTCTAAATAAAATAAACTCACAACTTGCTAGAATTGAATTAAATGAAAAATTGGAAATTTGAGGAAGTCAGATCAAAACTCAAAACATATCAAAGAGAACTTACACTAATTGAAGCAATACAACAGCTTGCTTCAAAATTTTTTGCCTCATTATTTTTACCTTGAGTATCTGTGGGTAGGATTTTTTTTTCAGTTTTTACTGTTTCAAAACAAATAAATTTTGAATTTCTATAAATAATGAAAATAATTACGTCGTTGTTTTCTAACTTATGTGACCTTCAAGAATTACTGTTTCAAGTTTATAGTACTTTGAGTAGTAGTTTTACTAGAACAATCATTTATCCATACTATTATTAAATACTCTTATTTTTATTGATTCAAAAGTAACTCGTCTTGGTGAGATGTTATTGAACATTGGTAATTCGTTTTTGATCAACACCTCCATTTTTTTGTGTTAAGTAGAACGGTAGAGAAAAAGGGGCTTCCATCGATATTAAAATCTCACCCAATCCAATCAAACCTGACTGAGATACACGTAAAAGAAGTTTTAGTTACAGTGACAAAAGTGGTCATTGTAACTTCCCATTTTTGTCACTGTGAATCAACGAGGTGGTCCAACCAGTAAGATTTACTGTTTTTTATTTGTTTTTGGTTGGTATTTCTTACTGTTTCAAGAATTTCTGTTTATAAAAATTAGTACATGTTTTTTCGATGACTCTGTGTTGCATAGACGTTGACCAAAATGAGTGACATTTTGAAATGATAAATTAGTGTTTCAGAATTAATATTTATTTGTGTTAAGTTTCATAAATTAGTTAGTTAGTCTCAAGTTCACAGACTCACAAATTCAAGCAACTAGTCAATGACGGACAGTGTGAAAAATGTAGTTTCAGATTGGTCTTACAACTTTTTGTTATTTTTTTACAGTTTTAGTTTAAAATTCTTGTATCCGTCAGTACGAACTTTCCATTACAATTAAATTTTATTTTTTCACTGCTTCCCGAATATTAGAAAAACATCATCTCAGTAAAGCTACTGGTGAAAGCATTGAGTTATTTAAAGAAAATAAATTTGTTCATTGTTTCAAGATACATCGAAACAGAAACATCAAACTTGATCATTACCACTGAACCACTTTACCATCTCAATTATCAAAGCCTCCATTGATATTCGAAAACAAAGAATCAATTTGATCATGTTTTTTTTTACTACCATAGAAATTATCAAAACCTTAATTATCGAAAACAACGAGATTTCTGTTTCAAAATTTTAAATTTGATACTGTTTCAAGATTTTTTTGAATTGACCGGTGAGTAACAGAAGTGTTAATCATTTTTTTAGCGCAGAATTTAGAAAAATTACTGTTTCAAATTAGAAATATTTTGAATAGTAGTTTAACTGACTCGTTTTCACTCGATTTGTTTAAACAATTTTCAAATTTTTTCACTGTTTCGATTTTTTGTCGATTTTAGATGTTTTTGATAATTCGATATTTCTTTCGTTATTCTACAATATAACTCAAGGCTTTGTAACTCAAAAAAAATTACTGTTTCAAAAATTGGATTTTTGAAACTTAATACTATGAAAGGGTATTATGTCGACAATTTTTCTAATCCAAAATTTTCAAAAATTACTGTTTTTTCTCTAAATTTTTTGCATTTTTTACTGTTTCAAAAATTTTCATTATTTCTCGAAAATAGTAAATTTTTACTTAAAAATAGTAAATACACAAGACATACTTTATTAATACAAAAAAAACATGCAGAAAAAATCTGAGGGAGAGACAAAAAACACGTGGAAATAAGAGGAATAATAAGAAAAAATTGGTCACAATTCTTGTTTTTTTCTTTTTTTCTAACGAATGACTAGAATTCAGGAGAAAAGGGGCGGAGTCAAAAATCGGCGGGGATATGTTCGATGTGGAACATGACAAAGTAGGTAAGGGAGACAATGGGGGTGACCAGTATGAAAAGGGGCGGAGCCAAAAAAGTTATGAAACAGTAAAAAAATTCAAAAAAATCATCCAGACTCGGACTGTTCCGAACCGGAATTCCGTTGATTTTTGAGATGCGCGTTGGCGGCCAAATCGAGAATCGCCATCCATTTCATCTGATTCTCCTCGTCTTGTGCCGTCATTGTGTACATGCGGCGGGCGCCGACGCGGACGGAAAACGTGAATTTTTCTCCGCATATTTTTACTTCACAACCGGGGAGAGGTAGCATTGCCAGCGCGGTTTTGTCCTGGAAAATTGAGATTTTGGGATAAAAAAACGCGTTGAAGGTGCGCCAGCCTTAGAAACAAAGTTTTTATGGAAAACGCGTTGAAGGTGCGGCAGATTTAGTACCACATTTTTTAATGGAAAACGCGTCAAAGGCGCGCCAGCCTCTATGTATCAACATTTTGTGAAGAAAGCGTCAAAGGCGCGCCAACCTTAGCAACACATTTTTTCATGGAAAACGCGTCAAAGGTGCGCCAGACTCAATAACATTTTTTTAAAGAATACGCGTCAAAGGCGCGCCAGCCTTCTTGGTAATAACATTTTTGTGAAAAACGCGTCAAAGGTGCGCCAGACTTCTTAAAAACAACAGTTTTATGGAAAAACAAAATACTGGCGCGCCTTTGACGCATTTTGAGGGAATACTCTAGAACGCGTCAAAGGCACGCCTGATAGACCACTTTTTGGTTTTTTAACTGTCTGGCGTGGTTTTGACGCGTTTTTTAAATCAGAAATTATTTTTCTTTTTAATGCTGCGTCAAAGACACCACAGACACTTGAAAAACCAAATTTCTGGTGCGCCTCTGACGCGTTTTGAAAGAAATCCAAAAACGCGTCAAAGACACGCCAGTCAAATCAAATTTTGCTGGTTTTCACGGTTTTTTTGGGTTTTTTCGGATTTTTGGAGTTTTTTTTGGTTTTTCTGACGGTTTGTGCCTGTCTTATAACAAAAATATTTCTATGGAAAACGCGTCAAAGGCGCGCCAGACGTACCTCTTCTGATAGATAGGTATACATGCAGAAGTCATCTCGAACGACACAAAACCGGTCGGTGGGTTTGCCAAGTGAGCCGCGGAACTGAAACAGTGATAATTTTTTTGAAACAGTGAAAAAAAATTCTGAAACAGTAATTTACCTTAATCTGACTGGAGTGCAAGACACCTGGACCGCGTGCTGGCACTTGTAGTCGATTAGTCCTTGAATTCGTAGTACTTTGAGTGGAGAAGCTCCTCGGAATCCCGTCCAGATCCATATTTTTGGTACAGGTGTCACAGATTCGAGACTTTTTCGACTCGTTTCGGTGACGACCGAAACATTTTTTGCAGAGACGTCTATGGCATTTGACGCACTTTGCTCCTCGGGTCAGGAAGCTGAAAAATTGAAAAAATTACTGTTTCAAAACTTCTGAAACAGTAAGTATAACACTTTTTGGAAAATTTGATGTTTGGACTTTTTGTAAATTTTTTATCATAAAAAATGTTACTGTTTCAAAAATTTTGGTAATGAAACCGAATTTTAGAATAGAATGATATGTTCTGAGAATTTGAGAAAAAACATTATTTTTACTGTTTCAAAATTCTCTGAAACAGTAAAATTAAAATTTTCAGACAATCTCAAATTTAGAAATGTCATTGTTTCCAAAAAACAATTTTTAAAAATTCTGGTGATCAAATTCTGTTAGAATCACTGTAAAAAACCAATTTTTTGATTAAAAACATTTTGAAACAGTAAATTTTTTGATTTTAAATACATAATGAAATTTGTTACTGTTTCAAAAATATGAGTTCTACTGTTTTTGAACTTAAACAATGTTTTCAAGACGGAAAATCTTTTTGAAACAGTAAAAAAAATTTTAAAAGTTTTCAACGTACAAATTACCTCTACCGCTTTCAAAACTATTTTTACTGTTTCAAAAAATAATCGGCTTAAAAAAATTCCATAAATTTCATCTATTATAAAAACTGTTTCATTTACGAAGAATAACAAAAAAAATTCAAAACAAAGTTCCAGGAAAATATTGAAACAGTAAATTTTTTACTGTTTCAAATTTTCAAAAAACCGGAAATTCCTTACCCAAATTCACTATCACAATCCGCACAATGCTTCGACTCAATCGAGTTGTTGTTGTCGTTCTCACTGATTGAGCTTCTCTGAAAACAAAATTTTTTTTGTTACTGTTTCAAATTTGTTCTTAAATTATCTTACCGAGCTCGTCGTAAACATGGAGCTATTTGCTTTTGCCTCATCAATATTCGCCGATATCGCCTCGACCCATTCGTTCTTCTCCTTTTGTGTCGGGGTGAATAATTCGACGCATCGTTTCGGTCCAGTGCCATCCGACCCACGCAAGTAGAACGAGTGCTCACGTTCCAGATTGTCACCCTCACATACCTGGAACAGTGAAAAGTTGGAAAAATTCAAAAAAAATTTTACTGTTTCAAAATTTTTTTTACTGTTTCAAAAAAATTTTTACTGTTTCAAGTCTCAAAATTGCCCTACCTGCATATGAGACGCACTGAACACCGCCCTCAACTTATACTTTGCCATTCCGATCATCTTCCGCTCACTCGCCAAAATCACCAAGTCATTGAACAGGAAAATGAAGCGGTCCTCGGTTTTTTCGGTCGTCGACGAGATTTTTTGAATCGAGCCCGATTTCAGAAGTTCACGACCTGGGGAGACGAGGGATATCGAGTTTCCGAGTTGTTCTTGGACTTCAATCACTTTTCCGAAACGGTCCTGAAAATTTTTTTACTGTTTCACAAAAATTTTACGGTAAAAACCACGTCAAGAGCACGTTAAACGTTTTTAAACATGATTTTTGTGAAACGCGTCAAAGGTACGCCAGCTTCTCTGGAAAGACGCGTCAAAAGTGCGCCAGCTTCTCTGGAAAAACGCGTCAAAGGCGCGCCAGACTCGCATTTTTCATTTTCTGAAAAAACGCGTCAAAGGTGCGCCAGACTTGCTTCCCAGTTGGAAAAACGCGTCAAAGGATTTTTTTGTTTTTTGGTTTTTTTACCAATTTTTTGGTTTTTTAAGTGTCTGGGGTGGTTTTGACGCGTTTTTTGCCAAAAAACTTTTACTGTTTCAAAATTTTTTTAACTGTTTCAAACATTTTTTCAATTGTTCACTCACCAGTTTCTTCATCATTTCGTTAGCGTGTGCAGCCGCCGCCAGCACCAACTTCAACGCCTCCTCACTATCCCGATAATCGGCGTCATCCGGTCGTAAATGTTTGATGTATTCCTGTAGCAGAAGCTGATATCTCATCACACGCTGTACCGGACAAATCAGATGATGGACTAGCGGAAGACCCTCGCATTCCGGTTGTTTCTCGATCTCTTTGACGAGATCCGCGAATTTTTTCTTCTTTTTGAGCTCCTCGAATAGTTTGGAGGCGCGGTCGTAGTTGTTGGTGTACTCGGAGTACATTTTTAGGTAGGGAGCCTGTTTGCGAACGACGTCAGCGATTCTGAAACAGTAAATATGCAAAAAACCGCTTAAAAAACACCAAAAATTCGTTTTTGCGTCAAAAAACAAATTTTCCAAAAAAGTGGTGGCCGAGTGGACAAGGTAGACAGTGACACAAAAACGACCAGGGTTCGATCCCCACTTGGGTCAATTCTTTTTTTGCATTTTTAATTTTTGGTTTTCGGATGTCTGGAAGTCACAAAAAAGCAATTTCAGAAATATTTTCAATCAAAAAAGTCAATTTTTTCAATTTTTTGGTTCAAAAAGTGTCAAAAATAAGGTTTTAGAGATGAAAAACTACAAAAAAAAACTACTTAAAACCGCTAAAAACCTCTCAAAAACTATATTTCTCAGCCAAAACACGATTTTCCAAAAAAAGTGATGGCCGAGTGGTTGAGGTAGACAGTGGCATAAAAACGACCAGGGTTCAATCCCCACACAGGTCAATTCTTTTTTGCATTTCTAATTTTTGGTTTTTGAATATTTTGAAGTCACAAAAAAGCAATTTCAGACATATTTTCAATCAAAAAAGCCAACATTTTCGACTTTTGAGTTCAAAAAGTGTCAAAAATGAGGTTTTCCACCTTGAAAACTATGAAAAACTATATTAAAACCCTAAAAATTCCCTAAAAACCATATTTCCAGCCAAAAACCAAAAAAAAATTTCCAGAAAAGTGGTGGCCGAGTGGTTGAGGTGACAAAAATGGTGACACAAAAACGACCAGGGTTCGACCCCCACCCGGGTCAATTTTTTTTGCATTCACTATTTTTGATTTTTGGATGTCTAGAAGTCACAAAAAAGTAAAACGAATCCGAAAAACTGAGTTTTCTGATTAAAAAAGCCAAATTTTTTGAATTCTGAGTTACAAAATTGTCAAGAATGAGGTCTACTACTTTGAAAACTACAAGAAACTACTTAAAAACTACTAAAAATCCCCTAAAAACCATATTTCCAGCCAAAAACCAAAAAAAAAATTTCCAGAAAAGTGGTGGCCGAGTGGTCGAGGTGACAAAAATGGTGACACAAAAACGACCAGGGTTCGACCCCCACCTGGGCTAATTGCTTTTTGCATTAATAATTTTTGGTTTTTGGATGTCTGGAAGTCACAAAAAAGCTAAACAAATCCAAAAGACTGAGTTTTCTGATTGAAAAAATCCAATTTTTCGATTTCAGAGTGCAAAAAGTCTTAGAAATGAGGTTTTCGAAGTAAGAAACTATAAAAAACTACTTAAAAACTACTAAAAACCGCTCAAAAACAATATTTTTGGGTCAAAAAACTAATTTTCCAAAAAAAAAAGTGGTGGCCGAGTGGTTAAGGTAGACAGTGACACAAAAACAACCAGGGTTCAATCCCCACCCAGGTCAATTCTTTTTTTGCATTTTCAATTTTTGGTTTCTGGATGTTTTGAAGTCACAAAAAAGCAAATTAAATGGATTTGAGACCTATTTTTGAACAAAAATGTCAAAATTGTCGATATCAGGGTTCTAAAAGTGTCAAAAATGAGGTTTTCTACCTTGAAAACTATGGAAAACCCCTTTAAAACCGCTCAAAAACACCTAAAATTCAATTTTTGCGTCTAAAAACAAAACTTCCAAAAAAAAAGTGGTGGCCGAGTGGTTGAGGTAGACACGCATCACTTCAGAAAAGTGACCAGGGTTCGACCCCCACCCAGGTCAATTCTTTTTTGCATTTTTGATTTTAAGTTTTTGGATGTCTGGAACTCACAAAAAAGCAATTTCAGACATATTTTCAACCAAAAACTACTTTTTTTTCGATTTTTTTTCGATCTCAGCGCTACCGCACCTCTTGGTAACTCTCCACTCGCGAATCGAGTTCATCAACTGCGGCAAAAAATGAGTATTATGAAATTGGTAGAGTGAGGAGACGTTGGCGAGGAGACGAGTGATCTTGTCATTTGTGAGCACTTCTTCTTTGATCAGACGGTTCCGGAAGGTCTGGAAATTTTTGAAATTTTTTTACTGTTTCAAAAAAAATTTTTTCAACTCACATCCCCCAACAATTTCAGCTTTTCCACATATCTCTCCTCACTATCGACTAGTTCCTTGGCGGCGTACCACGCCTTCTGATACCGTTTCTCCAAATCACTCTTGTGTGATGACGGTACAGTAATATCCGAGTCCGAGTCAATTTCTGAGATACATGATTGACTTTTCGTGTCGTCTTCCTCCAACTCGTCTTCTGACGGAAGGTCTTCACCGTCGGAAAGCTTCACTTGGAAGCCGCCTTCTGGGCCCTGGAAAAGTTTTACTGTTTCAAAATTTTAATTAGATTTTTGAACGTCTGAAATTGTTAATACCGATTTTGAATACCATGGACGGTTTTCATAAAATAAATTTTCTGAAAAACGCTTCTAAGATGCGCCAGACTGATAACAAAAATTTCGTTAAAACACCCAAAAGTTACTGTTTCAAAAAATTTTATGAAATTTTTGAACGCCTAAAATTGTTAATATTGTTTTCTTATACTTTGTGTACACTTTTCAAGCAAAATTTCCTAAAAACGCGTCAAAGGTGCGCCAGACTTGATCAAACAACACTTTTGTAAAAACACCTGAAACTTACTGTTTCAAAATTTTATCAAAATTTTTGAATGCCTAAAATTGTTAATATAGTTTTCTCACACTTTGTGCAGAGTTTTTGAGCAAAATTTTCTGAAAAACGCGTCAAAGGTGCGCCAGACTCCATACAACAACATTCTTGAAAAATAAAAGTTACTGTTTCAAAATTTTTGTGAAATTTTTTTTAAACACCTGAAACTGTTTATATCATATCAAATATTATTTTGCATCATTTTTGTAAAAAAAGGCGTCAAAAGGTGCGCCAGACGCATTGATAACAACATTTTTGTGGAAATAAACGCGTCAAAGGCGCGCCAGACTCTTAGTAACAACAGTTTTAAATCGCGTCAAAAATGCGCTAGACTTGAGAAAAATTGTTTGGTGAAAATGCGCCGAAGGTGCGTCAGCTTTGTCCAAAACGTTTTTGTAAAAAAAAACGCGTCAGAGGTGCACCAGATTCCTTGTCACAACGATTTTGCAAGAATAATCGCGTCTGAGCTGCGCCAGCCTTGACAAAAACATTTCTGTGAAAAAAGCGTCAAAAGGGCGCCAGCCTTCTTGGTAACCATTCCTAGCTGAAAATTGAAATTTACTGTTTCAAAATTTTCTGAACTCAAAAATTAAGTTTTTTCGCTCATTCGTGTGAACTATGATTTTTTCACTGTATCAAAAAATTTACTGTTTCAAAATTTGATCTACTGTACCTGATATTCCACAAACGCTCGAAACTTGCTCTTCGACATTGTCTTTACACCATTCACATAAGTCGATTGGCGGGAGAAGTTGGAGCTGAAACAGAAAAAAATTACTGTTTCAAAATTTTTGATTTTTGAAATTTAGTTTTTGAAACAGAAATACTGTTTCAAGAAACTACCGTAACCCTGTAGTACTGTAGTTTTGAGTAAAACTCTCACTCAATAAATAAAAATGTGTTGAAAATAAAAGTTTAGTGTTGACCGCATTTCGTATATGTTTTGCATGAATTCCTTTTCGGCGGGACACGGATTATGTTTTCGTTTTTCCGGAAAAAAACTTTTCAAAAAATTTTTTTTTTGAAACAGTAACTTTTTCACTGTTTCAACTACAAAATACCTATAAGATTTGCTTTTCCGCGTTCTTGTCGTCGTAGATCCGTCCTCATTTTGTATCACCTCGGTTACGGTACTCGGTATTAAGGAGGACTCGGATCGCATGGCTTTGAACAGGTCCGGGTACATTTTGACTGAAAATTTCAAAAAAATTTACTGTTTCACTAAATAATCTGAAAAAAAATACTTACTAAACATGTCTTTTTCCTTGGATAGCACGTTCATAAAGGTGTCGGGAACCTGGTTGAGCACACGGTCGATTTGTTGGTCCTGGAATAAAAAAATTTAAATTTTTTAAATTTTGAAACAGTAACACCTGCTCATTGGTCAAATCCAATTGGAGGTTGTGCTGATCCAAGCATATTTGACGGGAGTTATTGGTGAACTCGATTGGACGCATGCCTCGAATGTCACCGCTTATGCGTTGGCAGTTTTCGACGACCTGGAACAGTAAAAAATGGAATTTTTTGAAACTGTGTGTTTCAGAACTACAAATACCCTAACAGTGTGCTACTGTTTCAAAAAAAAAGCTTAAGGTGACAATGCTTTGAAGCAGTAGTTTGATTTTTGTTTGAGTTTTTTGAAACAGTAATTTTAAATTTAATTTTTGAGCTTCCAAAAGTCTGAAACAGTAAGCTACTAATTTCACCATAGATATCAACTCGGACTCTACAATTTTAGTAATTCTTGTTTTTTTGAAACAGTAAATTTTTAGTTATAATTGACAATTCTATCGAGATATTACTGTTTCACAAAATAATTGCACACAATAACAAAATTATGAATCAGTAATTTATAAAATGCAAGCTATTGAACAAATGGCGCGAAAAAGAAAAATTACTGTTTCAAAACATTTTCTTTTTAAAAAACTTTTTTGAAACAGTAAAAATTTACTGTTTCAAAAAAACAAGAACTACTAAAATTGAAGAGCCCGAGTTGATTACCATGGTGAAAGTAGTAGCTTACTGTTTCAGACTTTTGGACGCTCAAAAATTAAAATTAAAGATACTGTTTCAAACAAATGGCCAAAAAAGGAAAAGTACTGTTTCAAAAAAGTTTTTAAAAAAGAAAATGTTTTGAAACAATAATTTCTGGGATCGAGGTCAATTTTTTATCACTGTTTCAAAATGAGTTGAAGTTACAAAATGTTCTTGAAACAGTCATTGTCAAGTTTGATATCAACTCGGACTCTTCAATTTCAGTGATTCTTGCTTTCTGAAACAGTAAATTTTGAGTTTAAAAGAGATTATTACTGTTTCAAAAAATACACTTCAAATAATAAAATTTTAAAACAGTAATTGCAAAAGTGATATCGTGATAAATTCTTTGAAACAGTGATTTTTGGGATTCAGGTGTTCATTTTATTACTGTTTCAAAAAAAGTGGAAATTACAATATGTTTTCTGAAACAGTAAATGTTATTCAGTTTCAGATTTCCATTGTATTCAGACTTTACTGTTTCAAAATTGTTGATATGCAGGCATTTTAAATAACCTTGATGAAAATGGAGGAAGGATTACTGTTTCAAAAAAGTTTTTTGAGTTGATAATGTTTTGAAACAGTAACTTTTTGAAATTAAGGCATTTACTGTTTCAAAACAAAAAAACAACATTACAAAATTGATTGAAACAGGATAATAATAATAGTTCCATTTCTATCAACTCGGACTCTTCGATTTCAGAAATGCTTGTTTTTTGAAACAGTAAATTTTGAGTAAAAAAAAGATTATTACTGTTTCAAAAAATAAATTTAAAAAAATTGAATTTTGAAGCTGTAATTGTTTTTTGATGAAATATCAAATGATTACGGTTTAAAAACAGAATTTTTGAGATGAAAAAGTTTTGAAACAGTAATTTATTGGAATTTTATACTTACTGTTTCAAAAAACATATTAAGGTTACAAACATTTTTTGAAACAGTGATGTGATAATATAACTTAGGGATCAACACCGACTCTTAAATTTTAGAAATTCTTGTCTTTTGAAACAGTAAATTTTATCAGTTTATTAGTAAATTTTTTGATAAATCAATTCAAAGCAGTAATTATCGAAATATAAGCGATTTATAACAATTTGCGGAAAAATGCACATAACTACCATTAAAAAACTGTGAATACTGTTAAAAAAAGGTGTTCTGAGATGTTAATGTTTTGAAACAGTAACTTTTGGGAATTCGGGTAATTTTGATAAACGTTTACAGTTTTGGTTGGGACACATGCATTCGACAAGATTTTAAAAAAAGAAATAATTGATGTGTAAAAAAATTTTTTTGAGCTCTCGAAAATTTGAAACAGTAATTGCCCGGCATTTCAAATCACACACTGATGAATTATTAGATAATTACTGTTTCAAAAAATGTTGAAACAGTAATTTTCTACTGTTTCAACCAAAAACTTACATTTCTGTCTCCCCCGGATGAATTAGAAGAGGACCGCTCAATTTTCCAGGTCACAAACTTATTCAACTCCGGGTTCTTCAAACTTTTTGAATACGAAAATTGAGACTTTTCCATTCTTTTTTTCTGTTTTTCAGAAGCCAAAAAGTATTCGGGAATAGCAGCGAAAAGAGAAGTGTGAACTTGTTTTATGACCGTTTTATGGCGGTGTGAAAGGGGCATGAATAAATGTTTTTTCTCTCTCTCTTTTTCCGTTTTTTTTATTTCGGGGAAGTGGTGTGAATACGAAATGAATTGGAATGGGGAGGCAGATGGGGTTGGAGTGAGGTGGAGTTTTCAAAAAAAAATTGAGCGAAAATTGAGTTTTTTTTACTGTTTCAAGTGGTTTTTTTTGTCAAAATTCAAATAAATTGACATATTCGGAAGATGCGCCAGTTTTTGACCGTGAAACAGTAAAATTTTCTTACTGTTTCAGAAAATTTTCAAAAAATGAGGAATGGAATGGGTGGTTTTGATGATGAATGAGCCCTGAGATAATTTTCTAATACCAATAATGAACATTTGGAATCAATTTTAAAGAAAAAATTACTGTTTCAACATTTTTTGAATTTTCCGTTTTTGATATTGTTGAACAGTGAATCGTTCACTAGAAATGGATTGAAACATAATAATTTTTCACTGTTTCAAAAATAATTATTCTGAAAATAATTTTTGGTGCTATCAGTATTGCTTGAGAATGACTGCTTAACTGACAATATTTGAAAAATTACTGTTTCAAAAAGTGTTGTTCGGAGAAATATTGGAAAAACTGGCGATCGGTGTGGCGAACACTTAATTTTTTACTGTTTCAGACATTTTCTTAGTAAAATAACAGACATCACAAATCAGTGATCCCCATCGATTTGCATTAAATTCGGAAATAGCAATTTTTTTTACTGTTTCAAAATATTTCAAGAAATAAGAAATGGAACGAGTGGATTTGATAATGAATGAGCGATAAGAGCGTATTTTTCCGACCAGAAATCAAAAAGTTGACCCAGTTTTTGAAGAAAAATATTACTGTTTCAAAATTTTTTGATATAAAACATGAATGAACTATTTTTAGTGTGACAGAGAACCTTGGATGTAACTAAAAACTTCAAATTTTTACAGTTTCAGACATTTTCTTAGTAAAATAACAGGATTTCCAAGCCAATGCACCCCACCTTGTGGTATTAAACTCTGAAACAGAAATTTTTTCACTGTTTCAGAATATTTTTTTTTAGATATAACGGTATTAGTTGTTATTGATATGCTCGAAAAAAATGTGGAACAGAACAATTTTCAGTACTGTTTCAAAAATTCTTCATTTTGAAAGAAGTTATGGTTTTAACAGTGTTTGAAACCATCTATGAACATTCAGAATTTGAGAAAAATTACTGTTTCAGAATTTTTTTAATTCAGTTTTTGATATTGTTATACAGTAAACCGTCAACTAGAAATGGATTGAAACAGAATAATTTTTCACTGTTTCAAAAATTTTTTATATAAAAAAAGTACTGATTCTAGCAGTACCGTTAGTTGAAAAAAAGCTAAACTGAGTAAGAAATTGTGAAAAATTACTGTTTCAAAAAGTTGTGTTAAAAGAAAAATTGGGAGAACTGGCGATCGGTGTGTCTAAAACTCAATTTTTACTGTTTCAAAGATTTTCTTTAAAAAAAAAACAAACTTTACAAACCAATACTCCCCATCTATTCGCATTAAATTCGAAAATAGCAATTTTTTTACTGTTTCAAAATATTTCAAGAAATAAGAAATGGAACGGGTGGATTTGATGACGAATGAGCCCTAAGAACGTATTTGTCGAACCAGAAATTAAAAAGTGAACCAAGCTTTTGTGGAAAAAATTACTGTTTCAAAATTTTTAGTTAAAAAACAGGAATTGATTATTTTCGGTGTGACAGAGAACCTTGGATGTAATTAAAAACTTTAAATTCTTACTGTTTCAAAAATTTTCTTAATAAAATAACAAAATTTTCAAGCCAATGCACCCCACCTTGTGCTATTGAGCCCTGAAACAGTTTTTTTTTCACTGTTTCAGAATATTTTTTTAGATATAACGGTATAAGTTGTTATTGATATGCTAGCTTGAAAAAATGTAGAACAGAACAATTTTACCCGCAAAAAAAGTCTCGAATTTTTTTACTGTTTCATAGTTTTTTCGACAGGAAAATGAATTTGTTTTGGTAGTGCTAAAAATGAGCCTATTAACAAAAAAATTGGTTAAAAATGTACTGTTTCTATTTAGAATTCGACAAAAAATTACTGTTTCAAAATTGTTTGAAACTGTTTTAAGCTAGCTCGTTTTACTTCGCAAGAGTGTTTCCGAAAAATCATAAAAAAATTTTTAAAAAAGACAAAATCGATATATATTTTTGGACGAATGTGTCTGTTAGAGGGTGACAATGTATTGGTTTTCCCTTTTCCTCGTTTTCGTTAACAAAACTTTTTTGCTCCCTCCCCTGCTCAATGTGTACATTTCAACTATCCCTGGTGCTCGGGAGCGAACTCAGTTCTGGATTGTGCAAATAATTGTTTGGAATTGAAGCTGACGGGTTAGCAAGCATCAAAAACCTACTTTTTTTCAAAAAAAAAGTGAAACAGTAATTTTTTTGGAAAATTTTCACTGTTTCAAAATGTTTATTTAAATTCTGGGTGTCATCAAGTTTACAGTTCATAAACTACAGCTTTTTCATTTGAAACTGTAATTTTTTCAGAATTTTTTCGATTTGTTTTACTGGGAGAATCGAAACTTTGTTTTGTGAAGTTTTTAACTGTTTTGCTTGAAACAGTAAAAAATATTCCAAAAAATTACTGTTTCAATTTTCAAATTTATTTTTGAAAGAAATGTTAAAAACTACTATTGTTGTTATTTCACGAATTTTAATGAATTTAAGGCTGTCGTGCCTGAGACGCGCCAGACTATCTGAGACGATTATCTCCGTTTCAAAATATTAGAAAACATTGAAACAGTGGGAAACGGGAAGTGAAACAGTAACTTTTTGTCAAAATTCAATAAAACAGCAATATCACTCAACTTTTGAAACAGTAAAATAAATTTTCTTTACTGTTTCTTTTTTTTGAATTGTGTTATTCAAATTCCATAGTTAATAGTGAATCTGTGACGATTACACCAAAATTTTTTTTGAAACAGTAAAAGTTTTCAGAAAATTTACTGTTTCAATTTTTAATTTTCTTTTTAGAACTATAGTCAAAAACTACTGTATTCATTATCTGCGTCTGAAAAAAACTGAAAATAAATCAGATGTCGCTCCTGAGGTACGCCAGCCACGTCAACACCCAAAAAACGAACCTGCGCCTCGGATCCCACCAAACTCGTCCTCGTCATCTTCTGTGTGCACGCGAACTGCAATTTCTGGCGCACAGTTTTTGTGAGTTGTTCTTGGTTAGGTAGGTCGATGTAGTAGGTGAAAATTCGGACGGTGCAACCGTCGACCGGGTCGATTTCTTCGTACTGAAAAAGATGGAAATTGAATTGGCAAAAAAAACGAAAAAACGGAAATTGAACGGAAATTTGAGACAATTTCTGGTCAACGAAAGCGTGATTGCTTCATTTTTCTTTTTTTAGTCATTGGTGGACATCCGGACAAACAAACACACAGACAGACACCCTTACCTCCTCTGTCTTCGTCAATACACCCCCCTCACAATCGACTTCCGGAGCGTTTGGAATATTTCGGACTTCATCGAAATTCAGTTGAAACGTTGACGGCACGTGAGCCGGTAGCTGGACGAGGGACGACATCTTAGATGTCCGGATGAACGTGGGCACGAAATCTGTGGTCCACTCGGCGGGTGTAGGGCCTGGAATATGGAATTGGTGAGGGAACTGCGGAAGCACTCGAATTATAAATTGAAAGTTTCCAAAAAAGGCGGAAAAATTTTGAAACAGTAACTTTTTTTTTGGAAAAATTGAGTGATTTTTGAAGAATAGAGTGTAAAACACCAGAAGTCATCCGACTGCTAGTTCATAGTTTCCAAAAAAAAACGGAAAAATTTTGAAACAGTAATTTTTTTTTAATTTTGATGGAAAATTGTGTAAATACCAAGCCTTAACGTTACTAATATACCCATAAGACATGAAGTTTCCGAAATAAAGTGAAACA
The DNA here is from genome assembly GCA_002259235.3 of Caenorhabditis latens. Lineage (NCBI taxonomy): Eukaryota > Metazoa > Nematoda > Chromadorea > Rhabditida > Rhabditidae > Caenorhabditis > Caenorhabditis latens. Next base: position 18,815,614 of record CM056095.1, read on the forward strand.
GTAATTTTCATTTTTCAAATCGCCAGCTAAAACAAGATATCACCGGAAATAGACTTCAAACGTTTTTTTTGAAACAGTAAGTCCTAATATGGAGAAAAATTCAAAATGATAAGAAAAAAACCTGGGAAGCTCAATAATTAGTAAAAAATATTAAAAAATTATCGGCAAGAGTTATCAACCTGATTTCTGAGTTTTTACTTGAAATTTTTTTGAAACAGTAACCTTTTTTTATAGATTGGGTAAATTTTAAACGTTTTACTGATACCAATTAAGAAATAAATTATGTTAAAGTAATAAGCATGAGCAAATTTTGAAACAGTAACTTTTTTGTTGAAAATGTCTTTTTTTCGAAAAATTATGTAATTTTGGAAATTTGGAGCCTACTAATATATCCATAGGACCTGAAGATTCCAAATTTAGGCAGTAACAGGAGAGAGATAGAATTTATATCAGGTACAATGAACGCTCAGCATTTTCAATAAGAATGAGCAAGTTTTGAAACAGTGAACATTTTTTGAAATTTTTTTTTCAAAAATTTATGTAAATTTGGAAATTTGGAGCCTACTGATAGGACATGGAATTTCCAAATTTAAGCGGTTAATGATTAGAGATAGATTATGAAAAATTGAGGCTGGTAAAATGAATGCTCAACATTTTAAAATAGAATGAGCAAATTTTGAAACAGTAACTTTTTTGTTTTTGAAAAATTTGATTTTTGAAAACATTATGTGACTGATATATTCATAGGACTTGAAGATTCTAAATTTAGGTGAAACAGTGATTTTTTTACTAATTATTCAAATCGTTCCCTATAGCTGTCTGTACTGAATATGTCGCTGAATCCGAGTATTAATCGAAATTCACTTGCTAGACAAGAAAAAAGTTTGAAACAGTAACTTTTTTTCAAAATTTTAACCTCAAAAAGTTGTGTGAGTTTCTGTCATTACTGGTACATCACAGAACATGAACTTTTTGAATTTAAGTGAAACAGTAATTTTAAAAATTTAGTTTTCAAAAACATTCCATACGGGTGTCGTATCATTGGAAATTCAGTTTCTAGACAGAAAAAAACACTTTTGAAACAGCAAATTCTAATTTGGAAAATTTCAATTTTTCAGAGTTAAAACTCAGAAAGCTCAATAATTAGTAAAAATTATTCAAAGATTATCAGCTAGAGTTATCAAATTGATATTTGATTTTTTTTAAATAAAAAAAATTTTGAAACAGTATAATTTTCATTTCTTACATATTTTGTTTTTTACCTAGACGGACTACTATCTATATTTAAAATACCAAGTAAATAAATTTTTTGTGAAACAGTAATTATTATTTTCCATTATTAACTCTACACAGTCCTTAAAACTGCGCTCCACCGAAATCCCTATGTCTCTTTTTCTCTGAGTCTCTCAATATCGCACACTATTTTCTATTGGTACGGTAGAGCGCGGTTGTAAGACACGTACAGTAAAATTCCGAAAAACTGAATTTTTGAATATTCGAAAATTGCTGGAATAAGCTGGTCAAGCAATGTCCCACTGTTAAAAAAATTTCTAAACTAAACTTTTTGAAACAGTAAAAAAATTGTTTGAAATTGATCCAATCTATGATAAACAAAAAAAAACCTAAGACACCCGTCTCAATGACATTGATAAGAAGAAAAAGACTCAAGTAGTCATGGGTGGTGTACAAGGGGTGAGCAAATAGAATCTTATAAAAGTTCGACATATTTATATGTGTGAGAGCATTAGTCATCAGTGAACTGAATAATAAAAATATTTTCTTCCGGTTTGGAATTTTTTTTTTCAAAATTTTTAAGTGAAATCAGGAAATGGAAAATGAATTGCTAGAAACTGGCTTATGCACAGTTATTGAATTATTGAAACAGTAATATGGTTACTGTTTCAGGAAATTTTGAACTGGAGTACCACGTTACACTTGTCAATGAATTGTACCCTACGCTTTCAACAAAAACTGATTTACTGTTTCAAAAAATTTTACTAAATTAAATGAATTAGTGTGATTTCAGTGATTCCATAAACAAATGTTTGAAAATTCCCATTCAATTTCAAAACTCAGAAGTCAAAGGTACCAATTTCAAATTTTGAATTAATGAAACAAAAAAACGTTTCTGTTTCAAAACAAATTTGAAACTTTCAGTTTTCTGTTATTTGGAATGTCACTAGTACACCCAAAGTTTGAAAAAAATAAATTTTACTGTTTCAAGTATTAGAAAAGGCTTTGAGGTTCCAAATTTCTCTAATAATAAAAACATTTTACCTTAATCCTTGCAGTTTTCAAAAAACCAAAAAAAGTTTACTGTTTCAAAATTTTTAGAGAATTATGGAATGGGGAAATGGATTGATTGAAGTCCGGTACTTTATTTTTTTACATTTTTATATTTGAAACCTATTTCAACAGAACAGATAGATAGATTTACTGTTTCAAAAAACAAAATTTCCGAAATTTACTGTTTCAAGACATCACAGGAATTGTTGTTACTTCAATAGATCTATGTGTTTCAAGACTCATATTACCGTTTCACTTATTGTTTGATTTTCAGAATATTCTGAAACAGTAAACAAAATTACTGTTTCAACAATTTATGTGAATATAAGTTTTCTGTTATTTGGAATGCCTAGTACACTCGAAATTCGAAAAAAATACTTTTGAAAAAATACTAAAATTTATTGTTTCAAATATTAAAATTGTTTTAGGCTCTAATTTTTTGGAATAATGACAAAAGACTCCTACAACATTACTGTTTTGAAACAAAAAAATTACTGTTTCAAAAAAATTCTGAATATTGAAGTCTCAAGTTTTTGTAGTTCCGCAAGCAAAAGTTTTCCTTTCAAAAATTTACTGTTTCAAATAAAAAAATACAGTACCCCCCTCCCCCACACTATCAGTAGGGATGGCTACACAGCTATCAAAGTTATCACAAAAAATGAGCGGCGATAGCAAAGAATTGGACAAATATATGTTCAAGAGGGGCGTTTTACAAGAAAAAAGTAAATATTTGAGTAGAAAAATGGGAAAAATTGGTTTTTGGGAAGAAAATTCTAGAAATTTGAGCTTAAAATGGTTTGGATAGCTTTAGAGGATGTGGAACAGCTTGAAAACCTTGAAACAGTAATTTTTATGCCAAAAAAACCTTAAAATCTCAATTTTAGCTTAAAAAAGTAGAAAAATAAATCCGAAAAAGCCGAAAAACCGGAAATTGATAACGTCCCTTGAGAGAGAAACGACCACACCGGATAAAAGTTTGACATACTTTTTTCTCCCGTTTTCTGACGCCCTGGTTCTCTTTTTTTTCTTTTTTTCGTTTTTCTCATGGCCATTTTTAGGGGAGTGATGATCAATTAGGAGGAAGGTGAGAGAGAACGGAAATTGAGGAGGTTAGGGCAGAGAAAAAAAAGGAAAGGGGGATGGCTTATCAGCTGATAAGCTTATGAAACAGTTGAAAAAAGTCAAAAAAATCTCAAAAGTGGGCGGAGCTAGGAAAAAGTTGTCAACTACAAAAATGATCTACGTAAAATTTTCTGCATTTTGTTAATTGACACTTTTTTCTAGCTCCGCCCCTTTTTGAGATACAGGCGCTTAAAGTTAGAAAAGACGCAGACAGTTAGACACTCTAGCTTCTCTGCGCCTCCCATTTCAAAGCGATGTATCTCAAAAAGGGGCGGAGCTAGAAAAAAGGTGTCAACTACAAAAATGATCAACAGAAAATTTGCTACATTTTGTTAATTGACATCTTTTTTCTAACCCCGCCCCTTTTTGAGATACAGCGCTTTGAAGTGAGAGACGCATAGGAGCTAGAGTGTCTCGTTGTCTGCGTCTCCCCTTTCAAAGCGCTGTATCTCAAAAATGGGCGGAGCTAGAAAAATGGTGTCAATTAATAAAATGTGTAGAATTTTATGTAAATCATTTTTGTAGTTGACAACTTTTTGATAGCTAGCGTGGTTTTTGAGATATGGACGTTTTAAAAATAATGTTTTAGTGGAGTCAGGATTTTGAAACATACTTTTTTGAAACAGTACAAAAAATATTTGTGAATTTCTGTGATTGATATCAACAAAAAACTGGATATTCAGTTCTAGTAAATCTAGGTATAGAAATTTTAAAACAGTGAAAAAAATTAAATTTCGTAAAACCGTAGGAAATTCCGAAAATTGGATTTTCAAAATTTTCTGAAACAATATAAATGATAAAAGTTCAAAGTATTACGAACACAACAGCCCTATCTCATTTCTCTCTCAAAAAATGTTGAAACAGTAAAAAAAACTTTTTTTGTGAATTTCCATATCAACTGTGCATTGGATTCTCAGTTATAGAAAGTTCAGATATAAAAATTTTGAAACAGTTAAAAAAAACAGTAAATCTTTAACAAAATTGAAATTCATAAATGAAACAGTAAATATGTTTACAAATACCAACACATTTCTAGAAAACATTCATCTCACTTTTGTGAAACAGTAACTTTTTCCAAATTCATTGTCATTCACAATGCCTGCCAAAACAAGTATTAGTAACAGCGCGACAGGCTGTTACTACTAATAGTACAAAAAGGGAGATGAGATATTGGAGACGCAGAGAGAGAGAGAAAAAGAAAAATCGGGCGATATAAAACGTTTAGTGGGAGGACACCTAGGCTGTAGAAATTTTGAAACAGTAAAAAAACAGTCTAAAAACACCTCAAATAACCTAAATTTGCCTCAAAGAGCTCAAAAGAGCCAAAAAATTTTGAAACAGTAAATTCCATTTTTTACTGTTTCAACTTTTTTTTGCTAGAAAATGGGTTTAAAACAATCAAAAAGAGCTTGAGATTACCTCAAATAACTTAAATTTGCTTTAAAAAATGTTTGAAACAGTAAAGTTTATTTTTACTGTTTCAAATTTTTTTCTATTTCAACTTTTTTTGAAACAGTAAAAACCAATCCTATTTTTTTACTGTTTCGATATTTCTGACACCTCTCCCGTTCCGAAAAGAACAGAAATTCATTTGTCCACCCCGAGGTCGTGCCCTCCATTCAAGGAAAAGACGAAAGAGAGAGAGAGAGTGGTAGATCATAAGAGACGCAGACACAAAGGTGTTCTTTAGAAGGGGGTGGCGATAGTTTCAAATGTTATTATTAGCCATTAGAAAGAAATTGGGAAATTTGGAAAATGGGAAACTTTGACCTATTTAGCTGTGGAAAAGTGTGTTTGAATGCCTATATCTCAAAAAGGGGCGGAGCTAGAAAAAAGTTGTCAACCGATAAAATGTGTAAAATTTTATGTAGATCATTTTTGTAGTTGACAACTTTTTGATAGCTAGCGTGGTTTTTGAGATACACGCGTTTGAAGGTAGAGAGGTAGAGAGAGAGAGAGAGAGAGAGAGAGAGAGAGAGGGAGGAGGCGCAGAGAAGCTAGAGTGTCTAACTGTCTGCGTCTCTCTCTCCAATTTGGATGATATCAATATTGGCATTAAAATGGTACAAATAGATATACGATATAGAAGATTCTTGAAACAGAAAATAAAAAAACATAATTTACAAAAAAATTTTGAAACAGTAAAAAATTTTTCACTGTTTCAAAACATTTTCCTATTATTTTCAACAATTTCAGAGTGACCCTCTAAACCAGATTTTTCTCTATAACACAACAAAAGACGAGAAAGTGAGAAAAGAGAAAACAAAAGTGAGTGTGGTATGACCATACACTAAACTGTATACCCCCGAAACGATAGAAAGCGAGAGAGTATGGAAAATGAAGAGAGTGGCGAGAGAAAGAGACAAAAAAATCATATTGTTTGTGTGCTCTTCCGATGGTCTTTTACTTCTTTTTGGGGGGAGTGAGAGAGTGAGAGACGCAGAGAGAGTGGTGAGTCATGTGTTGGGGAATATGGAAATTTTTGAAACAGTAAAAATGGTTTCAGGGGTTTTTAGGCTATTAAAAAAATTTGGTCAGTCAGACGTTTTTACTGTTTCAAAATAATTCTGAAACAGTAAAAAAAAACAAAAAATATACCAACTCGGCAAATTTTAGTAGGTTACGGTACTATTCAGGTTGGCAAGATTGGATTTCAACTAGTTTAGGCAGATTTTTAGTTTTTTTCAGGATTTTTCTGACGTTTTTGAATGTTCTCTCGAGCAAATTGTTAGTTTTTACTGTTTCAATAAAACGTTTTGAAACAGTGAAAATTGGAATGGTGTTTTGAGGCAAATTCAACTAAGTTAAAATGGTTTTTAAGGTTTTTAGGGTCTTTAAACCTCGTTTTAAGCAACTTTCTAATTTTTTCTGTTTCAAACAAAAATTTTGAAACAGTAAAAGACGAGAAATTTTGATTTCGGTGACATTAAGCATGCTTAGGCAAACTAAGATGAGTTAAAAAACTTTTCAGGCTGTCAGGATAAGTTTTTGACAGTTTTATGCTATTTTCACGCCTTTTTGAGCAGTTTTTAAAATTTTTTTTGATTTTCACTGTTTCAAAACAGTTCTGGAACAGTAAAAACAAGAAATTGTTTACTTTTGATACTGTAGGCATTGTTAGGCAAGCTTAGGTAGGATAAGGTATTTTTTGAGCTGTTTCAAATAATTCCTCGATGATTAGCATTTTTCCAGTTTTCACTGTTTCAAAATAATTCTGAAACAGAAAAAAACACTTCACAATACTGGTAATTATCAGCATTCTTAGACAAATTCAAATGGTTTAAAGTAGTTTTCAGACAGTTTCCGACAATTTCAGTTAGTTCTAGTATTTGTTACTGTTTCAAAATCAGTTTTGAAACTGTAAAAAATGATTTTAAAGGGTTCAGGCATTTAAAGCAATTTTGAGTTAGTTAAGATAGTTTTTAAGCTCATTCATGTAGTTTTAAGATGATTTTGAGCCATTTTTCAAGATTTTTCTGGCTTCAAAGTGATCAAAATTATTAGGAAAACGGTTTAAACCAAAGAATTGACTGTTTTAGTGATTCGAAGTGTTTTCAGGCAAACTTGTTTTAGCAATTTTCCAATTTTTTACTGTTTCAAAACTTCTTTTGAAACAGTGAAAACTAACTTCGAGGGTTCAAGGCAGTTTAAAGCAAATTTAGGTTGGTTAAGGTTGTTTTTACGCTGATTCTAATTGTTCTGAGCTTTTTTACTGTTTCAAAAAAAATGTCCTTAAAAACTGACTCAAAAAAAAAGAAATGTGACACAAAATTGTGGTGTCATCCTACATAAATAGCTGCACTCATCCATCCCCCAATTTTTTCTTCATGTCCTATACAACACTATAAAATTTCAGCCAATTTCAGAGACATGTCACATTACCAAAAAAGTTTTTTTGGTTATAGAGGAACTAAAACAGAATGCATGAGCAGTGTACATGAACTCAGGGGAAATATAAGGGGAAATTTTGAAACAGTAAAAATTATTTAAATTTTTTGTAAATTGTTTCAAGCGAAGATGAATGCAGTACTGACATTGAATAACTTGCTAGAAATTTGTATAGTTCGGAAACAGTGAAAATTTTTAATAAATTTTTTTTTCAAAAAAATTTACTGTTTCAGCCAAAAACTGTGAAATGGAGCCGATTTGAACATATCAGTTTGTACGTTATTTTCATAGAAACTAAAAGATTTTTTCTGAAAAATTTTACTGTTTCAGCATGAAATAATCACTGAAAATGTTGAAAAAAATTTTCACTGAATCATGATTTTTCACAAAATACGTGAAAAATGAAAAAAAAATGAAAAATTAGACAAAAATTTTCCGTTTCACAGAATTTGCATGACTATCACATTTTCTGCTTGAAATAATAATCGTAGAGTTTCAAAAATTTTCAAAATTCTAGTAAAACAAGTTACTGTTTCAGCAAAAAAATGTAGAATGGAGCCGATTTAAACAAATCAGTTTGTGTTTCTTTGAGCGGATTCTCATAGATTTTTTTTTAATTCGAAAAGTTACTGTTTCAGACAAAAATTAATTTAAGTAGATTTAAACCTCGTTTGTTATTAGCAACGAATAACTGAAACTACTTAAAATAAGGTTCGACAAGTTTTTAGACATCTAGAAGATAGAATTACTGTTTCAGGATTAACATATTGAAAAATGTTTGATAAATCGTCTAATCAAGGTTGAATAGATTTTTTCAATTAAAAAAAAGTTACTGTTTCAGACAAAAAAAATTAACAGAGAAGGTTAAAGCAAGTTAGTTAGATTTGAAGAAATACAAAAATCTCACTGTTTCACCATAAAATAATTTTAGAAGTTTTAGGAAAAAAATTACTGTTTCAAGATTAGCTTATTTAAAAGTCGTTATTAAGATGTACTAATATAATCGTATCATAATAATTCTCACTGTTTCAAAAAATTTTGAAAGATCCCATTTTTTCAAAATTTATACTGAATAAACTTCATACGGAGTGGCCAAAACTAACCCCCAAATTAGATTAGTCACATGACTCCGCCCCCCTGTCACCTACTCCGGGAGGTGTCCTCTTTCTTCTAAAAATATCCTGTCCCCTCTCCGGCTCTTAATGAAAAACAAAATTAAACAAGTGAACTTTGGACAAGAAAACATGGAAAAGTTGCAAAAACTTTAGTGACAAGCACGGAATGGAGGCCCTGAAAGGGGGAAAAAGGGATTGTTTATGTTTAGGGTGGTGGTCAGAGGGGTGTCCGAAAAACGTTTTTTTTTTGGGAAGAAGAAATGGAAACGAGAGAAAAAGTGGTGTATTGAGAAAAGAATTGCATTGTTAAACTGCTGAAAAAATATTTTTTCAAAAAAATTTTGAAACAGTAAAAAAAAGTGAATTTGAAAGTTTTTTTAATTATAGAACTCAATGCTCAAATAAACAAGATCGATCAAAGAATCAATCTTTAGAATAAATAAATTTCAGCCATACAAAATTTGAAACAGTAATTTTTTTTGTTGATTTTTTGAAAACTGTTTAAAAAGATCCGACTACTGAGAAAACATCGATTGAAACTCAGTTTTTAGAATACCAACTGATTTTGAAACAGTAAAAACTTGAATTTTGAACTTATGCGAATCTCAGGTAAAATTTTGAAACATAATCTATTGGATTATAAAACGAAATATTGTTATAAGAAAAATCTTACTAAATCAATGTTAAAAATTAATAAATTGCAGTCATACAAAATCTGAAACAGTTGAAAAAGTTAATTTGATTTTGTTGCATTTTCCGACGGCAATTGGGGCTCTAAAGTGGTAAATATTTTTCGAAAAATGTTGAAACAGTAATTTTTCCAAGGTTTCCAAAATTTCAATCAGAACGGACAAATGAAAAAAATCTCTTGCAAATATTTTTTAGGAATCATACAAAATTTGAAACAGTAAAATTAAAAATTTTTTGAAAAAGAAGTTACTTAAGTAACTGCGATCTTAAGTTATAAATATTAAAACATTTCTTTAAACATTTTGAAACAGCAATTTTTTTGAGTTATAGGAAGGAATATTGAAATTATAAAAAATCTCACTGTATCAATTTTTAGTACTAACACAATGCAGTCATACAAAATTTGAAACAGTAAAATAATTTTTTTGAACCAATTTACAGTTTGCGATTTAGTATTTTCAATTAAAAAAATTAATTCAAGACTTTTTCTGAAACAGTAATTTTTTTAAATTTTACAATTAGTTGAATGCATTCATTTTTTGTGAAACAATAAACTTTCCGGTATTAAAAACAACAGGCATAATAACTAAGCCAAAGCCTAACCCTTAGTCAAAAAATTTCTGAAACAGTAAACTTTTTTTGACGACCCAAACTTCCAAAATAATAAATTCCATTCCCCTATTCCCTTACATTCAAAAATATGTAGATTCCTAAATCCTCCCCCAAAACTAAAGACAAAAAATGTCTCATAAGACAGAGGGTCCCCAGAGAAATAGTGTGGCGGGAGTGAGAGACGCAGAGAAAATTGAGAGAGAGACAAAAACAAGACTCTCATTTCACATAACTTTTGATTGGATCGTTTTTTGGTTTCTGATGGGACAAGGGGGACGGAAAGGGGGGGAGTAGTAGGGATTAGATTTATTGGAGGAACGGAATTATTTTTTTGGAAAAAAACAAGAAAAAAAATACTTTGAAACAGTAATTTTTGGTGAAACCCGTTTGAAATCACGATTTAGGTCCTAATTTGTGGTAATTAGTCATTGAAACAGTGAAAATTCAGATTCTAAACGAACATGGTGGTCCATTACACCTTTCATAATCTTATTTTTAATAAAAAAAAGTTTTGAAACAGTAAGAAAAAATGTTGCTGTTTCAAAAAAATTTTAATTCTGCATAGGTTTTTGTTTATGTTACTATATAAAATTCCTAAATTGAAAATTTACTGTTTCAAAGTTTTTTCAATGTCTGACAAAGTTTTAAATTTCAGTCCCCCAATCCATAAGCCAAAATAGTCTCAATTACAACTAAAACATAGAAAAATGAAAATTAGAGAATTCCCAGAAAAACATTTTCCTGAACAAAGTTTTTCGATTCCCAACAAAAAAAACATATCGAATTTCACCTAAAATGAACAAAATCAGAGTTCTAACTTTAGTAATGCACATAGATTCCAATGCAAACATTAAAAACGGTGGCTGGCGCACCTTTGGCGCGTTTTTGTTTTTTAGATATCAATTTAAGCTAGAAAACTAATCATATTGATTTCGAAACAGTGGAACAGAAAGAAAAATTGTGAGCTGGAGCACCTGTGACGCGTCTTAAAATTTTTGAAAATGGTTTTGAAACAGTATATTTTTAGGGCTTTATATATTGCATATTATGAGCATTGGAAAATCCCTGTACATTGATAATAAAACATTTTGAAACAGTAATTTTCTGAATTTTTTTTCAATGGCTGGCGCACCTGTGACGCGTTCTGAGACTTAAGAAAAATAGGAAACCTAGGCTTATTAGGGATATAAATGCCTGATAGTGTGATCACTGGCTGTTGAAACAGTGAAAAAATTCTGAAACAGAAAATTTTAAAAATTAGTTTTTTGAGTACAAACGGAATTTACCTGGAGAGTACATGTAAAACCATGTGAGTAACAATCTAGAAGTTCTGAAACAGTAATTTTCTGGAAAAAAATTGGGTGGCTGGGGCGCCTTAGGCGCTTTCACAAAAGTTACTGATAAAATGAATCCCGCAGAAAAACTACCTCAGACACTTTCTGAGAATAAAAACAAAAAAATTTGAAACAGTAATTTTTTTTGAAACTGAACAAAAAGTTTTGTGGCTCAAGCTGCTGGCGCACGTTTGACGTTTTAAAAATAACGAAAACAGTAAATTTCGATTTCAAAGAAAAACTCGGGAACTACCTCAAACAGTTCCTGAAAAAAACAACTCTAAATTTTGAAACAGTAATTTTTTTTTGTAATTTTAGTACGATTTTCAACAAAAAAATCCGCTTAAAATGGAAGAATTTTTTGAAAAAAGAAGATTTTCAGAGTGTCGAACCGGAAGGAACAGGGACGAGCTCTAGTGAACTGATCTCTAAACAGATACAAAAAAAGAGAAAAAACGAGAGAAATGTCTGGAAAAACAAGTCAATTTTTGTGTTCCAGAGGGCTCCGTTTTGCAACAAATCTTTTCGGGATGAAAGAAGAGAAATGGAAGGAGGAGGAGGTGACGTAAGCATACACATAGTAAAGAGGGAAATGGGAATTGGTTCGGGGGAACGGAAAAAGGGGGAATGATAAATTGGAGGTCATTGACACGGAAGAATAGAGCAAAAAGACAAAAAAACCCATCTTTGCAAAAAAAATTTTTTTGAAACAGTAATTTTTTTTACTGTTTCAAAGTTTGTAAGTCAGTTTTTGTCAAATTCTTACAGAAACGGTGAATAACAAGAATTGCAGCTTCAACGAATAAAAATATAACTAACCTTACATTGAAATTTTTTGAAACAGTAAAAAAAATTTTTCACTGTTTCAAAAGTCCATCATCACAGTACAACTATTTTGTTATATTGGTGTGATTCTGATTTGGATTTTGTATTTTTTTTAGTTTTTGAAATTCAGTTTCCACCACAATATATATCGGATCGCTTACGCTCCATCTTGTTCAAGAATTTTTTGAAACAGTAAAAATTTTGAGTCTTACAGAGTATGCAAGTGAAGAAACAACTTTCTATCGTAGCTAGTTTTTAAAAACAATTTTGAAACAGTAATTTTTTGTATTGTTTCAAAATTTTGAATTGGGAAAGCGATTCCAGCAATATCTTGCAATGTCAACACTTGTGAAAAATCTATAACTTTTTCAGAAAACTATGAAACAGTAAAAAAAATTTTGTCACTGTTTCAAGAATGTTTTTTTTCGGTTTAAAAACAATCTAATAAGCAAACATAAATTAGTTTTTCGTATTTACCCATTTTGAAACAGTAAACTTTTTTACTGTTTCAACATTTTTCAACATCAAAAATTACTGTAGCAACTAGAGAACGGTCAACTACAAAAAAATGATCTACAAGAAATTTGCCACTTCGTTTTCTGGACATTTCACTGATAGGATTCTCCAGCAAACTACTCTGAGAAAAATTTTGAAACAGTTATTTTTTTTTTGAATTTTTTTTTGAAATAGTAAAAACACCAATAATAGTGGTTGGAGAAACAAGACAGAAATCGCTCTTTTGTTTTTCAGAAATATTTGAAACAGTAAGAATTTTTTTACTGTTTCAAAATTTTTTGACTAAATGTGTGTTTGATTCATTTCTTAATAATTGATGTGCTCTAATTATTTTTTTCTAAAGTTTTCAGAATTTTGGAAAATTTTCTGTTTCAAAATTTTAACATATCCTATTCACCTACAAGTCAGTATTTCAAAATTAGCAACCGTAGCATTGTCAATTATATTAGCGTCTTTGCATCGATGTGTATTGAAACAGTAAAAAAATTTTTACTGTTTCAAAAAAAATTCACAAAAAAAGCGTAGTGCTTAATCTAAAATCAAAAGACCTTTTTGCCCACTCCCTCCTTTCCCCACTTCCGCTTCCATTCTTTCTGTCACTTTGTCTTCTGCAAGTGAACCATGTCCACTAGTTTCCTGAACTTGAGAGAGCAATGGCAATAAATATTGGAAAATGGGAAAGGAGGAGATGGACGGAACTTGATAGGTGAGGGAAGGAAAAAAGGAATGATTGACATTTTGAAATGGAAGGAAAAAGTGCAAAAGTTTGAGAATTTTAAATGTTTTCTACAAAATTTACATAGAGCTTTCATACTCAAAATTAAGAAAAGTCTAAAACTCTTTTTATTGCTTAAATATTTGAAACAGTAAAAAAAAGATCTTACTGTTTCAGATTTTCAGTGGACATTTTGGTATTTTGAGTTTCCACATGATGTCACATGCAATTCAGCATTGAGCACATTCTAAGAAATAATTGAAACAGTAAAAATTTCAAAAAAATTTTACTGTTTCACTGACAAAATTTAATGTGTTACGGGGGTCTTCATCTGATAAAATGCACATTAGAGTACGTTTCAACACAACTATACAAAATCTGAGGATCACTGTCGTATCAATTCAAAAAAACCAATAAAATTTAAGTAAACCATTTGAAACAGTAAAAAAATCTTATTGTTTCATATGTTTTTTTTTCAAAATTTGTTTCGAACACTTTATTTTGAATTGATTGTTGTGTTTTCCTGTTATTAAAGTCAATTTCTAACTTGAAACAGTAAAGTTTTTTTTGAAAATAAGTATTTACTGTTTCAACAGTTTTCATTGAATCGAACCAAACAAAAAGACAGATCTACTAAATCTTAAACGAATACTGAAATCTTGAAAATAAATTGAAACAGTAAAAATTTCAAAAAATTTTGAAAACTTTTTACTGTTTCACGAACCACATTTAACGTGCCACCTGTTCTACATCTGATAAGACATTATTACACGGTTCCAACCAAAATGTAAAAACCTTTGAAACAGTAAAACTTTTTTACTGTTTCAAGTAAAAAACAGATGATGGAAGCTACCATTGCTTTTTATTCCTCCATGGAAAAAATCTTTCACAAATGCATAAGGAATCCCAGAATCCAAAAGAAAATATATTAGGGGGAACGCGGAAAAAATATGTTCATCATTTCTCAGAACATACACACAAAAATTGTTTCCCTAGTAGGTTTCTGGGGAGAGAAAAAGTTTAGTTCCTTTTTTTCTATCCATACTAAATTACCCAAGTTACCCTAGTTTTTTCCCAGAAATTTTGGAAGGACGGCTGGGGTGACGTGGACGCGTTTTTGAAACAGTGAAAAAAAAACATACTGTTTCAAGATTTTACATAGAAATCTTGATTTTTTGCACAATTAATGCTAGCGGCATATATCCAAAAATCAAAAAAAAAAGATTTTATAAAATTTTTACTGTTTCAGAATTTAGGGTAAAGATAGTCAAGTTTTCGAGACGATAGTTTTGTACGACATAGAACAGAAATCAATTTTGCAATTTTCAATTTGAAATAGTGAAAGAAATAAAAAATCAAACTTATGTTAACTCAAATCAATTCAATTTTTTTTTGAAACAGTAAAAATTTTTTTGAGTTTTTTAAAACTGTTTCAGCATTTTTTGTCACAATTTAGATCTTGTGGGTCTAGCATCGGTATTAAACCTTTCTACTCATATTGCACTAAATTTTGTTCTGAAACAGTAAAAAATTTTCAAACTGTTGTAAAAAAGTTAATTCAGTCCATCACTCTTTCCAAAAAAGTCCAAAAACAAGAATTCCCTCTGAAACAGTAAAAAAATTTTGCAAGTTTTTTTACTGTTTTAGCTTTTTTGTCACAATTTAGATCTTGTTGGTCTAGCTTCAGTATTACACTTTTCAACTCAATATGCATTAAATTTTATTCTGAAACAGTAAAAAATTTTCAAAATTTCTTTTTTTCTCTAATAAGTTTTTAAATTTTTACAAAATGTCGACTCAATATATCACTCTTCCCAAAAATGTCCAAAAACAAGATTTCACGCTGAAACAGTAAAAAATGTTTACTGTTTCAGAATTTAGGGTAAAGATAGTCAAGTTTTCGAGACGAACAGAGATTAATCTTGCAATTCATTTTTTGAAACAGTGAAAAAAATTCCAAAAAAAACTATAAATATTATTAATTGACTTCAGTTAACTCAAATTAATTCAATTTTTTTGAAACAGTAGAAAAATTTTTTCAAGATTTTTACTGTTTCAGCTTTCTTTATGTCACAATTTAGATCTTGTTGGTCTAGCTTCGGCATTACACTTTTCAACTCAAAATTCACTACATTCTGTTCTGAAACAGTAAAAAATTTTCAAATTTTCTTATTTTTTCCCTAATAAGTTTTTAAATTGTTACAAAAAATCGAACAATACATCATTCTTCCCAAAAACGTCCAAAAACAAGATTCCTCTCTGAAACAGTAAAAAATTCAAAAAAAAAAGAAAATTTTACTGTTTCAACTCAAAATGCCTTTTTCTTTGATTCCCACAATTTCAGTTTAGTAAATCTGGCCGTCTGAACCAAAAAGAATGAAAAATAGAAAAAAATAAAGAAGAAATAAAAAATGGGTCCCCGTAGAGAGAGTGCACTGGTCTCCTCGTGGTCCCTCTAAAAAGCAGCGTAAAAAAATGAATGAAAAAAAAGGGCCCAAAAAATCCAGAAACTACATGAACAAAATGAAGGAATAGGGGAAAAAGACAAGTGAGAGTTAGAGAGAACCAAAAAAAGGGGGGTGACTTTGGGAAGGGGGGGGGACCAGTCAATTTAGGGGGCAGAAACAGATTAACACTTTTCTGGACGGCAGAAGAAAAAAAAGAGAGAGAGAAAGACGACAAGTTTTTCATTCAATTTGCAACTTTTTTGATGAGGAGACAGAGAGAACGCGCCGAAGGAACGCCAGACTACAAAAAAAATGACAACGCGTCAAAGGTGCGCCAGACT
Organism: Caenorhabditis latens; assembly: GCA_002259235.3. NCBI lineage: Eukaryota > Metazoa > Nematoda > Chromadorea > Rhabditida > Rhabditidae > Caenorhabditis > Caenorhabditis latens. Next base: position 18,831,505 of record CM056095.1, read on the forward strand.
ACTTGTCTTGTGAAAACGAGTCAAAGGAACGCCAGACTTAGTGACAAAGCATTTTTGTGAAAAAAAGCGTCAAAGGTGCGCCAGACTACTTGTCTTGTGATAACGCATCAAAGGAACGCCAGCCTACACTTCAAGCATTTGGGAACAAAAGCGCGTCAAAGGTGCGCCAGCCAAAAAAACAAACAATTTTTGAGAAAAACGCGTCAAAGGAACGCCAGCCTTCTTAAAAACAACGATGCTATGAAAACGCGTCAAAGGAACGCCAGCCTACATTTCAAGCATTTGGGAACAAAAGCGCGTCAAAAGTGCGCCAGCCAAAATAACAAACGAATTTAGAGAAAAACACGTCAGCGGTGCGCCAGACTGATTGACAAGATTTTTAGTAAAAAAATGCGTCAAAGGTGCGCCAGACAGACAAAAAAAACTTGATGTTTCAAAAAAATTGAAAAAAATTGCTTACTGAAAGTTTCACGGTTACGATATTTTCAATTTCTTTCAATTTTAGATTTTGGAAGATTTGAACAAAAATTTACTGTTTCAGAAAAAAATCAAGAATTAGTGATGTTACCTATATATGGTTCACATATGATTTTTACGGATTTTAATTAAATTATTACAGTTTCTAAATCAAAGAACCCAAAAATAATAATAATTACTGTTTCAAAAAATCCAAAAATTTTCAAATTTTGGTTTCAATGACAATATAATTTTTATTTAGGGTTTAAAATGTTTTTTGTTGTTTTGAAAAGGAAAAAAGTTACTGTTTCAAAAAAATCAAATTTGGGAAACTTTAGGCCTTAATATTGTGCCATTTTATTCGTTTGTTATCAACATACTGTTTCAGAGAAAACGAATAAATTTTTAACTATTTCAGAAAAAAAGCGACGAATTAGTGATGGTACATCTACTTTGCTAACAGAAACAAGTATAAAACTTACTTTTTTGAAAATTGAGTAATTCAATAATTTTTTTTAAATTTACTGTTTCAAAAAAAATTAAACTTGGAAAACATTAGTGTTCAGTATTGTCACTTTCACAGCAAGAACCGAATGGGGGAGTAGTTTTGAATCCTGATCCGCCGACGGTTCTAACTACTCCCCCCTCTAATTCGATGTTCATTTCCAATGTGAACAATAAGAAGCGGAGGGAACATCCATTAGAAACGGACATAAGAATTAGGAAACTTAAAACCGGAGAAGACTGGTATAATTACTGTTTCATAATTAAGAACTGCTGGAACTATCTAAAAGTTACTGTTTCAAAAAATATTTCTATATTAATATTGAAAAAAAAGTCTATTCAAATCCTAGAACACTGAAGAAGGGACGCTGAATCATAAACAGGGGGAAGCTGGCGTGTCGGAGACGCGTTTTTGAAGAAGAACATAGAATTAGGGAGTTGTAAATTTTAAAAAAAATGACTTAAACTTGATATTTATAACTCTAAAATTGCCATTTTTGCATTCAAAATGACTCAAAAATTTGTATTTCGGTCTGAAAATGAGATTTTTAGATGGTTTTTAATAGTTTTTTAGCAATTTTATGCAGAAAATGGTAAGAATTACAGTAAAAGTCAGTTTAAATGACTCGGGCAATATGATATTGATCAATTTTTAGACAAAAAACCAAGATTTTATGACAAATTAAAAAAAAAGTTTTTTTCAATTTTTTTTACTGTTTCAAAGATATTCAATCAGTTGGAACAGTATTTTCTTCTGTTAGGTACTTCATAACATATTTCCAGAATTCAAATAATAATTGCTTAAAAAATCGACATGTATGTAGTAAATTTATAATTTTTCGAAAAATTTTTTTTAAACTTTCACTGTTTCAAAAGTTTTTCGTATTCTTCTTTTTGTGTTTTAGTCTATTAGTAAATACACAAAACCAATTTTTTTTGCAAAATCTCATTTTCTTGGAACAGACATCATTAGGGTGGGGTAATGGGGCCGGCCGTGCAGAAAAAATAAGTTTACACTGACAAATTTTTGTCAGTGTAGAAATTTTTGGTCACTGTACTTGGTCACTGTCATAGTCAACACAATTTTCAAAAGTTGAAAATATTAACTAAAAATTAAAATTTATTAATTAATTAGTACATTTTTCACATTTAAGGATAAAATTTCAGGTTATGGAACATCTCAAAACCAAAAAAAATACTGTTTCAAACTTTTAAAAAAATGTTAACTAGTTGGTTCCAGTCAATGGTCCGTTAGTTAGCATTGTGAGCAATTTTGAACAAAAAAACCACAAAAACTTTCAAAAATCCTACTCTCAGACAGCCAGGTGCCAACTGAAACCTGATACGTGTCAAAACGAGACGAGATTCTTGTTTTTCGATGTGTTTTTCTGTTTTTTTCTAGATTTTTTTTTCCAGAAAAAAAGAGAAAAACGGAACAAAAAAAGGGTAAGGACTTAGTGGAGAAGGAAGAAAAAAGTTTATTCGGCGCGCTTTTTTGGAGAAAAAGGGGGAAGAAGGGGATGGGAAAAGGAAGAGAAGTTGTTTATAAATTGGGGGATGACGGGGTTTTCTTTGGGATTAATTAGGGAAAAGAATTGAAAAAAAAAGAAATTTGAAAAAAATTACTGTTTCAGAAAAAAGTTTTAGTGGATTATTGGGAAAATATAGTGATTCAACAGGTAATTCATACGATAGCAAAGAAAAACGCGTAAACGGTGCGCCAGCTGGACATTTTTAAATTTGAAGAAAAGTGTCTACTCTAAAGTTTGTGGTAGGAATTATTATAGACTTGTAAAAAAATTGTTACTGTTTCAAAATTTTTGAAAATTATTGTGTTTTTTGTGTATTCTAATGCATCATAATTTTCAATTTTTCAAAAATGAATAGCTATTTTTTTAAGGAGCAAGTACATTTATAAGTTGTTGTTCACAATTTTCAAAAACATCTTAAGTAAAAAATTTATTAATTTTTTACTGTTTCAAAAATATTGGGGTATTAAAAATCTTCTTTGAAATGTTTATTGTTACTAGCATGTCCAGAGTGAATCTTTTGTACTTATCAGGTAAAAAAACACAAAAAGTCAAGATAAGCTGCGAGTTTCAAGATAAAATTGTCCAAACAATGCCAAAATCTGTTTTGGACACGTATCACACCCTCGACGCGATATAAACACAGATTTTGAGTTTTTCAAAAATTGGGTTGACTATGAGTGCAGTAATCATGTACACTGACCAAAATTGTCTGTGTAGAATTTCAAGATTCTCTTTGCACAAGACTTTTAGGATTGCCAGACGGCTGAAACGCACTAAAAAACTTCAAAAAATGATCTAAAAATAATAAAAAAGAGGTAAAATCTACAAAAAAGAGTAATGAGGCATCTAACGTGTCTGTTATGACAGCGAGATCGATAAAACTGTGACAAAAATATGCGCGCGGCTCAGTAGGTCACAGTGACACAGAGAGGTAGGTCTAGAAACTAAAGCCAATTTTACTGTTTTAATTTTTTCCAAAATTAAGTTGTTGTCTTGTCGATTTAATTGATTTCTTGCATTTGGAGTTTTTTTGAATTTTGTTACTGTTTCAGCAATTTTAAAAAACAAGTTTTGGTTGATTAAGTTACTGTTCGACTATTCTTGGAACAACTTTCAAACAATTTTCTCCCATACGGCCTCCCTTCTCTCATACGGCCTCCCTTCTCCCATACGGCCTCCCTTCTCCCATACGGCCTCCCTTCTCCCATACGGCCTCCCTTCTCCCTCCGAGAAACGCCGTCTCCGTCTGTCGTCCTATATTGATTTTTCGAATATTCACCCCTGTGCTATAATATTATTACTACCTAAGCCATTGTGCTATATTCATCGACGGACTATTTGAATACACTGTGAAAACATGCCTGATGATGCTCATGAGTCGGATCCCGAAGGGGAATTGTTATCACCATTGGCTAAAAAATCCCGTGGAGGTCAAAAAAGAAAGTTCGGTGCTGGAACCGCGAAAACCAGCCAAACAGTCCCCGCCCGGCTCAAATCTCTGGAATCCACGGTCATCACGCTGAAACTGCTAATTGAAGAGCAACGAAAGACCATCACTGAACAAGCGAAGATCATCGAGGAGATTCGAGGAATGACCAAGCTCACTGGAATCGATCCGAACGAATTTCCCCTCTCTCGAATTCGCTCACGCGGAAAGTTGTTCATAAGCAATGTGCACTGTACAATGAAGTGGTAAAGAAAAATCCGAAAGTCATGGAGGTCTCAAACCGTCTGAATCTGGTCACTGATATTATTGCATTCAACAAGAAGAGCTGCACTGCTGTCATTGAAAATTTGCCGGATAACAAGGAAGAAAGTCAAAATGATCAGGATAAGTGTTTTATTTCTAAATTTACTTCAGATTGTTCACTCCCCATTCCCACTGAAATTTTTCGTGTCAAAAGCAAAAATGAGTCCAGTGTTTCACGACCCACTAAAATTCGTTTTGGTAGTCAAGGAGAAAGAGACGATTTCTTGAGAGGTTTCTACGGAAGCTGGGTGAAATACTCAGGTCGAAAAGTGGGACCCCGTCCAGTTAGAGCGCGGCGCGATATGACCCGGGAGGAACTCAACGTTCTGTTCGCCATTCGGAAGGAAGTCTACGATGCCAACGCAAAGGCCGGCCAAATCAAGTTCGCCGTTCACGATTTAAAAATCGTTGAACTCAAAACTCCGCGCCCACTTCCTCCAGCCAAGCCAATGCCCCCGGCCTCTTCAGCCCCTACTCCAGCAGTTCCAGCTTCCCTTGTCTAGGGACGCGGCCGCCACTCATCGTCACCTTCCTCTGAATCTCTATCACTTGAACCCTCATATCACTCTACATCATCACACTCTTCCACTTCCCCAGCTTCATACTGTCAGGCGGCCCCTAACCTTCCTGCACTCCTCTCATCACCGCCTAATTCTCAGTCCCCATGCCCGCAATCTTTCATTTATTCCTCATCGCATTCTTCTCACCATCCTGCCAAGGCCTATATCTCTATCCCTAGCAAGCCATCCAGAATCTCCTGTGTTCTCTCAAACATCCGATCCATCGCCACCATTGAGAGAATAGCTTATCTCCAGAACCTTATGGAAAATAAGGGTATTCACCTAGCATTTCTCACGGAAACCTTCCTATCGCCTGCCATTCCCGAATCCATATGCAATTCTAGCAACTTCACATGTCTCCGGTCCGATCGCTCCTCTACTCATCCGAAGACCAGAGGAGGCGGCTGCGCACTATTCTATCGTAATTTCATCAACTTCATTAAAATCGATATGGACGAGAAGGATTATATCACCCATTTCTGCGATATTCTTGCAGTTGACCACGCTGAATCCAACGTCCGTTTCATTCTTGTGTATCGTCCCCCAGACATCTCAAATTCTCAGACACATAACCTAGTTAATCAGCTTAACACTCTCATGGTTTGCCCCAAAAAATCGTATGTATTACTAGGAGACTTCAATCTCCCGGGAATCCGATGGGCTCACGACTGTCGCGTCGATAATACAGGTTTATCAGATATGACAGAATCGCACAATATGGTTCAGTTAGTTAAATCAGCAACTAGAATCTCGCAACATGGCACGGAAAACATCTTAGATCTTATTTTCTCAAGCAATCCCAAAGCTTGCTTCAATATTGAAGTTAGCGAGCCCTTGTTGATGTCAGACCACAACTCCGTTCTCTTCTCAACCAATCTCACCAAAGAAGCAAGTTCCCGTCGCAAAGTCAAAAAAATGCTGAACTACCGTAAATGCGACGTTGATTCACTGAATTCCTATCTATCTAGTTTCAATTGGGCAAAGCAGTTTTCCTTTTTTGCAACTCTCGATTCAAAGCTCTCCCACTTCTTGAATATCTTCAATGAGAGTATAGATATGTTTACCCCTCTAATGAAAATAAACTCTAGATCTGTGGTACTAAGTCGGCAGTCTTCCTACAAACTCTTAAAGCGTCGGAATAAAACCTTAAATCCCACCAAGCTCAAATCAAAGGTTAAATTACGTTTGAAGAACATACGAAAAAGGTTAAGGAAATCTGAAAACGAGATAATTGGATCAGCTAATCCTAGAAGACTCTTTGGCTTCGTTAAAAGAAGGCTCACGTCTTCTTCCTCCATTACAAAGCTTCTTGTTAACGGTAGCCTGATCACCGAGCCTTCGGAAATTGCTGACCAATTCATCAAAACGTTTGCAGAGAGTTTCACAATTCCGTCCCCACCGCATCCTGCCCTCCCTCATCCAAAGCCTAAAAACATATTCGTGGACGTCTCCCCCCTTAGTGTATTCCTTGCCATTTCTAAATTACAGCCCAAAATAGGATACTCAACTGATAGGATCAACTTTTATATTATTAAGAAATGCGCAAATTCAATCTCCGTCCCACTTTCGCTTATTTTCACCGAATCACTGTCTGCCAGGAAGTTTCCAGATAGCTGGAAAACTGCAACGGTCGTTCCGCTGCACAAGAAGGGCAGCATTCTAGATCCTTCTAACTTCAGACCCATCTCTCTTACACATCCGCTAGCCAGATTATTTGAGAGATTGGTTCTGAAACCAGTCAAATCTGAACTCGCTACTCTGCTATCCAAAAAGCAATACGGATTCCTCTCCAACAGATCATGCCCACTGGCCCTCATCGATGCTACTTCCCAGTACCACTTAACCCTTTCGAAACCTAAAGCATTCATGGACGTAATTCTAATCGATTTCCGCAAGGCCTTTGATTCGGTTCCTCACGATTTGCTTCTGTTTAAATTGATGAACTTTGGACTCGACTCGGCTCTTTGCGAGTGGTTCAAATCGTTTCTGTCCAACCGTGAATCAAAAATCAAAATCGATGACTACGTATCAGAGAATAGTTTTAATAACGTCTCAGGTGTTTTGCAGGGTACTGTTACGGGTCCATTTCTGTTCCTGGTATATATCAATGACTTGATCCAGTCCCTTCCTTCAGATGTTTATTCCATTGCCTTTGCTGATGATCTCAAGATCTACAGTGAAAACCCCGCCAGTCTTCAAAAAACGCTCAACGTTATTTCTGACTGGTGCGATAAGTGGAAATTGCAATTAGCTGAAAACAAAACTGTAGTCTTGCATCTTGGTGTATGCAATCCACACACAGACTACTATATTGGTAACGCTAAACTAGCGTCTGCCAATATTGCCAGAGATCTGGGTCTTCTTGTCGATTGTGGTTTGAAATTTGATGCCCACATTGCAAAAATAGTCAATAATGCCAAATTCAACTGTAGAAGAATCTTGAATAGCTTCCGATCGAACAATCCGAAGTTCTACTTCAAGCTGTTCAACTCATACATCCGTCCTACACTCGAATACGCTTGCGAATTATTCCACCCTTCAAACTCTCTCAAAACAATCCAACTAGAATCTCCCCTCCGTTTCTTCTCTCGTAAAGTCTTCCACAGATGTAATATATCTTTCCAACCTACCTCTTCTAATTCTCACCTCTCCCCTTACGAGCGGCGCCTAGCAATCTCTTCCCAAATGTCCATGTACCATAGACGCATCATTTTAATTCTAAAAACTTATTTTAAAATTGTAACCCACCAGTGCCATTTCCCAAATTTTGCCTTATATGTAAAACCCGCGCTTTCCCCCCGGTTCCCTTATAGAATAGTACTTTGCGGTTCAAAAAACAATTCATTCCTCCACAAACACTTTTCGACCTGGGATAAAATCGTTCCCTACTTCCCCAAAACCGTAGCTGAACAAACTTTTGCGTCTCGACTCCGCCAACTGCCTTTACAGACAATCTTTCCTAAAATTTGATCACTGGACTCTTTGCGGGTCCTATAGGTCATCTTACATATTTATTCACCCCTTTCTTGTTGCATATCTTTCTATTTTATTTTTTGCCCGGTTCTTTTTAATTTCATCTCGCACAACAGAAATTGAATAAATTATTATTATTATTAATTTTCATTATGTAAACCTCAAAGAACAACGAAACAGACAAAATCATTTTACTAAAAATTTTACTGTTTCAGAAAAATTTGAATACTTGGTGTGTTTCAAAATTCACCACTTCACAGTTCGGAATTTTACTGTTTCAGTTATTAGAATTCCAATTTACAAAATATGATTACTGTTCCAATAATTTTGAATATGAATCCAGGTTCTATGAATGCTCGAAATCATACTGTTTCAAGAAATGCTTAATTGACATAATGTTTAAATAAAGTAGTTACAGAGTTTGTTTTCGTATTTAATAATAAACTCTTTGGGATTCTTTACTTATCGCCCCCCACATCAATAGAGTCCCCCACGTTGAAATTTACCTTGGAAGAGCCCCCCACCCAGTACAAAACAGGTGGGGGCTTTTCCCTCACGGCGGGGGGCTCTACTTCTATTTCTGTGTGAAACAATAACCCCCCACCAGTACAAAGTGGGGGACGATTGGTCAAGAACCTGGTATTCATGACTTATCGCCCCCACCCCCCTAGAACCCCCCACCGAGAGAGGAATTGTGATGCTCACTGTTTATCTTTAGCTAGAATCATTTACTGATAGCCCCCCACCATTGAACATCGGTCCCCCACTATGGATTATTAGGCCCCCATCGTTGAATATCAGTCCCCCGTTAATGACTTTAAACCCCCCATTATTTAACAACAGACCCCCATCATAGAACATCAGGCCCCCACTATTGAACCCCACACTGTGAATGAAACATACGGAAGCCCGTTTTCAGACTATAAGCTTGAGCATCGTAAATATAAATTATGCCGAAAATATCTTTCCGAGTCCTTTTTCCTAAGCCTGAAGATTTGGGTATAGTTGAATTATGTTGGACTCAATGGTTCAGGCGTATAAGTGAATAAGAGAAAGGAGGGGGCTAATGTTCAATGGGTGGGGGGTCAATAATCAATCAGGTGGGGGGCTTTTCCCAGGTCCGTTTTGGGGGGTCATTCTTCAATATAGGGGGGGACGAAAAGTAAATATTCCCAACTCTTTCACTGTTCTAAAGATTATGAAATTTCAACTATTAAAAAAAACTCTAATGAAAAATTTAAGAATTAACTATGATTTGAAAATTGCTTACGAATCAAGTTCGTTTTGGAAATCGAAAAACGTGTTATTCTTATGAAACAGAAAAAAATTGAAAAAATTCTGTTTCAGATGTTTTCTGAAAGAAATTACTTTTCTGTGTTATCTAATGTTCGTAGGATACAAATGAAATTTTAACACACAATAAATCTTGTAAATAGAAAAATCACTGTTTCAGCCAATGTTAGAACTGTTGTCACCTTGAAAAATCTTCAATTCCGGTTTTATATCTCAGTGACAGAATTTCAACAACAAAAATTTCTAAATGTTCAAAAACTCAATTATTCCTTTCAAAATTTTTTCAATTGATTTAGAATCAAAAAATTAAATAATCGACGTGTTATGAAATATCAAAAATCAGGTTTTTTGATGTTTTAGGAATTTCGATCTTTTAAAAATACTGTTTCACTGAAAATTCAAAGTCAGTAAACTTTGCATTGAAAAAATAAAATATATGTAGTTTTTTGTTGTTTCTACCGATTTTTTATTGAAAAAAAGTTACTGTTTCACTAAAATTCAAATAATTGCAAATAAAAGAAATTCTGATAAAATTTGTTCAAATATTCAATGTGCTTAGTAAAGCTTTGGCTTCTTCAAAGCTTCTTTTGGACACGTATCAGACCCTCGAAGCGATAAAAACACAGATTTCGAGCTTTTCAAAAATTGGGTTGACTATGAGTGCAGTAATCAAGTACACTGACCAAAATTGTCAGTGTAGAATTTCAAGATTCTCTTTGCACAAGACTTTTAGGATTGCCAGACGGCTGAAACGCACTAAAAAACTTCAAAAAATGATCTAAAAATAATAAAAAAGAGGTAAAATCTACAAAAAAGAGTAATGAGGCATCTAACGTGTCTGTTATGACAGCGAGATCGATAAAACTGTGACAAAAATATGCGCGCGGCTCAGTAGGTCAATACGGCTACACAGTGGCACACAGAGGTAGGTCTAGAAATTGAAATTACTGTTTCAAATTTTTTTAAAATTAAGTTGTTGTCTTGTCGATTTAATTGATTTCTTGCATTTGGAATATTTTTGAATTTTGTTACTGTTTCAGCGATTTGAAAAAACAAGTTTTGGTTGATTAAGTTACTGTTCGAGTATTCTTACATCAACTTTCAAAAAATGTCCATTATGGAAAACTCGAAGAACAATGTATCAGACAAAATCATTTCAGTAAAAATATTACTGTTTCAGAAAAATTTGAATACTCGGTGTGTTTCAAAATTCACCAATCCTGAGTTTCTTTTTTGCCCGAATCCAAATTATTTGATCACTTACTGTACAAGACAGCAGAATAATAATTGGAAGTGTTCACTGTTTCAGAAAAATGTGAGTTCAATGACTTATTATTCAATTCCAGTTCCAACTTTAAATCACTGGGATAATGTTCAGCAATAACTAGTAGGCTCAAAAAATATTTTCCACTGTTTCACCCATTTTTTAAATTTATTTTTGTGTGTTATTCATCTGAAACAGTAAAAAAATTTATCGATTCAAAAAATTTACTGTTTCAAAATTTTGTAAGCTTTTTGTGATGTCTAATGTGTCAGTCCGAGCCATTTCATTTCAGATTTGAAGAAAATTATAACTTTTTTCAATTTACTGCAATAATCTCACTGTTTCGGCCAATATTAAAACTGTTGTCACTTTGAAAAACTTTCAATTCCGGTTTTAAATCAAAATGACCAAAATTTAAACGACTAAAATTTCGAAATGTGCAAAATCTCAATTATTTCTTTCAAAATTTTTTTTACTGTTTAAAAAAATGTTCAATTAACTTGAAACCAAAAATTAGATTTTTAGAATACTATTTTTCACTGTTTCACGAATTATTGAAAAAAAATAATGTTTTACAAAATTCGATAAGTAAGGTGTTGTTTTAGGCTGCTAATTTCCCTTTGATTTTAATACTCAATGCGTTGAGATTACATTTCAAAATATTTTACTGTTTCAAAATAAAAAACTCACCATGTGAGTACTGCACCCGGTTGAAATATGGCGGTGGATGTCCGGTCTGCATGTTTTAGTAATTCAGTAGAAATACATCCAACTCGACCCAAAATAAATCAGATTTGACCTACTAGACTGCTCCTCGGGGATCAGGTGTTCCCTAATTATTACACCCCACGATTTCTATGGGTCATCCTGTCTTTCTGACCGTCTGCGTCTCGTTTCTATGATAAGAGATAATAGGTGAGAGAGTGTGGGGGGAGAGGAGGGTGCGAGAGAAAGAGAGAAGAACAGTTGTTGCTCCGGAGAGCTCCGCGGGGACCCACTGGAGAATTAGAATTGTGACGGAAGGGTTGGGGGTCATCTGTGTTTAATGGGGGTGATATTAAAACATTGAAACAGTGAGTTTTGTGTTGAAACAGAAAAAGTTGACTTTTTAAAATTTTTTTGAAACAGTAAAAAAAATTCTGAAACAGTAAAAATTGACTATTCGAAAAAATTTGAAACAAGAAAACAAAATTTTCAGTAATTTTATTTCTTTTCGATTAAGAGTAATAAAAGTAGCACTAACGGAATTTTAAAAAATTTTGAAACAGTAACATTTTTGATTGAGCTTTTACTGTTTTACTAGATTTTCATACTTGTGAATTGTTGGATATTACTGATGTTAATAGCAACCTGTAAAAAAAAGTAGTTTTGAAACAGTAAAAAAAATTTTATTTTTTTTTATTCATAAAATTTTTGAAACAGTAATTTTTGGGTAATTCGCAAAAATCACTGTTTCAGCAGTTATGAATTGTGAATTTAATTAAAAACTACTACATATTACTGATGTTAGTTGGCACCTGTAAAAATTTGAATTTTGAAACAGTAAAAAATTTCGAAGGATTTTCCTTGAAACAGTAGTTTTTATCAATTTTTACCAATTTCATCTAAATAAAATTGTTTTTGGGACCCTATAAACTCATATCATAAAATTATTGAAACAGTAAGTTTTTATGATTTTCAAAAACAGTTGAAACAGTGAAATTGATAACTAGATGCAATTCAACGCTCTGGAAAACCAGTCATTATAAAAACACCAGAAAAATATCGAAAAGAAAAAAAGAAAAAAAGAAGAAAAATAATAATAATAACGCTTTTAATTCAGTTAGCCGCCCCATCCCCTCCCCCAAATAATTTGTCTCCTCCAAGAAAATAAGACAAAAAAAGAAACCAAAAATCTGGAGACATATAAAAAAGGGAGATGATTAAATAAGAATAAAAAATTTTGAATAAAAATTGATAAAAATATATTGAAACAGTGAAAAATTGAAAAATCAAAGAAGATATTGGTGCACATATGATGGATTATTGACGTCTAGTTTTGACGAAACAGAAAATTTTGATGGATTGGTTTTGAAATTTCTTCGGGACGTTTTGAAACTGTTGTAATTTGGATGGTCCTTATTCTGGGTACCATTTTAATAAACATTCACGAAATAAAAGAATATTTTCCAATAAATATACGGATATAATAAAAAAACTGAAACAGTAAAATTTTAAGACGGTTTGAATCTTGTTAAGACTTAAAGGTGGTCTGCAGTATTCCAAAAAATGAGATTTTTATATGGATGGACTCAGAATTTTATAGAAAAGAGAAAAGTCTCTTGGAGCCAGGCCTGAAAATTAGTCTAAAACGAGTTATGAGGGCTCAATGTGTCAAAATAGATTATTTCCGACCATTTTTCACGTATAAAGCCAGAGTATTAAGCTAAAATCCAAAAAAACATAAAAACTACTGTTTCAAAAATTGTCTTTTTCGAAAATCAAATACTTCCTAACGATTTGTATGATCCAAAAACTTCCCATAAGGAATTTTAACTATTTCGAAAAAACCGATAACACAACAGAATCTCGTATTAAAATTATAAACAGAATTTTGAAAAAACGTTTATTATATAAAACAATCGGATTGTTAATTTGAATATCTCTATGTTTCATTGTTTCACACCGAACCACCGAACCAGAAAATGATAAATCAGAATAATTCAGAGTGGAATTAAACATTATGATGTTATAGGAGTTTTTAAACATGTTCCTGACGGTAAATCTGCGTGAAACAGTAAACGCTTAAAGTGATTCAACTGTTTTTTAGTAGATTAAACCAGAATTAAAAGACGCATTGAAAATTCCGCTGAATTGTTACCAATTTTTAATTCATGTTGTTCTATTACTCAGCTGGATGAAACAGTAATTTTTAACTGACTAGGGAAGGCCCTCGAGTCAAAGTGGAGATATTGGACGTGACCTATATTATTGGAAAGCTGAAATAACGCTGGTTTCAAATATATATTCAGTTTTTGCCCTCGAGGCCTGGTATTCGTGAAAAACGAGGTCAAAGTTTGGACCTCTGGCAAGTCATTACCTTACCGACGTGTTAAAAATGATTTTTTGTTTTAAAAGTTTTTGGAAATGTTGACAATATGAAAATCAGGATTTTAGGTAATTTATGAACATTTTGAAACCGGACATTTTGAAGTAAACCCTTGAAACAAAAACGTCCGCTTGCAAAACGTCCAGTAGCGGAAAAAACCGCAACAAAGATTTTTTCTTTGAAAACCCTGAAAAACATTTACCGGCTACATTTATAGTTTTTATTGGTAGATAAATCGGGTTTTTATTTTTGGAAAATTACCTATTTTCATCATTTCAAAAATAATTAAAAATAATTGTGTTAACAGTCGAGTAATTAATACTTTAACTTGGAATACGGACTTATAAATATTTTGAAACAGTGGAAGTTTTTGTCAAACCCTTCCAAGTTATAATTGAAGTTTACGGAATACTGTTGTGTGATTTGTGAGATCTTTTACTAATCACACATGGTTTTTTTGAATACTTTAAGAATTTTCTGAAACAGTTTCAATAATTTCTTGTTGTATTACCAGATTCTCATTTCAGCGCATTACCACATGTTTAATCACAACAAAAATAACATCTTTTGGTTGAAACAGTAAAAAACTGTTTCAAGAGTTCTTTGAGTATAATACAAATATTTGTAAAAAATTAATGGGGGATTTCTATTTCTTTCCTCAGTGACACATTTTTTACTGTTTCGATAAGTTTTATACAACAAAAATAATAAACTTCGAAAAAATTTGGTCTCTTCTAACTGAACAATGTGTATCTGTAATGACAAAGTTTTTCCTAAATGTTTGGATTTTTTTTTTCAAAAATTTTTGAATTCAAACTACCTCTAAGTTGTTCAATGGGCCGTGTTTTTTGCTAAGTTTCCCATGCTTTGTGGAAGTTATCCGATCCAAATTCTCATTGTCAGAGGTTGATGTTTTATAATTGTTCGGTTATTGAAGTGACTGTTTCAATTCTGATCTTTTTAGAAAAAAGACAATCCAAATAACTAAAAAATATCGCATATTCATTTTTCTTCTTTGAAAACCACAAAAATATAATATCAATGATGGAAAATTCTTGGCTTTCTCTTACTAAAATTACAACAATTTACTGTTTCAAAAAATAAATAATTTAGACTACTTTCAAAAATAGTCAATAATATATCGCAACATACAATTTTTTGAAAAATCCCAAAGAGAATTTTAATTTAATCTTTTTTCCATGTTTCATACAATAATTTGTTGTTGTTGGGTTTTTCAGTAAAATTTACAAATTGGTAACCGTTTCAGAATACATTAGAGTACTGGAAAATTTTGAAAACAAATGGTTTTGTGATTTTTCAGCATTCTTATAGTTATATCGTTTTGATGTATCATGTATAGCCGACGTGTATACTTTCACTGTTTCAAAAATTTAATTTATCTTCAAAACAATATTTTCACGTGTTTTTTAAGTACCACAGTTGATTGTTTATAAAAAATTTACTGTTTCAAAAATTGCAGAACTGAAACTCACGAAAACTGAACGCTTAATCTAAGGAATCTATGATTACACTTGCAGAATTAACGCCCGGCTTCAAAAAGAGGTACCTATTTTTTACCATATTTTTTGATTTTTGTGAAAATTCACATTAAAAGTTTCAATTTTTGATGCATAACTAGCTTTTGATTGAATTCTGAAGTGTAGACAAAAATTCGACGTTTTTGAAAAAAACATTAAAAAGGCATGCCAAGAGTCGCAGCCAATATCAGTAATTGTTCAATTTTTGTGAATTTTACATCTGAAACTATCGAAACAGTAACTTATTTTTTTACAGACAATCTACTTGAAACTTTGATACTGTAACTTTTGTCAGTTTACTGTTTCAAAGTTTCTCAGTAATTTATTTACAAATAAAGTTACAATATTGTTCGACCTGCTAATAGTCCATAGAATTTGTTATCACTTTTTGAAAATTGATTCCTCTAGTTAGAAATTTTTCCCTCCAAAAATATCTATTGTTTCCGATACTTTTTGTGTAAAAAGTGTGAATATAAGAATTAATTGGATAATTTTTGTACATTCCTGTTTTGAGAGGTCATTCAATAGGTGTCCAACGCTATGAGCTTGACAATGTGTACTGTTTCAGGTGATAACTAATTGAAAATATCAAAATCTAATGTATTGGATGATTGATAGGAACTAAAAAACAATCGAAAGATATATTTAAAAATAATTTTAAAGCATTAAAATTATTGTTTCAATGATTGATAGTAAGAGAAACTATTTGACCAAGCATTAAATACGGTGTTAATGTTGGAGCAGTATCAAAAAAACAATTACTGTTTCTCAGAATAGAGTCGAAAGATTCCGGAACTGTCGCGGCTGATTAATCAGGGCGGTCAGGGCGGCGAGCAATTCTTTAAACACATTTTTTAGGCCTTATTGCGCAGTTTTTCGAAAACCGCATGTGATAGAGCCGGAGCAAAATCATATAGGTGGTAAGTTTCAGCCAATCATAACAAGGGAAATTCATGAGGAGGCGAGTTGAACTTTTTCTAAAAATTGGACCCCTGGTACTTTCAACCCTGCTGATTTCAAAAATGCAAGAAAAATCAGCGAAATGTTCACGTGGACCGAGTTATGAGCCGTCAAACTTGCAATTCTAAAGCACTAGTGTCGACGTGAACAAATTGAAAAGTTTGACGGGTCATAACTCGGTCCACATGCGCATTTTGCAGATTTTTCTTCCATTTTTGGAATCAGCAAGGTCAAAAGTACCAAGGGTCCAATTTTTAGAAAAAGTTCAACTCGCCTTGTCATGAACTTCCCTTATAATATGAAAACGGATTCATCTGTGAAAATGCCAAGTACTTTTCAGAATATGAAACAATAATTTTTCTGTTTCAGAGGTTTTTAATTATTTTTTCTTTTCATGTCTCAGACAATAATTGTTCTCATACTTTATGAGTAAAATTTTCTAATTTTTAGTGTTTATTGGAAATTTTCAAATAAATTTTTATATGTTTTTCAGTTTTCTTATAGTTTCATCGTTTTGATGTATCATGTATAGCCGTCGTGTACAAAAAACCACCATTGACAGTTTCTAAATCACTTCCTGGTCAGTACATTACATAAGAAAAAGAAAAAAAATGACAGAAAAGATAACACATCTTCATCATCTTGTTTCTAATATGATAGGCGTCGTAAAGGACGATAAAAGAATAAAGATCAGAAAGGAAGTCAGAAAAATTCATCACTGGAGAGAAAATCAAAAAATTGTCTTAATCATTCAGAAAAACCAATAAAAGTTACTGTTTCAAAGTTATAATGCAAGCAGAATATATATTTAATCGTATTGATACAGAATTCTTGCTTGCATCACCACTTTTTCGAAAAAAAAACCTCTTAAAACTTACTGATATAATAAAAATTGGAATTTGTTTCATAACTCTAAAATTTAGTTCACTTTCACTGACAACAAAATTTTTTACTGTTTCAGAATTTGCATATACAATCAATATGTGTTTATTAAATTATTCGCGAAAATACACTCAAACAGTTTCAAGAACATTCTTATTTGAATATCCAAAGTTTTGATTTCAATCAAAATTTTTTCCTGTTTCAGTAAAACATTAATTTGACCGGATAATGTGTTTAACTGATCCATCATCTTCAACATTTTCCAATTCCCCTATTTTTTTCAATCAAAAAATCACAAGTTGTCCGTCGTCGTCGTCTCCAGTAATCAATCAATGCCACAATTATTTACTGTTTCAGGTGACCATGAGAAGATAGACGCCTCTCCCGCTGGACATTTTTTTTTCTGTTTCAATTTAGGTTAGACATCAACAACATTTTTTCCCAATTGTTGAATTGGCTGGGGTGTCGTTGGGCGCGTTTTCCATGAAAATTTGAAAAAAACAATTTTGAAAACTTTTGTTACTGTTTCACACAATGTTCATAGCAAAACTAAGATTCCAATAGGTTCGATAAGAGCATTTTTTTCCAATTCAAATTTTGATATTTTTACTGTTTCAGACTCAAAACTAGAGACGCGAATTAAAACAAACAGAGATAAGTGTGATTTTTTGTTGCATCCTTCATTTTTCTACTGTTTCAGATTGGAAACTTTACTTGTCAGGTTTTTACTAATTTAGTATTTTCAAGGATAAGGTCCAAATCATATTTTTTACTGTTTCACACTCGAAAAATTTGGATTCAAAAGTTTCAAAATTACTTATCAAAATTGTTACAAAACAGACTCTGCGGTTTCGAACAAAACTGGGGCGCCGTTGACGCGTTTTGGACGATTCAGTATTTTTAAGTTACAATTGCATTTACTATTTCAAGATAATTTCCAAAAAATAATTATCGAAACAATTTTTAGTGTTGATAACATATAGAGCCAGTTCAAAATTTATTAAATAATTCTGACAATCATCAAAAAAAATTGTTTACTGTTTCAACTCGGAAACTTAGTTTTTTTCTAATTCAATGACTTGTTTGATTCCCTCTAAACAATACTGTGAAAATTTTTACTTTTAACAAGCTGGGGCGCCGTTGGCGTTTTTTTTTCAAAATGGGAAACAGATATTTGAGTTTTTTACTGTTTCAGAAAACATATAAAAATTTTTTCAAATTTTTGATAATGTTTCACATAATTTACATTTTTAATTTTTATTGTTTCACAGAAAATGTTCAAATTTTATATTTTTTTACTGTTTCAAATTCTAAAAATCAGATTTCAATGGGTGAATGATAATATTGGAAAGAATCTATTTATTTCTGCTACAAATTTGAATTCTAATAATAGCAATCGGAAAATAATTCTGTTTCAAAATTTTATATGACCAGGAATATGGAAAATTTGTGAAATACACATTTTTCTGGCGTTTTCCCCGTATTTTTACCCAAAAATCGACTAATTATTAGACGAATAAGCGGAAATGACTGTGTCCCCTTTGTCGAATATGACTGGTCAGAAGTGTGTATCAACACTGTCTTGTGTCTTCTCTCCTGTTTCTCTCGTCACTTGATAATGTCACTTGAAACAGTATAAAAACAAGAAAACTTTTTGGGGAAGATGAAGAAGAAGATAAGACGACGTTGGGCAGAGAAGACGTGATTTTCTTCATTTTTTGACATTTGGTCAACTTTTTTTTACTGTTTCAAAAAAATTCTGAAACAGTAAGTATTTACTCTCTTTGGTTTTATGGTATCTTGTGCTACCTTTGTGATTTGTAATTTTTCTGAATTTTTCATTATTTCACGGTTTTTTCTCTCCTTCTTATTCTAACGAAGTTAATGTATTTTTCCTGTAAACGCCACTTACCGTATTTTTATGAATCAGTAAAATTTTTGAAATTTTTATTTACTGTTCCAAAATTTTCTAGTCAGTAAACATATTTTCAGAGGCTATTACTTGATTTCCAGTCATTACCTTTTTAACAAAAGCAGCAAAATGTTCTAGAACACATAACCAAAAAAATCAGAGACAATAAATGCTAAAATTTTCAAAAGTTTTTGAAAAAATTTTGAAACAGTAATTTTTGTGATTTTTGGCCGAGTGGTCTCTGATAAATTTTCCTCAAACTTTTAGAACGAAACATAATTTTTTTAACCGTTTTACAATTTTTTTTTCTAATTTAAGCGGGCGGATGAGTGTTGACATTAGTTGAGAGATGGTTTTTTACTTACTTTTGACTCAGAAGTTTTTCTGAAACCGTATTTTCAAAGAAGTCTATTGAACGAACACTTCAAGCGCTACTCATTTGATTTTTATAAAACTTTTACTGTTTCAAAATTTTCTAGAAAAAAACACATTTCGTATAGTCAACAGTGATTTTTCCAATTCAAAATGTATAATATTTCCAACTTAATAAATTGAAAATTTGATTAAAAAATGAATTTTGAAAATCTGAAAAAAAATTCTCTGAAACAGTAATTTTTTTCATTTTTTTTAAATTCGTTTTTTTTCTATTTAATCTTAAATTCCGCCTGTTGGAATTTCAAGAACATGCCAAAGTGGATGAACAGTTTTAGTTTCTACCTGAAGACTTCATTTTTCTTTGAAACAACAAAAAATAATTACTGTTTCAAAATTCTTCAAAATTCTCATTAATAATTATTTTTGCTTTGCTATTACCCAATATAATTACCAATATTATTACCCAATTACCCAATACTAGATTATCAAATATTCGAAAAAGTTTTCATCAAAATTTCTCCAACTAGTCATACTAACAGATATTCGTTGTTCATATCCTAATAATTAATCTCAAATTTTACAATTTTTTATAGCTTCATACTGAAACAGTAATTTTTACTTGTAGTAAGAAATAATTGGATAACACGGGTATTGTACGTCATTAGCACTGTTTCAAAACCTTTATTTATTTTCAGTGGTTATTCAATGACAATTTTGAAATGATAAATTCAAAATAATTTTATTTCACATTTCACTGCTTCATTTTCTGCTCTTTCTGATAATCAAAGAATCAGAGACTGAATAAATGCTAAAATTTTCAAAAGTTTTTGAAAAAATTTTGAAACAGTAATTTTTGTGATTTTTTTCAAATTTTTCGAACGAAACATTATTTTTTCTACTGTTTCAATATTTTTTCTAATCAATTTGAGCGAATGGATAAGTGTTGACATCAGTTGAGAGATGGTGTTTTTATTTTTTCATAAACTTTTACTGTTTCAAAATTTTCTTGAAAAAACACATTTTTTAGAGTCAACAGTTCTCCTTTCTGAAATCCATTGTATTTCTGAAATTATAAATTAAGAAATCAATAAAATATGAATTTTGAAAATCTGGAAATAATTCTTTGAAACAGTAATTTTTTGTCTTTTTTTTTTCAAAAATTCGATTGTTTCTGTTGGAATTTCAACAACATGTTTGGTAGCACAAATTTAGTACTGAAATCTTCAATATTTTTTTTTGAAACAGTAAAAAATATTTACTGTTTCAAAATTTTTTCAAAAAAAAAACCGTTGACACTTTTTTCGTGAATTCTCTCTTCTATGCTATTCAACTTCCCAAATTCCAAATTTCCGTCTTTTCCAGAAAAAATGAAGCTCACCTTACTGCTATTAGCAGTAGTTGTGGCCTACGTTGTTGCTCAAGGTACGTCTTTTTTTTACTGTTTCAAAATCTGAAACAGTCTTTTCACTTGCACAGGCTCTCCCGGTCGTCAAGGAGTAACTGATAATTCAGATGGACTATTCGGCGGATCCGATGCAGGAAGTGGTCTAGGCGGACAAGGCGGATGGGGAGGTGGAGCTGAGGCAGGAGCCGGAGCTGGAGCATCCGGAGGCGGCGGTGGTCGAGGCGGTGGTCGAGGAGGCGGAAGAGGCGGTGGCGGAGCATCTGGAGGAGCGTCAGGTGGGTAAAAACAAAAAAATTCGTGTTTTTTGCTGTTTTTAGCATGAAAAACCACCTGAAAAGTGGTGGCCGAGTGGTTGAGGTAGACAGGCCCCAGTTCAGAAAAGTGACCAGGGTTCGAACCCCACTGGTGGCAAATCTTTTTTTTCTTTTTTTTAAGTTAGTTTTTATATGTTCTGGATACTCCGGCACAAAGAAAAACCCTAAAAAATGGTTTTTTGAGTCCAAAATTTTGGAAAAGTTTGCAAAAATTTACTATTTCTTTTTGAAATCCGTGAAATCGACACATTCTGGACCGAAAATTAGTGTTTTTTGCTGTTTTTACTATTAAAAACCACTTAAAATAATCCATTTTTCCTCAAAAAATCCCATTTTTCCACCAAAGAAGTGGTGGCCGAGTGGTTGAGGTAGACAAGAATCGCTTCAGAAAAGTGACCAGGGTTCGAACCCCACTGGTGGCAAATTTTTTTTGCTTTTTTTGAAATTAATCTTTGAACGTTTTGGACACACAGACAGACCCTAAAATCCCTAATATTTAAATTTTTGGGTTCAAAATTTTTAAAAATCATCAAAAATTATCTGTTTCTGATGAGAAATCACAAAAAACCGGTGAAATTTCCACATTCTGGACCGAAAGTTTGTGTTTTTTGAGGTTTTAACATAAAAAACCACTTAAAATCATCCAAATCCCATTTTTTCTAAAGTTGAAGTGCTGGCCGAGTGGTTGAGGTAGACAGACCCCACTTCAGAAAAGTGACCAGGGTTCGACCCCCACTGGCGGCAAATCTTTTTTTTATTTTTTTGAAATTAATTTTTGAACGTTTTGGACACCCGGACACACAGACAACCCGACAGAAAACTTAGAAAATCCATTTTTTTGTTCAAAATTTTGAAAAAATCGCGTCCTCGACGCCCCAGCCTTAGAATTAGTATAGATTAGTTGCAGGCGGCTGGGGAGGAGACGGAGGAAGCAGTGGAGGAGGCGGAGCCTCCGGTGGATGGGGCGGAGATTCTGGAGCGTCCCAAGGTGGATGGGGTGGACAAGGTGACATTTTTGAAGAAATTTTTTTTACTGTTTCAAAAAAAAATTGTTACTGTTTCAGGAGGAAACGGTGGATCTCAAAGCGGTGGTGGCTGGGGAGGATCAGGATCTCAAGGTGGTCGAGGCGGCGGTCAGTCCGGCGGCGGTCAAGGCGGCTGGGGCGGACAACAAGACGGTGGTGGCCAAGGACAAGGTGGATGGGGTGGACAAGGTAAATTTGAAAAAATTTTCACTGTTTCAAAAAAAAAATTCTGTTTCAGGAGGAAACGGAGGGTCTGGAAATGGTGGCGGCGGACGAGGTGGATCCCAAGGAGGATGGGGAGGACAACAAGGTGGAAATGGTGGTGGAAATCAAGGTGAGCTTTTTTTGGTTACTGTTAAAAAAAATAATTTTTACTGTTTCAAGTTTTTCTGAGTATTTTTGAAAATTAGAAAACGTTGATATGCCTATTACACTTGTAGCACTATCTCAAGTTCATCTGGCGCACCTTTGACGCGTTTCAAAAAGCAATTTATAAAATTTTTATTACTGTTTCACAAAATTTTGGAAAAAATTTAAATTGTTTTAGTTTTGATTCATCCACTAGAATTTCTTTGGAAATTTCAAAAAAAATGTTTCTGGTGTGCTTTTGACGCGTTTTTGATAGCAAAAAACGCGTCCAAGGCGCACCAGATTCATCAAAAATACATTTTTTTCTGAAGAGTTCTGAAAAACATGACTTTTAAAGAAAAACGCGTCCAAGGCGCCCCAGTTACGTCTTGTGCTGGCGTACCTTTGACGCGTTTCAAAAAAATATTCTCACAGTTTCAAAATTTTTGGAAAGCTTGAACGATTTGTTTTTAACTTATTGACTTTATGTAATTGAACGCCCATTTTTTGATCAGGCGCACCTTTGACGCGTTTTGAGAAAAAAAGTTTACTGTTTCAAAGTTTTTACAAAAGAAATTTCAAAACCAGTCATCTTACTGACTGTATCTTACTGACTGGTAAAAACAATTGACACTAGCTGGCGCACCTTTGACGCGTTTTCTAAATTTACTGTTTCAGGAGGATGGGGAGGAAACCAAGGTGGTGGACAAGGACAACAAGGAGGAAACGGTGGAGGACAAGGTTGGAATTTTTACTGTTCCAAAAAAAAGTTACTGTTTCAGGAGGATGGGGAGGATCCCAAGGGGGTGGACGTGGAGGTCAAGGGGGACCACAAGGACCTGGAGGTGGCTGGGGAGGACCAGGTGGAAGAGGAGGCGGAGGATGGGGAGGTTAGTGGATTTTTTACTGTTTCAGAGTTTTTTGAAAAATAATTTCTGATTGTTTATGCACTGGGACTCACAATAAATAAGAAAAATCGAATTAATGAAAAAAAAGTTTTTTGATATTTTGAATTTTTGAAACAGTAAATTTTTTTACTGTTTCAAAAAAATTTCAGATTTTTTTTCAAATTTTTAGCATTGTATATGTATACTAATACACTTTAGGTGGTCGTGGTGGATGGGGATGGGGAGGAAGAGGTGATGGTGAGTTTTCACTACTAACCTTTTTTACTGTTTCATAATTTTTATTTTAAAAATTTCAGTTTTTCTTGAAGATTAACGATTTTTCAGCTTATTTTTTTTGCAGGATGGGGACGAGGAAACCGTTGGGGATGGGGACGCCCATCGTGGGGTGGATGGGGAAGAGGATGGTAGATCACGAATGATCAACATCAATTTTAATTCGATTTTTCTCGTTTTAACGTGTATTTAATATTTTTTTTGTGATTTTTTGTGATTTTTTGTGGTTTTTTGTGGTTTTTTTTTTGATAATAAACTCTTTAAATAAGAAGATTTGGATTTTGAAATTATTACTGTTTCACAGAAATTTGAACTTATTTAATATATATGTACACTAATTGAAACTTTGGGATAACCATTAATTTTTTTTTAAACTTGAAATTTTTCACTGTTTCACGGAGTTTTGAGATTTGTGCTCAGTCAAAGTTACCAATTTCATTTTGACATCAAATTGTAATAAAATTATTTTGAAACAGTATTATTTGTCTTATCAAAAAATGCTTTAATACGATTTCTTTCTGAGATTCGCATTAATGATATTAGTAAATTCCTGATATAAGACAATTTTGAAACAGTGATTTTTTAAACAAATTTCTTACTGTTTCAAAGTTAATTTTTCATTAAAATTGGTTCATTTTGATATCTGATGCGCAATTCTTTTCTATTACTCAATTATTAAACATTAAAATAGAATTTCAGCAGAAATCCTCCAATTGGTCATTCATTCGATATTAAACTGATATCAGACGTTACTATTTTTTATAGCTTCATACTGAAACAGTAAATTTATATGGTAGTAAGAAAAAAAAATTCAATGAAATGGGTATTGCACGATATTTGTACTTACTTGTGAGTTTAGCAAGAATCGTTTTCATTTATAAATCAATAAAACAGTTACTGTTTCAAAATCTTTAATCATTTTCAGTGGTTATTCAATGACAATCTCAAAATAATAAATCCAAATAATTATAATTCCAAATTTTCACTGTTTCATCAGAATTTGGAGATTTGTGAATGTTTTACATAAACTGGGAATCATTGAGGAAGCTGAACAGGGTTTTTTAAAGACAGTAACATTTTCATTGATTCATTGTTTCACATTAAGGTTATACTGTTTTTGCGAGAATTTTTGGAATTGCCATTTTCAAAAAAAAAAGTTGCGGAAAAATGTTTTAAGCATGGTAAAATAGGCTAGACATTGCTAGTTCACGCCAAAATAATTATTTTCAGCAATTTTAAAGCGGTATCCATAAGCTGATATTTACTATTTCACGTAATTCCGAACGATCAAAATAACCCCTTAATTTTTTTGGTAGCTCTTTCAAATCACACTTGAAACTGTTTTTTATTTACTGCCTCTGAATTGCTCGTTCAAAATAAAAACTTTCACTGTTTCAAAGGGAATTTGAGTTGGGTACTGTAATGTTGAAGTGATCCTTCTCCTTTTTCCATTATTTTCAAATGTTGTCTGCTATTTTTTGATTAGAAATTTCAAATAAGTACTAAATTTTTTAAAAACAATATAATTTAGTTTACTCATTGAAACCGAAAAATTTCATAAAAAATTTCCTTATTTTTCAAAAGTTGTCTGCTATTTTTGATATAAAATTTCATAAAATAAATACTAATTTTTTAACA
Source organism: Caenorhabditis latens (assembly GCA_002259235.3). NCBI lineage: Eukaryota > Metazoa > Nematoda > Chromadorea > Rhabditida > Rhabditidae > Caenorhabditis > Caenorhabditis latens. Next base: position 18,856,503 of record CM056095.1, read on the forward strand.
TTATAATTGAATTCACTTCCTGAAACAGAAAAATTTTAATTAAGACTACAAGATTGGTGATATTTTATTTACTGTTTCAGGATATTATAGCAATTATTTCAGGAATATATTTCAGGAATACCAGTTGTTTTGCTTCATAATTTGTTGGTCTTCAAAATAAACAATTGGGAACCGTTTCAGTGAATTGTACATAAAATTTCAAGAACAAATAGAGAAATTAGTCGTATTGGAGATTCACAAACTTTTATTATTTCATATGAACTTGCAATAATTCCAGAATAAACTTTATTTACTGTCTTTCAATTTTTGATTTATTGATAGAACCAAAGGTTGGGGTTTTCAAGCTTGTACGTGCTTAAAAGGGTTTCAACTTCCATTTGTATTAAAAATTGAACCCTATTTTACTATTTTTTGAAGTTAAAGACCATTTTTAGAATCTAAAAACCTCAAATTTTGCTCCCTACGTATACTATGACAAGAACAGTAATCTGTTCAGCCGACGTATAATAATTCAAGTTTTTAGGAAACATTGATATTTTCTTTTTTTAAAGGTTTTTCCAGATATAGTTTCACACTTACAGTATGTTCAAGCATTCTAAATTGTAGATACATTGGAAAATAATTAAACTGATTAACTTTCAAGAAATTGTGAAACAGTAGAAATTTGTTCAAAATTTCAGACTAACAAAACATAAATTTAGGATTAATTTTTGATCAGTATCTATGAAACTTTAGAAAAATTGAATTTCTAGAAAGATTTCGCATTTCAAATATTTTTTGGAACATTATTTTTGCTCTTTAAAGATACCTTCATTGTAGACACGATACGCTTTGAGATGAATTACGATTACTTGAAACAGAGAATTTTTGAGAAATTTACAAGCATATTGAAAGTCTTTATTTTGTTTGAAAGTTTGAAAAATCGCTGAAACAGTGGAATTTTCCAGAAATTTAGAAAGTTACAGTTTATGAAAATTTCATAAATTTGACATCCAATCATCTATAATTTATACAATTTCAAATGAAGTATTGGTAACAAAAGAATAAAATCTAGATGTTTTATGGGTTCTTTATGAAACAGACGTTTTTTGAAGAATGAAACAGCGTTTTACTATAAAAATTATTTCGCTATGCATCATTCATTGTGTAATTAACATGTATCTGTCGGAATTCAAAAAAACGTTATTTTGAAACAGTAAAATTGAAAAGGGCTTTGGAATTCGAAAAATAATCAAAATTTGCAAAAATCAAATCTAAAAACAAAGCTCAATAAAAATGAACTGTTTCTCAAAAAGTTCTTGAATGAAAATACTCAAAATGATCAATGCTTCATCGTCAATCTGACTCTTTCTAGTAAAAAATTAATGTAGATTTACGAGAGGGGTACTGTAATTAATTTCTGAGTTTTTGAGCCGCTCTTTCTCACTGAAAACGTATTTTTCGCTGTCAATTTTACATTTAATTGATGAATTATTTTCAAAAAAGTATTCAAAACACTATTTCTATTTTTTAAAATAATTTATATAAAACAATTGAGATTTTTCATTTTTTGTATTAAAAAACTGCTCTGAAAAGATGCGAAGAATTGCAAAATTTTATTGTCCTGGTTTCAAGGATTAATGTTGAAACAGTCATATCATTTTTATGATTTTTTTGCTGTTTCAAGTTTTTCGTAAATTTTGAAATAAAACATTTACAGTGGTAATTCTACATTTGAAATTCCACATTTTTGCCGATTAAAATACATTTTTAAGCATTGAAAACGTCTCTCAACTTTTCAAAATCAGGATTTTTTACTGTTTCATGGATTTTTCAGAGTCATGAGCGTTTCAAATCGACATTAATTTATATTCATCCACTACAAAATAATTGAGAGTGAAACAGTTGAAAAAAGGCACAGTGGCTAAAAAAGCATTCATACTATCAACAAAACTGTTTTTACTGTTTCTCATTAAGACAATATGAAACAGTGAACTTTTTCAAATAGTTACCAAACTTTGGGGAAGAATTTTGAAATAAATAAACGAATGATGAAGTAGAGTTTCAAAAAAAAAAGGTTGCCAATATTACAATCGTGAGTACCGACTATCGAAAATAATGAATAACTTTTGGGAGTGTCATTAAACAGTCAAATTGTAGAAATACGTGATTTGTGCTTATAACTATGCCAGTTTCTCACCAAGTAACCATTCTTACACATTCTGAATGCCTTTTTTGATTATTTTTGCGGTTTTGACAGGCGGCACAGTGTTTACCTTTTCAATTAATTTTTTAATTATTCAAGTATTGTTTATAGATACCGTGAAACAGTAGAAAAATTCCAGAGTGTATATGCGTCGGTGCGTCCAAAAATATGATTATGGTATTGATTGCTCATAAGTTATATTGATTTATGTGGATTTTATCTGAAACGGTAAACTTTTAATATTTATTTAATTCTGTTTCATCAGAATTTCGAAAGAGCCATGTCCTTGTTGGTTATAATTTTGGTGCCAATATAAGTTTGGAGAAAAAACACATCCCCACAAGCCTGTTTTAATAAATAACACGCGCATAAATGAATTCTGAAACTTTCTGTAATCGTAAGCCACCTGCAACGGAAGAGGTACCAGAGCAACACGTATCAATCGGAAATTAAAATTTTGAAACAGTAAATTTTTTAATTCAGCTTGTCTCGCAGTACCGGGGAGATCTTTTACTTGCTAATGTAATATTCTATCATCCAATTTGTTGTGATGCAATTGAAAAGTTGAATGTAAGCAACATTGGAATTTTTAAAAGTTATGAATTCTGAAACAGTAAAATTTTTGCGGTTCGATCACAACTTTGATATATCTAGAGTATTTAATTCAAAATAAAAACAATAACTTTTAATTTGAATGAAAAACACAGTTTCAATAGTGAAGTATTTTGATTCAATCACTATAAAATAAACGACACAACATTGTCTTATAAATTTCCGATCCCTGCTGAAACAGTAATGTTTTGGAAAAGTTTGAACATAAAACAGAACACATTCTACTTTTAAAAAATATATTATTCTAAACCCGTAAATTATTTAGTTTAGTTGATTTGCGTAAAGGGTTCCAATAAATTTTCATGTGCACCAATTTCTCCATTAATGAGTGTTATCAGATTATATATATAATTATATAACGCTGAAACAGAAAATTTATATTCAGAATAATACCCGTTCTTAAAAATCAATTGTTTCAAAAGTAGCAATCTGGAATGGTTCACAACAACATTTTCCGAAAAAAAAAATCTACTGTTTCAATAAAAAATCAAGAATTTGCGCTAACTTCAAAGTACAGTATTCTAGGAGTCATTTGAGATGAAACTTAGGCAATATTTTCAACTGAATTGCAAAAAATAGACATGTAAATTTTTCTGAATTTATAGGAATTTCACTGTTTTAAGCGTTACTGTTAAAAATAGGCATCAAATAAAAGTTTTGAGCTAAGTACTAAACAAATCCCTGTTTCAGACAATCATGATAGACTTTTGATCAAATACATTCATTAATTAAACTTCCGTGTTTTTTGTATTCATATACGAAATCATCCATACATCACCTAATACCATTATCAAAAACCATTGAATTTGTTTTGTGAAACAGTGAAAATATTTTTTTGAAGTTTATTGATGTACATTCATTGTTTTCAGTCAAATTTATAATAAAAATTGACCCTTTTTTTGTATTTAATATAAACAATTATTACGGACAATTACTATATCCAAACTGAGAAAAATAATACATTTTTGTTGAAACAGTAATTTTTCGGTTTTCTGGATATCGATTTTATTGCATTAACACCATTATGAGCAACATTTTTCTTCATTCTAGTTTTCACTATATTGGAGTTTTTCTGAATAATAATTATACTGTTTCAGCACTATTTTTTTATTGTGAAAAAAATTCCAAATCGATTCTGGCTCTATTGTAAGAATATCATAAAATCAACTAACAGATAATGTTTCAGTCACTATTCTAGTACTTGCTATGAATAACATATTTTTATTATAATTTACCAAATGGGGCATACTGTAGCAATTGTTTCAAACGGAACTAAAATATGTTCATTGTTAACGAATCGACTGTTGAATGCATTTTCAAATTTTACTGAATTTTACAGTTTCAAAAAAAGTTTACAAGGTTCGACACAGGGAAAACGTATCATATAACACATCTATCAGATCGACTATAACCTTGAGGTTCAGTTGGAACAGTAATTTTTTTTGAATTTTCAAATAACTTTCAAAAAAATTAATGTTTCAGAAAATGGAGAAGAAAAAAGATTGGAAGTTTTGAAATGGTTGTCCTCTTTTTAATCCATGAAATTGAAAATGTTTTGAAAAAAATAATTTATTTCTGTTTCAGCGTGACCTTATTTAATAATGGCAGTAAAATAAAAATTACTTCTAACGACAAATCTATTAAATTACTGTTTCAGAAAATATTCATAGGTTTGAAACAAAGAAATGGGATATTGAATTGAAGGTTCCAAGATGTTTCAGGTGACTTTCATAACTAATTGCGAATAATTATATTAAATTGGGCAGTATTTGATTTGAAACCGAAAACCCCGTTCAGTTAATTTTACAGTTTTATGGATTCCAATAAATTTTGAACACTAATTGAAAATTAATTAGATTTTCTAATTACCAGTTCCAACAATTATAGCTACAGTACATTCATGTGAGTGTACTGTGGCTAGGATTACTGTAGCACTGAGCATAATTAGGAATAGAATAAATAAATCACTGTTTCACCACAAAAACCAAATTTAATGGAATGGTAACGGAGAGTAGTGCACGTTTTTATACAAAAAGTTTGTTGTAAAATCCAATAAATATACCTTGAATGGATAGCTTTATTAAAATCATTTCTATCAAAAAATGGTAGAAATCCGTCTTGAAACAGAAAAAAAATCGTACTGTTTCAAGTTTTTTTCTACTATTTTGTGATTTTCAAAGTGTTCAATATTAAATGGGTTAGAATATTCCAAAATGAACGATAAATTGCAAATAAAACGTTTATTGCAGGCCGTGGAGGGGTACTGTAGGTAAAAAGGTAATAATAGTTGAGATTACTGTAAGCCAGAAGCTTTCAGGTACAGTAGGCACAAAACGGGGGAGGGTTACTGTAGAAATCGAAAATAGGATTACGGTAGAAACACGAAAGATTGAAGCATAGCCGGGAGCTCAGGGGGTACTGTAGAATTACGGTGTACTGTAGGTAGCTGGGGTAGATAGGGATAGGGATATGAATAGCGATAGGGTAGGTACTGTAGGTACAGTAAGAACAAATTCAGGAGTATTTTAGGTAGACAGGGGTACTGTAGCCTACCCACCTACTATGCAAACTTCCTCATCATCCCCTCCTTGTTCTCCAACACGCTCTGCAGTTTTTGGATCCCATTGAAGCTTCCAGAATACATCTTCTTTTGACTCTTTTCCAATTGCTTCTTGATTCTCTCCTTCTCAAACTCCCCCACATTTTTCTCGTGTTGCAAAGTCGAGTTGGCGATTTTCAGGGTACAAATTTGGTCGATGTACTCCTCATTTTCCATTTTCAAAGATTCCAGGGCCAGTTTTAAATTGTGATGCTCCGTCGTCGATTCTTTTGGAGCCGACGCCTTCAGAATCTTCCTCTCCGCCTCCTCACATCTCTTCTTCAGAGCCCGAATCTCTGTGTCCATCCGCAACGTCTTCTGTTGTGAGACATTGAGAGTTTTCAGGTTGAAATGCTCCTCATTGGCCTCCAGGGAGGCGTTGGCATACTGTAGCTCTGTGGTGAGCTTTGAAAGCTCCGCCTCTTTTTGCTGGTCCGAGAGGATCACCTCGGTGAGCACCGCCTTCAAATCATTGAGCTCGATACGGGACTCGATTTTGAGATCTTTGAGGGATTCGGGAATTCCCGGATTTCAGTGATGGTAGTGGTGCTGAAATTTCTTATTTTTTCAGATTTCTGGATCCTTGAATGGTGACTTACAGCTCCTCGTTCTTCCCTTTCTCCTGAGCCAACTCCTTTTGGAGCTCGGCTCTCTCTTTCTCGAGTTGCTGGGTGTACTTCTTGTATTCTGCGTTGGATTTGATACATGGCATGGTGGTTTCTGAAAATCAATGATAATGGTTGAGGGCGACACTTAGAAATCGGGAAAAGGGATAACGGACCGTCACTCCTAGAGAAGGGTGAATGGGGATGACTGACTCCCTGGGGCAGTCCGTCCTTCTATCGAGCGAACGCAGTCTCTGTGACAGTACCCAGCGTCTCACGGTGTTTGCGGACTCCCTTTTGACGACATCCCAGGTTCCCAGGGTACTGTAGGTACTGTAGCACCCTGGGAAGATTATCGAGTGATCTTCTGTGGAAACAGGTACCTTAAAACAGTTAAAACAGCTTACTGGATTAAAATTCAAGAAGAAACGAGGGGAGATACAAACATTTGATTTTGTGACCGCTTGAAACAGTAAATATTTTTAAATTCGGGAAATTCGGAAATCTGGACTATCAATATTTTAACCATCACAAGTTTGACAAGACGATCTTTCTTGAAACAGTAATTTTTATATTCTGGTTCAAAAAAACACCTAATAAATAGCACTGAAATTGGAAAACTTCGCTGGAAGTTGAATTCTATTTTGCTGGAGATCTAAAGACACAGACACTGTGAAAAATGTGAAATTTGAACAAACAATTGTTTCTTGAAACAGTAATGTTTTCCACTTTTTTCACTGTTCTGTGTGTCTGTTTGTCCGGATATCCCAGAATGCCAATTGTAAGAACCAATAGAGGCGTTAGATCGTTATAAAAATCTTGAAATTATTAAAGTTTTGGATTTGAAACAGTAATTTTTTCAAATTCTATCGAACTCAATCTATTGTAAAACATGGTGTCAAAAAGTTAATGGTTTTCTTTGAAACAGTTTTAAAAAAATAGCTGAAAAAATACTTTTTCAAAAAAACAGTACAACTTTTTTGATAAACTGAGTTTTGAAATCAAAATACACAATTTTTCAAAAAAAAATCGAATAATTTTACTATTTCAGGGCCAGAAGATGTTGATTTGTCAGTTTCAGGTTTTCAATATATTTACTGTTCAGACATACTCACGTACATTCACTATCAGGAAAAACATGCAAAGTTTCCAGGTTTTATTTTTTTTATTTTTTTTTTTTTTAATCCAATACTTTCTAACACAAAATTATACGGTTTTTCAGAATTTTTTGAATTTTGAATTTTGTATTATTACCCGGAAACGAGTTACTTAATCATTGGAACCACATTCTGATTTTGTTTTGATTTTATCTTTTTTTTTTGAAACAGTAAAAAATTTCACGAACTGGGCTTGCACTGATTACAGAGAGCTGTCAAAACTGTTTGGGTATAAACTGAAACAGTAATTTTTTGAAGAAGATAGTTTGGCTCAATTGGCAAAGAATGGTCCCAACCGCAAAGAATGGTCCCTCAAAATTGATACGAACAACTTTTCACTATTCTCCTAGGCTTAGGTTTCTTAGAAATTGGGAAAAAATTGACAAAACCGGTTATTAATCGTATTTATCAATTTTTTCCCAATTTCTAAGAAACCTAAGCCTAGGAGAATAGTGAAAAGTTGTTCGTATCAATTTTGAGGGACCATTCTTTGCGGTTGGGACCATTCTTTGCCAATTGAGCCAAATTATCTTATTCAAAAAGTTACTGTTTCAGTTGAAAACTAAACAATATTCACAGCTCTCTGTAATCAGTACGAGTCGAATTCGTGACATTTTTTATTGTTTCAAAGAAAAATGATAAAGTTATTACAAAACAAAGGGGCTGGTTCCAATCATAGTTAAGTACTTAACTCGTTTTTGGGTGATAATGCAAAATTCAAAATTCAAAAAATTCTGAAAAACCGCATAATTTTGGGTTAAAAAGTACTGTTTTAATGTATTCTTATGCAATCACGGATTTGAGCCGATTTCAACTGAAACTGTAATTTTTTTTGAAAATAGAAACGTATCCAGTTAGAACCGATTGAGGAATTGGAGAATGGGAGTACTTGGTTCGAGAAAATTATTTCGTTTTCAACTGAAACAGTAACATTTTCATTACTGTTTCAAAATAAAACCTAGAAACTACACACGTTTTTCCTGATGGTAAATGTACGTGAACCAGTCGGTTCACGTCGCCTGACGGCGACTAAACCTCCTTTTCAATACCACCCCTCTGCATGTTACAGCGCCTGCGGCGCTTCTCATAGGGTTGAGAGTATCGAGGTCTCAGAATTCTCTTCAACTTCAGGACCGTACACAGTCTCCCAAAGTCCGAAAAAGAACTGCAAGGAAATTTTTTACCTCCCCTCGTGAAACGAAAAATTTGAGAAACTTGCAGGTCTAAAAATGTATTTTTATTTTTTAGTGTAGAGCTCAACGTCATTTCAATAGGTTAATGTGGTGAATACGTCAAGAAAATACAATTTTTTCTAAAAACCACGATATCATGTCATTTGTGTGTTGCATTTGATAATTTTTTTAAGAAAACCCCATTTTCCACTGAACATTTTTTATGAATTCTCGACTTCAAACTGTATCCAGCTCTCTATTTCTAGACGTTTTCATCTCAATTATAGCTCAAAAAATCCGCAATGAATAAATCTTCATTTCTGATAGATGGGAAACTTTTTTGCCGAACAACTTTCGAGAAATAATGGAAAAACCGATTTTTCAGGCCAAAACTTCGATCTGTATCAGCGCCTTTATTTTTGCTCCAAAAATGGTTTTCTTTTTTCCGAAATGTTGCTTTTGCCTTTCTCGTTTTATGTAATGGACAATTTTCACTATTTACTTTCTTTATTGTTCTTAATTCAAATTAAATCAAAACTTTCAGTTGAAAATTAAATTAAAAAAATTTTCTGACTACTGTAGCGCGCGACCTTTGCACTCTGCTGAGAAATTTCGCTTGCAGTCATTTTTCGCTGTGTGGGAGACTGTGCCGTATTATTTTTTGCAACTTGCTGGTAATCTTTGTTAGCTCTGAGCAGTCCGTTCCAGTAAAGTACAATTGCTCGCTCCTTTTCTGATACAATTTCAATCCCAACTTCTATACTTTTTTCTAACTCTGGCGATAAGAAAAATCTTTCACGTCCCCATATGGGTTTGAAACAACTAACTACAGTTAATCTCCTACTTGCCAGATCGAATTCCTGATTGCCAACCGTCACCATTTGAAAGTAGAATTTAGCTTTGAAATATAGCGCCTTGCACTGTAGACAAACTGAATCCATCCTTCCGATGCATTGAGGATCCGGTTGTGCATCAGTAGCACCTACTCCGAGAAGAACTCCTTGGCGTGTCGACTCCCGAATGATTTTAAAGATGAATTTAGAAAATCCATTTTTTGCCTGGTTTATCGTCGCTCGTCCGTTTTGGGACTTTGCGGTCTACCTGTGCTGAGAAGAACGCCGGCTGGTGCGAGTAAGAAGAGACGACGCTTTGCCTGGCTGTATGATAGGCGACATACAACCTTTCACACAGAATCTTTTGTTGGTTGAAAGTAACGCTCCCGAGTTGAAAGTAACGCAGGAGTTCAGGTAGCTGGTATATGGTCCTTTAAAAAATAAAAAAATGTCACAGCTCAACACACAGAGGCACCAACAACCCCAAGCGTCTTTTCTCTCCTTTCTCCATTTCTCCATCAGTATGTGTTGAGAATGACTCTCGGAAATAGTGTTCGACCAATTGTCTCACTGTTTTTATTCGATGCTGTTGGTTCTCGTTCCGTTTGATCATCTTAGACTCGTTTTCCGTTCTGATTCCAACTCGTTTGGTGTTAGTTCCACCGAACTCCACGCTCCCATCTGACTTTAAGCGATGGAACACACCTTCATTAATCTCTTCTTCTGTAGCCATCTGACTTAGACCATTCGACCTGATAGTCGGACGTTTTCGAAGCCTGATCCCAAATCTAAACTTCAAAGAACTTCCACTCGTCACTATACTTCACATATAGGAGGGGCGAAAACCGTGCTAAGAAGAAGGGAAATGCTAGCCAAAATGACTATTAAAACTTTTTTTAATGTGAACACATATAGATCAACAATGGATCCATCTCCCTTTACCTGTGTCCTGAAAACTGCTCGTATCTTTTTGTGATGTCGATCAATTCGGAAACAAACTAAACGTTTTCAATCCTCTATTTTATTTTAGTGCGATGATATCATTGAAACAAAATAGAAAATAACAAATAATCTTTCTCGTCGCCCCTTTTTAGAAAGCGAACCTTTTTTCTTGAAGTAGATCTCACTGGAAACAAACGGCAAGTTCGGAAACCTCTATTTTCTCCTAATCCATTAACAAAAAAACCAAAAAATCTTTCATCGTCTCCCGGGATCGAACTAAAAACTAACCGTAGTCAACGTTGCATAACCTGCCAGATCGGACGCGTCGATACGCCGACCTCAACCACGCGGCCCACTGAAAATGCAAGCAGGAGCGAGGAAAGAAGAGACTTTTTTTATTCCCCTATGCTTTATCAGTCTTTCTATCTCAGAAGCCGTCATTTTGAGAATTTTGAACAAAGAAAAAGACGGGCATCATTAAGAGAAAATTTCTGATCATTTGGTCCAAATTTGAAGAAAATCGGTCCAGTAGGGAGGGCGGTAGGATCGGCGACAGACAAACAAACATACAGAATCTGGTGTTTGTTAATAGTAAAGATGTGTCTGAACAGTAAATATATTGAAAACCTGAAACTGACAAATCAACATCTTCTGGCCCTGAAATAGTAAAATTATTCGATTTTTTTTTTTGAAAAATTGTGTATTTTGATTTCAAAACTTAATTCATCTAAGAAAATTAGAGAACTAATGAAACAATTTACCGCTTTTTTTGAAAAATTATTTTTCAGTCTTTTTTTTTAAAACTGTTTCAAAGAAAACAATTAACTTTTTGACACCATCTATTATACAATAGATTGAGTATATAGAATTTAAAAAATTTACTGCTTCAAATCCAACACTTTAATAATTTCAAGATTTTTATAACGATCTAACGCCTCTATTGGTTCTTACAATTGGCATTCTGGGATATCCGGACAAACAGACACACAGAACAGTGAAAAAAGTGGAAAAAATTCAATTATTGATAGTGTGGTATCTGAAGATCCGGATGTTCAAATTTCGCGAATTTAAAGATATTTACTGTTTGAAACGGTCACAAAATCAAATGTTTGTATCTCCCCTCGTTTCTTCTTGAATTTTAATCCAGTAAGCTGTTTTAACTGTTTTAAGGTACCTGTTTCCACAGAAGATCACTCGATAATCTTCCCAGGGTGCTACAGTACCTACAGTACCCTGGGAACCTGGGATGTCGTCAAAAGGGAGTCCGCAAACACCGTGAGACGCTGGGTACTGTCACAGAGACTGCGTTCGCTCGATAGAAGGACGGACTGCCCCAGGGAGTCAGTCATCCCCATTCAACCTTCTCTAGGAGTGACGGTCCGTTATCCCTTTCCCAAAGATTCCTCTCATATTATTTATTGATTTTCAGAAACCACTATGCCATCCATCAAGTCAAACGCAGAGTACAAGAAATACACCCAGCAACTCGAGAAAGAGAGAGCAGAGCTCCGAAAGGAGTTGGCTCAGGAGAAAGAGAAAAACGAGGAGCTGTAAGTCACACCATTCTATAAATTGTCAGCTCTTGACTCATTTTCAGCATCACAACCATCTCCACAATCCGCGAATTCCTCAAAGATCTCAAAATCGAGTCTAGAATCGAGCTCAATGATTTGAAAGCGGTGCTCATCGAGGTTATCCAAGCGGACCAGCAAAAAGAGGCGGAGCTTGCGAAGCTCTCCACAGAGCTACAGTATGCCAACGCGTCCCTAGAAGCCCTTGAGGAGCATTTCAACCTGAAAACTCTCAATGTCTCACAACAGAAGACGTTACGGATGGACACAGAGATTCGGGCTCTGAAGAAGAGATGTGAGGAGGCGGAGAGGAAATTGGAGCAAGAGAAATTGAGCAAAAAGTCGACCACAGAGCTTCTCAATTTGAAACTGGCCCTGGAATCTTTGAAAATGGAAAATGAGGAGTACATCGACCAAATTTGTACCCTGAAAACCGCCAACTCGACTTTGCAACACGAGAAAAATGTGGGGGAGTTTGAGAAGGAGAGAATCAAGAAGCAATTGGAAAAGAGTCAAAAGAAGATGTATTCTGGAAGCTTCAATGGGATCCAAAAACTGCAGAACGTGTTGGAGAACAAGGAGGGGATGATGAAAAAGTTTGCAAAGTAGGTGGGGCTACAGTACCCCACTTCCATGGTCTACAGTACCCCTATCTACCGAAAATACCTTTGAATTTGTTTTTACGATACCTACAGTACCAGTATGACTTCAAGGTATCGCTATTACCCTATTGCTGTCCATATCACTATCCCTATCTACCCCTTCTACCTACAGTAATCTACCGTAATCCCTTTCCTCTCTCTTCTACAGTACCCACCCTGACCCATTACACTCTTACCTACAGTACCCCTAAGCTTCTTTTCTTTTTTCACGTCACGTTTTTCACGTTCTACAGTACCCCTAAGCTCCCGACTATGCTTCAAGCTTCCTCATTCTACAGTACCCCCCTCTGTTCCTACCGTACTTCACCATCGTATGTAAACCGTAGAGCCTCTGGCTTACAGTAATCTCAATTTTTATCACCTACACAGTACCCTCTATAATATTTCAATAAACGTTTTATTTTCAGTTTTTTGTTTATGCTTTACTTGTTTTTTTGATATCGAACACTTAAAAAATCACTAAATAATAAAAATAGCGTGAAACAGCAAGATATTTTTACTGTTTCAACACGGATTTCTACCATTTTTTGAAAAATAATAACATTTTTTGTATAAAAACGAGCATTATTCCCCGCTACCATTCCATTAAATTTGGTTTTGTGGGGAAACAGTGATTTCTTTTTTCTATTCCTAGTAATGCCCAGATCTACAGTAACCCTAGCCACAGTACACTCACATGGATGTACTGTAGCTATGATTGTTACAACTGGCAATTAAAAAATCCAATTAATTTTCAATTAAGGCTTACAATTTATTGAGATCTGTACTATTAAATGGTGGAATTAATTCTTTGGTGTTTCAAATCAAATATTACCCAATTAAAATTAATTATTCGCAATTAGTTATGAAAATCACCTGAAACAAAATGGAAACCTTCAATTCAATATCATATTTTCTATATTTCAAAACTATGAATATTTTCTGCAACAGTAATTTTATAAATTTGTCGTTAGAAATAATGTTTTAGTTAGTGCCATCATAAAATAAGGTAACGCTGAAACAGAAAATTTTTCATTTTCAAAACATTTCAAGATTCAAATGTGATTTTTTTAAAACAATTTGAATTTCATGGATTAAAACGAGGATAACCATTAATTTTTTTGAAAATTATTTGAAAATTCAAAAAAAATGACTGTTCCAACTGAAACTCAAGGTTATAGTCGATCTGATAGGTGTGTTTAGTGGTAAGTTTTCCCCGTGTCAAACCTCGTAAACTTATTTTGATACAGTTTTTTTTCCTTTATGCTATCACGGATTTGAGCCGATTTCAACTGAAACTGTAATTTTTTTGAAAATAAAAACGTATCCAGTTAGAAAAAAATTTTAAAAAACGTTTCACCGTTTCTGATTTTTGGACTTTTTAAGACCGAAATAATGCTTTGGCTTTGTTCCCTGCTCAAAATTGTTCAAACGTCTCAAAAAACATTTGTATCTTTTCAAAAGACACATAAAGAGCCATTGAAAAATGTTGGCTGATAAAATACTTTTTCAAAATATTCAGGAAAAACTGGTTTTATATGATAGTAAGTTTTTGCCAGTTTCAAATTGTTGTAATTTGTATCTAGTAAAATGAGTTCTAGATTCAAAATACTCAATTTTTCAAAAAAAAAACATCGAATAATTTTACTGTTTCAGAGCCAGCAGAAAATGCTTTGTCAGTTTCAGAATTTCAATGTTATCGCTTCAAACAGACACATCCACTAACAGGAAAAAACATGTGTAGTTTCTATGTTTTGTTTTGAAACAGTAATAAGAATGTTACTGTTTCAATTTTGATGTTCCATTGATAACAGTAAAAACCAGTGATATTCGACTTCCATCAACTAGGAAACAGTAAAAATTCAGCATTATTTCATGATTTTCAAAAAAAATACTGTTTCAGTTGAAAACGGCTTCAATTCTTGATACCATAGGCATTCGGTATACCCAGATAGGCGGAGAATAATAAAGACATCCGGAATTTCAGACACACAGAGAGATTTTCTGAAGTACAACGTACTACTTACTCAATAACTGACACACTTGCTTAACATTCCATTGAAACAGTGAAAAGTAAGCTATTTTAACTATTTTAAGCCGTTGTTTCTTCCCAGGGTGCTACAGTACCTACAGTACCCTGGGGACCCTGGAGTTTCGTCAAAAGTTGAAATCCGTCCGCAGACACCGTGAGACCAGTCACAGAGACTCCGTTCGCTCAATAGAAGGACAGACTCCCTCCTGGTCCCCCCTTATTGATTTTTTGATTTTCAGAAACTACAGTACCCTCAATGTCCTCATCCCCCTGGAAGCTCTCATTTTCTGATTCTTCTGCTCCATCGACTCTCACGAAAACGGATAGTGAAGAATTCCTATCGATTCTACAGTAATCTATGATTCCCCTTTTCTATGTTACAGTACACCTCCAACTCTCCGTGGACAGTAATTTCAAACTGCGTTCTTTAATTTATTGATCTATGATTTTGTCCTTTTATGAGCAGTGGGTTTATATTAAAATTGAAAATTATTTTCTGTTTCACAAATCAGACCAATTATTATTGTCAGTGCGATAACGGATTGACATTTCCTTGGTTTCGGGTGTCTTTCGTAGAATTAGGATATTTGGGTCAAACATTTTTTACAAGAAGCAAATCTGAAACAGTAGAGAGAATTCCAGAAACTTTCAAGTTTTCAGTATTTGCTTAGGAGAACGACTGGTCCCTTAGATTGTAGAAAAACAATTTTTTCTACTTAAAAAAATCCATTTGTAGTATTTTTAATACGTGATTCGATCACAAATTACTTTCTCAACTTTTTTCAAACAAAACTACATTTTGTGAAACAGGAAAAAAAATTTTGCGCAATAAAAATTGGTTCTATCTCTAATTAAATTGTTGAAATCCTGGATTTCTTATTTATTTTCGTTCTATAATAGAAAACGAGTAGTTGAAACAGAAAACAAGATTTTTCACTGTTTCAGAAAAAAATCGTGAAATTTGTATATTGTCTTTAAATCTAATAGCCATGTCATTTTATATTTTTCGGAAATTTCAAAAATGGGCAAAAAATGACGAGAAATGCGTCAAAGGCACGCCAGATACTAAAATAGTTAAAAATTTCTAAACATTTGAACATTTTTGAAGTGTTTTTTGGCCAAAAATGGGCAAAAAATGACGAGAAACGCGTCAAAGGCACGCCAGGAGTCAGTCTCGTCGAAAATGAGACAAAACGCGTCAAAGGCACGCCAGACTTGAATCAAGGCATTTCAAGTCGATTGAAAGCGTCAAAGGAACGCCAGTGCGATTTCGAAAAGTGCTGAAAATTTGAACATTTTTAAACTGTTTTTCTCCCAAAAATGACAACAGAGACGCGTCAAAGGCACGCCAGATGAAGTCAGATTTGTCGGAAACGCGTCGAAGGCACGCCAGATACCAAAGTTGTTTGAAATTTCTGAAAATTTGAGCGTTTTTGAAGTGTTTTTTGGCCAAAAATGAGCAAAAAATGACGAGAAACGCGTCGAAGACACGCCAGAAGGAGTCAGTCTCATCGAAAATGAGACAAAAGGCGTCAAAGGCGCGCCAGAATTGAATTTATTGATTTTTTTTATTTTCAGAAACACTTCCGACGCTAAAAATTAAAATAACACAATTCTAGACCTACAATTTTTTCTAAAATTTGGTTTTTTTTGTTTTTTTTAGGGTAGGTCAAAAAATTTTTTTTGGCGCGTGAACGCAGTACGCGCGTAAACTGGATGAAAGGTCCAACGGATGAGTCAGTTTTCTCATTCACCATTCTTTTACCGTTTTTTTCTGTTTTTTGGCGTTTTTTTTGCCGTTTTTTCAACCGATTTTCGCCGTTTTTTAACCGTTTTTTACCCCATTTTTTGGTTTTCCAGAAACTACCGTACTCCCCATGTCTTCTGCTCCATGGTCTTCTGAGCACACGAAAATTCGCGGACTCAAATTGAATCTGAAGAAGGAACTGGAGGCGGCGCGACTGGAAAACTCGATTCGCAAACAGAAAATGGACATTCTAGGACTGGAAATCGCGGAAATTTTGAGGAATTTCGAGAAGAGTCTGAAGGGAATCGAGGAGAGAAGTCGGACGGCGGAACGACTGAGTGCTGGCAATCGGATGGCTACGAGGATACTCAAGGAGCAGATGAAAGAGATTCAGAAGCTCCGTGACGCAGAGAATCAGAATCAGAAGATCGAGATTCAGAAGACGTGCGAGGCGGAGCACATTATGAAGTATGCCATGGAGCAGAGAAAGATGCAACCATCAGCGAAGTGAATTGGGTACAGTACCCCCCTTATTACAATAATTTCTAATAATATTTGGTCTTTTATTTAATAAATCTATTTAATTTTTAGCAAAATTTATTTTTTCAAAAAATTTCAGAAAACAAAAACGGTCATAACTTTTTGAGGTCTTTAGTAATAGTCAAGACATTGCTATATTTAGATTCAGCGCGTCGAGAGCTTTCAGAAAAGTACCCACAAGCCCCGATTCTGACAACTTTGGGTCTCGACACGATTTACGCGCGGGTTACTGTAGTTTTCGTGGTGGGACCCTACATAGGCTTGTGGGTACTTTTCTGAAAGCTCTCGACGAGTAGAATTTGAATATCGTAGTGAAAATTTTTTTAGATTGGGTCTCGCAGCGAAAATACTGAAAAACTCAAAAAAAAAATATGAATTTCCGCGATGAGACCCAGTTTTCGAAATTTTCAATTGGATATTCAAATTGGTCATGTTGAGAGCTTCCAGAAAAGTACCCACAAGCCTATCTAGTGTCATACCACGAAAACTACAGTAGCCCGGCTGAAAATCGTGTCGAGACCCAATTCGCTTCAAACCTAGTCATGATTATCTCTACAGTAACCTTGGCATATGTTTTTTTTAACGAATTTGATAGATTTTAAGCATAAAAACAGCGAAAAAAAGTCAGAAAGTTACAAATTTTCGAAACTTCTCGAAAACCTGAAAATATTCAAACTACTGTAACTCGATAGGCTTTGATCCGATTTTTATGAAATATAGATTTTCAGATTCACCACGTCGAAACGCTTCGAATGAGTATAATCATGACTAGGTTTGGAGCGAGTTGGGTCTCGACGCGAAATGACGCTGGGTTACTGTAGTTTTCGTGGTGAGACCCAATTTGGTCCAAACCTGGGCGTGATTATACTCATTTGAAGCGTTTTGAGGTGGTGAATCTGAAAATCTATATTTCAGGAGAATCGGATCAAAGCCTATCGAGTTACAGTAGTTTGAATATTTTCAGATTATCGAAAAGTTTCGAAAATCTGTAACTTTATTGTTTTTCGACATTTTTCGCTGTTTTTTTTTTTGCATTTTTCATAGGTGTTGGTGTCAAATTTCAAACCGAAAATCACGATTTCTAGACATCCGGACAGACCGACGCACAGACACAAAAAGTTTTTTTTTTAATTTTTGACTGAAAATCTGTCCGTGGCATTGTCTTTTTTTCCGTTCGAATAAGAATTTAGGCATCTGGACAGACGTTTCAGCCGAAAATTTTCATAATCCGGATATCTGGACACACAGAGGCACAGACAGACAGTTTTTCCCTCGAAAATCTCCCTTTTTTTTGGTAAAAGACCTTCTAATAAGCCGCGAAAAATCTCTACATCAAAAATCGTCCTTGAGGGAGAGAGAAGGCGTTGGAAATCAGATAATTCTGATGAATAAAATCTTCCGCTTCCTCCTCTGTCGCTCTCCATTTTACACACTATTCCCCCCTCCCCACTTTTCCATCCGATTCGACCTTGCCAATCACCAATTTTTTATTTCATTATATTCTTAAGACACAAACACAGGGGGCCCCCCAAGGTTGTAAACCTGTAGTAATACGTATTACGTTTTCATTCCGACCGCCCATAGGGGGGCGACGGTATAAAAGGCAACGGGTAGGTTGGGAAAAGTCAGTTCTAATATGGATCTCGAACAAAGAATCAAAGCGTACCGCTTCGTCGCCTACTCGGCCGTCGCCTTCTCCGTCGTTGCCGTTATTTCGGTAAGTAGCTTACTGTAGCTTTCGTGGTAAGACCCAATTCTCAATTTCCAGGTATGCGTCACCCTCCCAATGGTGTACAACTACGTGCACCATGTGAAGAGAACGATGCACTCTGAGATCAACTTCTGCAAGGGATCCGCCAAGGATATCTGGTCAGAGGTCAACCACTTGAAGGCCATCCCAGCCGGAAACCGTACCGCCCGTCAAGCCGGTTACGATGCAGGAGTCTCCGGAGGATCCGCCTCTGCCGGAGGATGCGACGCTTGCTGTCTTCCAGGAGCCGCCGGACCAGCCGGAACACCAGGAAAGCCAGGACGTCCAGGAAAGCCAGGAGCACCAGGACTTCCAGGAAACCCAGGACGCCCACCACAGCAGCCATGTGAGCCAGTGACTCCACCACCATGCAAGCCATGCCCAGCCGGACCAGCTGGACCACCAGGACCACCAGGACCAGCCGGAGACGCCGGAGCCAACGGAAACCCAGGAGCACCAGGAAACGACGGACAGCCAGGAGCACCAGGAAACAAGGGACCATCTGGACCAAACGGAAATCCAGGAGCACCAGGAGCACCAGGACAACCAGGACAAGACGCTCCATCTGAGCCAATCACCCCAGGAGCACCAGGACCAGCTGGACCAGCCGGACCACAAGGACCACCAGGAGCCCCAGGACAACCAGGACACGACGGACAGCCAGGAGCACCTGGACCAAAGGGACCAAATGGAAATCCAGGAGCCCCAGGAGCCGACGGAAACCCAGGAGCCCCAGGACAAGCTGGAACTCCAGGAGGTGCCGGAGAGAAGGGAATCTGTCCAAAGTACTGCGCCATCGACGGAGGAGTCTTCTTCGAGGACGGAACTCGCCGTTAAATTCGCATTTTTCCATGAGAAAATTAATAAAATATTCTCTATTTCATTTATTTTACACTTTTTTCCAGGAAAAACTTATTTTTAAGCGAAAAAACGACGAAAAATGAGCCAAAATGAACAAAAAGGGGTACTGTAGCTTAAAGGCGCATGTTGTAACGTTGTGAGTCGGGTCTCGCCACGAATTTTACTTTTTCCGATATTTTTACGATTTGAGAGAATTTCACGGCTTAAAATTAAAGATCCACTGATAAAAAGCTTTTGAACAAATTTAAAACAAAAAAAATCGGATGAAAAGAATTTTCGGTGGTTTTTCTGCAAAAAAACAGAGAGAAAAATTAATTTTTATCTCATTTTCAATTTTTTCGAACAATTTTTTGGTTTAAATCGCTGAAAATTGCTGAAAATCACCTGAAAACAGCCAAAAATATTCTGAAAATCTTAAATAGGGTACCTTAAAGGCGCATGCTACGAAAAATTTTCCGGGGTCTCGACACGATCCACGTTGGTGTTGATTTACGTGGCAATTACTGTAATTAATTTCGGACTTTTTGAGTCGAAAGTTGAGTTTTTGATGGTTTTTTGGGTTTTTGAGTCGGTTTTTGAGTGAAAATATCAGAAAAAGCATAAAAAATCAAGTTTTTCACACTAAAATCGTTGAAAATATGTCAAAAATCAGTTGAAAATCTCAAAAATCATTTTCCCATCAATTTCTGTTTCTTTCTCTCGCTTCGTGTCCCCCCACCGCAAACAAAACGTCGAAAGCGGCGGGAGGGGGGCGCATTATCGATCGCCGCACCGACCCGGAAAAAGTGTCGACGTGTCTTCTGTTTCCCCAACTTTTCCAAAGTTTCCAGCGGAATTCATGATTTTTGGAATTTCTAGTGTGAAAAATCGGTGTTTTCACCGTTTTTTGACAAGAAAACCTGGTTTTTCATGCGAAAATCGACATTTTTCGACGATTTCAGGTAAAATAGCCATAAAAAAGTGATGGAAACGCAAGAAAAAGCGGAGAAATCGATTGATGAACGGGTCCATCAACAACTGGTTTATAAGGATAATCGAATTATCGATTTGAATAATGTGATATTGGATAAAGAACGACAGATTCTTGATTTACAGGTGGGATTTTAAAAAATAATGGTTTTTTGACCATTTGATGTCTAAAAATCCTGAAAATTGATAATTTTACCTTAAAACTAACCAAAAATAATGAAATATAGCGAGAAATACAATTTTTGAGCCCAAATACTTGATTTTCACCTATAAAATCGAAAAAAATCATCGTATTTTTAAGAAAGCGCCCAAGACACGCCAGCCGGCACGATTTTCGCGATTTTGAGCCCCAAAAACCCAATTTTTTTAGTTCAAAATTGATTTTATACCATTTCTAGTCGATTTTTCGCTATTTTAACCTCAGAAATCGCAATTTTAAGACTAAAAACATGGTTTTTAGCTCAAAAATCGTAAAAATCTTCCTATTTTGAAGAAAGCGCCCAAGGCGCGCCAGGCGCCTCGATTTTCACGATTTTTAGTTCTAAAAAACACATTTTTTGACTCAAAATCAATTCTAGATCATTTTTAGTCGATTTCTCACGATTTTTAGCCCCAAACTCACAATTTTTAGCTATAAACGTGGTATTTAGGCTGAAAATCGTGAAAATGTTTTTTTTTTGGAGAAAGCGCCGAAGGCATTTTTCACAATTTTCACCACAAATATTAAATTTTTTGAGCCAGAATCGATTAAATGTCAATTTTTCACAATTTCCAGCCATATAATTCAATTTTTTGAGCGAAAATTGATTTCAGACTATTTCCAATCGATTTTTCACGATTTTTACTCCAAAAAATCGCATTTTCTAGCTTAAAAACGTGGTTTTAAGCTCGAAAATCGTAAAAATCTTCCTATTTTGAAGAAAGCGCCGAAGGCACGCCAGCCGGCACGATTTTCTCGATTTTTACCCTCAAAAAGCACGATTTTTTGACTTAAAATCGATTTTAGACTATTTTTAATCAATTTTTCACGATTTTTAGCACAAAAAACCCTATTTTTAGTGAAAATCTGTTCCAGGAACGAGTCCGTGAGCACAATGAAGTGGCGACGGTCAAAAATCAGGCGATGCGAATCGTTCAGCAGAAATTCGAAGAGATGAATCGAGACAAGAAGGATATGTCGACAGAAACCGAACCGAATCTATTCAATTCGACGTCTTCTTCGACGTCTTCTAAGAATTCGGAACGTCGCGCGCGGAGCTCGTCACCAGGACACGTTATTGCAGCGAGAAGTGCGTTTTCAGGCGTTTTTTGGCTAAAAATAGCTGAAAATAGCTCAAAATTGAGCTGAAAATCGGTTTTTTGAGCCAAAAATAGCTCTAAAATGGACATTCGGACACGTAGACAGACAGACAGACGTCAAAAATTAATTTTTGAGCTAAAATTGAATTTTTGAGTTGAAACAGTGTAAAAGTTACTGTTTCAGACCCGACAAATGTGTGTCGGTTTGTCCGGATATCCAAATTTTCAAAGCGAAACCAAAATTTCGGACATCCGGACACCTAGACACACAGACAGATATCAAAATCTGCATTTTTTGGCTGAAAACAGTCTGAAATACATCAGAAATCGTGTTTCGGACATCCGGACACACAGATTAAGATGAAGACGGAAAAATTGTCTTTTTTGAGCCAAAAATCGTTTTTTGAGTCCAAAAAAGCCCTAAAATTGTGAATCGTGGACATCCAGACACCTAGACAGACAGACAGACGTCAATTCTGAATAGATTTTTGTGTTAAAACGATGATTTTTTTCGAAAAATTTCATTTTTTGGAAGAAAAATTGAATTTTAGAGCGATTTTCCGCTTGGAATTGAAATTTTTGCTCCAAATGTGTGTCAGTTTGTCCGGATATCCGAATTTTAGACATGCGGACACCTAGACTGACTGACAGACATCAAAATGTGAATTTTTTGCGAAAAAAACACGTTTTTGTGCCCAAAGTATATCAAAAACTTATAATTTGGACATCCGGACACCCAGATTAGGATTTAGACGAAAAAAGTGTCTGAAACAGTGATTTTTGGATCGAAAATTGAGAAAAATACGTGATTTCGGACATCCGGACACATGGACAGACATCCGAACTCAAATTTTGAACTATTTTTGGCATATTCTGACTACTATGAGACATCTGGACACACAGAACTACATCCAGACATTCGGACATTCGGATGCACAGACCCGACGTCCGAGCCAACCCAAATTTTTCCGATTTTTTCAAATTTTTACTACTGCTTTCACTGGATATACGGCCACACATATCTACAGACAGACATCCGGACTTCCGGACATACAGACAGACAGACAGACGCCGATACATCAAAAAAACTCGAAAATTCACCGTTTTGGCTGAAAATTTTCCGATTTTTACCGATTTTCCATAATTTTTATTCAATTTTTCCGATTTTTCTGCGACGGAAAGCACAAACGGATACCTGGACATCCGGAGACACAGACATCCCGACATTTGGACACACAGATACACAGACAGACAGACGTCCGAGCCAAAAACTCAAAAATTACAGTTTCCACCCGAATTCTCTCAATTTTCGCCCATTTTTCACTGTTTCAACTGGACAAACATCCGGACATCTGGACACACAGACAGACAGACATCCGGACATCCGGACATAGAGACACACAGACAGACATCAAAAAACTCGAAAATTCACCGTTTTGGCTCAAAATTGCCCGATTTTTACCGTTTTTCCTCAATTTTTTTCCGATTTTTCAGCTTTTTTCTTCAGAATCCGCCCCTACTATGGTGACATCATCGTCCGGAACATTCTCCCCTCCACCCATCGACCCGCCATTCGATTCCCCATCAACTCGTCTCTCAACACTGCCTGATATCGACGGAATCCTCCGAAAACATCACTCTCGAAAACGTGTGACATTCGATCTGAATCCCAACTCGATTCTGACGACATCTGGAGCCACGCCACGTCTTCTGCATTCGATGATGACGTCATCCACGACGTCATCTACTCAGAATGATGTTTTGGAGCACGCCCTGACAGAAGCGTCGTCAGAAAACGCGCTCCTCCGACAACAAGTCGTCGATTTGAATTCGGCGGTTGAATCCATGAAATCAGAATATGAATCAGAGATTCTCAAGTATACAAAAGAGGCGAAAACCGCTGGTTTGAAGGCGAAAGTCGCGGCGACCGCCAGAATTAAAGAATTGGAGACGACACTTGAGCAAATTAATGGGAAGAGCCAGCAGGAGGTGCGAAGAAATGAGAAAATTCGCGGTTTTTTGACTGGAAATCGAGTTTTTTGCGATGAAAATTGCTGAAAATCGGGATTTTTACGCCTAAAACCGTAATTTTTACCTGGAAATTGAGTTTTTTTGACTGAAAATGATCGATTGAACACATTAATGGGAAAAGTCAGCAGGAGGTGCGAAAAAAACGCTTTTTTGAGGGGAAAAACGAGTTTTTAGTGATGAAAATTGCTAAAAATGACAATTTTTACCCCCGAAAACCTCATTTCTAAGGCGGAAATCAAATTTTTTGACTGCAAATCATGGATTTTGAGCTGTTTTTCGGCTGAAAATCCAGGTTTTGGCACCAAAAATCATGGAAATCGCGAATTTTTTCAGAAATTACTGTTTCAGAGGGTGAATTCTGAATTTTTGCTGAAAAGAATGGTTTTTCGGCCGAAAATCCCGTTTTCAGACTCACAAATCGTCAAAAACCTGTTTTTTGGGTGAAAATTCCAATTTTTTGTAAAAAATTCGCATTTTTGAGGGGAAAAACGAGTTTTTTGCTGTTAAAATTGCTGAAAATGGGCGATTTTTACCCTCAAAACCTCATTTTCATGCCGGAAATCAAATTTTTTGACTGGAAATCGAGTTTTTTGCGTTGAAAATTGCTGAAAATCGGGATTTTTACCCAAAAAACCGTAATTTTAACTTAGAAATAGAGTTTTTTGACTGAGAATGAGCGATTGAACACATTAATGGGAAGAATCAGTAGGAGGTGCG
Organism: Caenorhabditis latens; assembly: GCA_002259235.3. Taxonomy (NCBI): domain Eukaryota; kingdom Metazoa; phylum Nematoda; class Chromadorea; order Rhabditida; family Rhabditidae; genus Caenorhabditis; species Caenorhabditis latens. Next base: position 18,880,766 of record CM056095.1, read on the forward strand.
GAGAAAGCTGTTTTTGAGTGGAAAACTAGATTTTCAGCTGAAAAACGACATTTTTAAGACGATTTCGTGGTTGAAACAGCTAAAAATAGAGATTTTTACGCCTAGAACTGTATTTTTATGCTAGAAATAGAGTTTTTTTGACTGAAAATTAGTGATTTTGTTCTGAAAATCCGTTTTTCACACCAAAAATGATGAAAATTGCGAATTTTCAGGCTGAAGTCCTGGTTTTCGACATGAAAATTGAGTTTTTTGACTGAAAACTGATTTTTTTTCAGTTTTTGCATGAAAATTGTGTTATTGGGCTTAAAAGCTTGATTTCAAGCAAGAAATTGAGTTTTTGACACCTAATAGCATGGAAATTGTGAATTTTTAGTGAGAATTTACTGTTTTAAAACATAAAATCGGTTTTTTGCGGAAAAACGCGGTTTTTGAGCCGAAAATCCTTTTTTAGACACAAAATTACGAATTTTCGTTCGAAAACCACCTAATTCGATTTTTAAAATCTAAAAAATTGATTTTTTGACATCAAAAAATGAGTTACGGCTGAAAAATACTACTTTTTCGTCGAAAAAATCAATTTTTTGAGAAAAATCCTGTTTTTTGACTCTAAAACCGGGTTTTGGGGGAAAAATCTCATTTTTAGGCGAAAAAAATGTTGTTTACAGGGGAAAACCCGCATTTTTTGAGTACATATACAATTTTTTGGGTCTACAATCCCATTTTTTGTGCGAAAATCCGCATTTTTTACACTAAAACCAGTTTTTCGTCGAAAAATTCAATGTTTTGGGAGAAAAATCCTGTTTTTTGACTCTAAAACCTTTTTTCGGTGAAATTTTTTCATTTTTAAGTGAAAAATATTCATTTTTGACTGTAAAACCTGTTTTTTTCGCTGAAAAACCGCATTTTCGCACTCAAAACTCTCCAAATCTTGCAGATGGAACGTCTCCAAGAAGAAGTGGACACTCCCCGCTCATTTTTGGGTTGAAAATCTCATTTTTTCAGTGAAAACCCTGATTTTTTGAGTGAAAAAATCCATTTTTAGACTCCAAAACCTGGTTTTTTCGCTGAAAAACCTCGTTTTTGGATGGAAAATTGCATTTTTTGAGACCTTTTTTGTGGGAAAAATCTCATTTTTGACTCAGAAACCAGTTTTCCGGGTGAAAAATCTTATTTTTTGTCTGAAAATCCCTTTTTCGGGGAAAAATCCAATTTTTGACTCAGAAACCTGTTTTTGGGGGAAAAAATCCCTCATGTTAGGTGAAAACCCGCATTTTTTAAGTAAAAATTGAATATTTTGGGTCTAAAATCCGCATTTTTCCACCCAAAACTCTCCAAATCTTGCAGATAGAACGTCTCCAGGAGGAAGTGGACACTCTCCGCTCATCGCGCAATTGGGAAATCGAACAAAACGGTCATTTGAGGGATCAAGTGGCCCATTTGAAGGAGAAAACGTTCAAATTGACAGAAGAATTGGACGAATCCGAGAAAACGCGACGTTCGTTGGATTCAGAAGTCGTCGAATCGAAGAAATTAATGGAGCTGATGGTTGAAGACTTGGGACAGGCGGAACATCTCATCAACTATCATATTCAACAGAAAGAAGCCATTTTTGAGGATATTGACAGACTGAAAGAGGCAATTTCAGCACAGGACAGGTTTATTGAGGTGTTGGAACAGGATATTGTCATCTACGAACAACATATTGGACTGTTGAGAGAGAATTTGGGAGCAAGTCAGGTAGGAAATGGGAAATTTCGAGCGAAAATTGAGTTTTTAGAGCGATTTTGAGCATGAAACAGTAAAAAGTTACTGTTTCAGGCAGAAAGTTGATAAATTTGAGCAAAAATGAGTTTTTAGAGCGAAAACGTTCTTAAAAGTATTAATTTTGAACCCAAAATGGCTGAAACAGTAAAAAAAAGTTACTGTTTCAAACTGAAAATCTGGAATTTTCGAGCGAAAATTGAGATTTTTGAGCGATTTTAGGCCAGAAATGATGACTGAAACAGTAAAAAAAGTTACTGTTTCAAGGAAAAATCGATAACATTTTGAGATTTGCTCACTGAAAATAGCGAAAAATGATGTTTTTGGAGCGAAAATTATGCAAAAAGTGTCAATTTTGAGCCTAAAATGGCTGAAACAGTTAAAAAAGTTACTGTTTCAGGGAAAAATCGATGGAATTTTGAGCGATTTTTAGCCCGGAAGGATTGCTGAAACAGTAAAAAGTTACTGTTTCAGACTGGAAATCGGGAAATTTTGAGCAATTTTTGAGTCAGGAATGGTTTGCTGAAAATGTAGGAAAAAGTTACTGTTTCAGGATGAAACAGTGAGTATTCAGAGTGAAACAGTAAGATTTTCTGTCGAAAATCGTCAAAAATAGTGCTTTTTAATCAAAAATTGTCCAAAATATGGATTTTTTGACCTTGAATCATAGAAACAAGTCTTTGAACCAGAAATGAGCTGAAAATCGAAAAAGTTACTGTTTCAGAGTGAAACAGTGAGATTTTCCACTTGAAATCTGAAATGACTTTTTGAGATCAAAAAATCAGCATTTTAACTGAAAAATCTGAAATTTTGACTCTAAAAATGGCTGAAACCAGTCTGAAACAGTAAAAAATCTCGATTTTACCACCCGTTTTATTCAAAAATCAATAATTTCCAGATCGATCATCGCGCCCTCATCAAATCGAAGGCGTTCGAGACGAAACTGTTGGCATTGGAACGGGAAAAAGAGAAAAGTGACAAGAAATCGAATGGTAGGGAAGGGGAAAACGTGAATTTTTCAGAAAAAACGAGGTTTTTGGGCTGAAAATACAGAAAAAATGGGATTTTTAAGCTAAAAATCGACATTTTTAAGCGCAAAAATGATAAATTATTGAACAATCCGGGCGGTCGACAACGTCGTGGATACTGTAGAATCGGTGCTCGACGTCGTCGACATCGCCGGGTTACGGTAGGCGCTGAAACTGGCGGGAAGACCGGTTTTTGTCGATTCGTACAGACGATAGTTATAGCCGAGACTCTGACTCCCGCGGGGAGCGATTTGACGGGTTTCTGTGCGTTTTACGACCTGAAATTGGGGAAAATTTGATGAAAATCGATTAAAATCGGCTGAAACAGTAATTTTTGGCTCAAAAATTGCAAATTTTTGGGTTTTGAGCTCGAAAAAACCTGAAAAATCGGTAAAAATGGCTGAAACAATAACTTTTTCACTCTGAAAATCGAATTGTGAATTGAATTTCATATTGCGAAAAAAGGCTCAAAAAACGAATTTTCAGAGGGATTTTGAAGTTTTTGGCTTTAGAAAATAGATAAAGTAGGTCAATTTCGACTGAAACAGTAATTCTGATAACAGTTTCCACATAGAAATGTGAAAAATCAGATGAAACTTTATTTTTTGGCTCAAAATCTACCTTTTAGTCCCTGAAACTCAATTTTCAGAGGGATTTTGAAGTTTTTGACTAGAAAAAACCAAAAAAATTGGTCAATTTTGACTGAAACAGTAATTTTTTTTCAAAGATTGAATTTTTAGCTGGGAAACTCATTTTGAGCAGTTTTTGAGGTTAAAAACTTGAAAAACGAGTTAAAAATGACTGAAAAAAGGTAATTTTTGAGCCAAAACTCAAATTTCCTAGTTCTGACGCTCGAAACCCAGAAAAACTGGTCGGAAACAGTAATTTTAGGCTCAAAAATCGACTTTTCAGAGGGATTTTGAGGTTTTTGACTGAGAGAATTGGTCAATTCTGATTGAATCTTTATTTTTCAGCTAAGAATCTACCTTTTAGTCACTGAAACTCAATTTTCAGAGAGATTTTGAAGTTTTTGACTAGAAAAAACCAAAAAAATTGGTCAATTTTGACTGAAACAGTAATTTTTGAGAAACTTTTTTAAAGCCATTTTCGAGCTGAAAATCTTGAACAAAACAAGTCGAAAACGGCTGAAACGGACACTCAAAACTTTGAAAAACTGGTCTGAAACAGTAATTTTCGGCCCAAAAACTATTTTTTTGAGCTCAAATTGGAGTTTTTATGTTTTCGACTCGAAAAAACGGGTTGAAACAGTAATTTTTGAGCTTTGAAACTCAATTTTAGGCGATTTTCAGTCAATTTTCAGTCGTAGAACTCACATCACACTCGCACTGCGAGCAATAGTACGTCTTCCGTCTCAAACAACAATAAATTCCGCACGGAAAACACAAAATCGCCCATAGAATCGCTCGCCAACTGAAACGACTCTTGACGCGTTTTTCGTGACACGCCGGACACGTTGTGGTTGATGATGTTGTCGACATTATGATGATTTACATCTGAAAATTTGAGAAAATTTGGGTTTTTTGAGTGAAAAAACGAGAAAAATCGACCTGGGAATCGTATTTTTGAGAAGAAATGAATTTTTTGGAAGATTTTGAGTGTTTTCACGCTGAAAAACTGTTTATTTTGATAAATTTAAGAGCTCAAAGAGCAAAAACAAGTATTGTGGAGTTTGGTGTCTTGAAACAGTCGATTTCAAGCTGAAAATTGAATTTTTCTATGTTTTTTGACTTGAAACAGTAATTTTTAGCATTAAAAACGGAATTTTTGAAGTTTTTCGAGCTGAAACAGTATTTTTTCAGTCAAAAATCCAAAATTTTTCACGGTTTTCAGCCTGTTTTCAGCTTGAAATTCACATTTTTCGCGGATTTTTGGGATTTGAACAGAAAATTTTGCTTTTCAAACAATTTCCAGATTGAAACAGTAATTTTCGACTAAAATTTGTCATTTTTTAGCCAATTTTCACTCAAAATCACTCTGAAACAGTAAACTTTGAGTCAGGACGTACCGACACACAGATGGACAAAAAATTGCTGATTTTGAGCCATTCTTTGTCCATCTGTGTGTCGGTACGTCCAGACTTGAAATTTACTGTTTCAGAGTGATTTTGAGTGAAAATTGGCGTTTTTTTTTTTAATTGATTAAAATGAGCTCTCAAACACCGATTTTTAGCTTAAAATTGAGATTTGAACTGATTTCCAGCTTGAATTAGTAATTTTCGACTGATTTTTCATGATTTTTAGCAAAAAAATAGCCTTTTTCCGCGAAAACTCACTTGCCACGTGTCCAAATAGAGAATTGTTGTGTCAATAATATCTCTCAGCCACCACTGCGACCCGATACGTTTCTCTCGTTGACGAATCTGAAAAATAGTGTGTGATATTGAGAGAGTGAGTGAGAGATAATTGATGAGAAGAGACAAGATTGTTGACAAGAGGGCAATTGGAGAAGGGAAAAACTGGTTTGAATGTGGATTTTGGGCTGAAAATGACTGAAAATGACTGAAAATGACTGAAAATACGCGGAAAATTGGTCTGAAACAGTGGAAATTGACTTTAGAAACTGTCAAAACCAAGATTTGACAGAAATTTGGCTGAAAATCGGTCTGAAACAGTAAAAAATGAGCTAAAAGAGTCTCAAATTCCATCAGAATCGAAATTTAGCGTCACAGGCACGCCAGACAACCAATTTTGATCGTTTAGAGCCGAAATAGATAGAAAACGCGTCAAAAGTGCGCCAGACAAGCCTAAAAGTTTAAGGAGAAAAATGGCTGAAAATGAAGCATTTTGAACCAGAAAATCGTAGAAAATCGCGTTAAAGGCACGCCAGACTTTAAGAATGTAATTGTCGAAAATCGCGCTGAAACCACGCCAGACAAGTAATTTTGAGCATTTTTAGCCCAAAAACGCGTCGACGGCACGCCAGATTCCGGGAATATGACTTAGAATAGCTCATTTTAAGCCAAAAAAGGTGAAAAACGCGTCATAGGCGCGCCAGAACCCAAAATTTTTGGAAAATTGAGCGTTTTGAGCCAAATTGTATCAAAAAAACGCGTCCAAGGTGCGCTAGACAACCAATTATGATTATTTCGAGGCGAAAACATTCAGAAAACGCGTCAAAGGTGCGCCAGATGAAACTTTTTGATGATTTTTAGCTTAAAAACGCGTTAAAGGCACGCCAGAAAAGTGTACAGGCTGAAATCTGGGTGAAACTCTTGGCTAAAGAATAGATTTTTCATGATTTTGTCTGAAAATCCAGTCTGAAACAGTAGAAATTGGATGGAAAACCAGTTTTAACTGTAATTTGGACATTTGAGACTGATGAAATCAGTTTCAAATTGAGATCTAGCTGAAATTCCTGCCTGAACGTTTCAGACTGAAACCGGACGAGTTTTTCTGAAAATCAGAGTGTTTTGAGGTGAAATTCTGCTGAAAATTCAAAAATTCAGTCAGAATTCCCCAAAAAAACTACTCAAAACCGGATTTTTACTGAAAATCCGGACTGAAATGGCCCAAAAAGACTGAAAATCTGAGTCTAACACCGTACGTTTTGGTTTGAAAAAAACCAATTTGTCCACACTGAACAAGAGAAAAGACACGAGTGCAGTTGTGTTCCTGTTTCTCTATTTATACATGACCACCCACTTCTCCGTTTCTTTTTTTGTCATTTGGAGATGAGTCATATGAGAAAAAAACGCAATTTTTGATCTGAAAATGAGAAAAATCTAGAAATTTTTCATTGAAACAGTAAATTTGGACACTTTGTTCCTTCTGGAAATGAAATGACCAACTCTCTTATCAGAAACAGAATCTAGATAAGATTGTAAGAACAAAGGAGAAAAGGACAAAGTTCTGAGAGAGATCACACCATTTTTATGGTTTTTTAATGCTGAAAAACAGTGAAAAACGGCTGAAACAGTAGATTTTTACTGTTTCAATATGGTTTTGAGTCGTTTTACCTAAAATTGAGGTCTGGACGGTACTGAAACCGCCGAAATTTCATTTTTGACTGAAATATGGCCTAAAAGCGATGGAAAAGTAGATTTCTACTGTTTCAAAATGAATTTGAGTCGTTTTGGCCTGAAAGTGAGGTTTTTTCGGCTGGAATATGGCTTAAAATCACTGAAAAAGTGATTATTTATTAAAAAATGACTGAAAATGGACCATTTTGATGCAAAAATTGCGCTGAAAGCACGCCAGACACCCAATTTCGAGCATTTTGAGCCGGAAATTGATTAAAAAACGCGTCAAAGGTGCGCCAGACATTTTGAAAGTCTAACGAGAAAAACGGCTGAAAATGGAGCTTTTTAAGCCCGAAAATTGTAAAAAACACGTCGAAGGCACGCCAGATTTCAAGAATTGGAGCATTTTCAGCCAAATTTTATCAGAAACGCGTCATAGGTACGCCAGATGAAACTTTTTGAGCATTTTCAGTTCAAAAACACGTTAAAAGCACGCCAGACAACCAATTTTGATAATTTAGAGCCGAAACCTGTAGAAAACGCGTCAACGGTGCGCCAGACAAGATAAAAATCCATTTTTCTGCTGAAATATGGCTTAAATTCACTGAAACAGTGGGTTTTACTCCAAATTTTTTTTGAAAAAAAGAGAAATTTCTCGATTAAATTCGTCCTCTCACGGTCTCCTACGCGTGAAAAATTCTAAATATTTTTCCACATCATGTGACCTTTCACGCTGAGTATTGTCCTTGGCTAATTTTGAGAAAAAAGTAGGGCAATTGTTTGGAGCGCTCTAGCATCACGGAAAAGTATCAACTTGACTGGAAGTTTTCAAAACGAATTGAGGAAAAAATTCCCTGCATTTCGATATGCAACAGTAATATGAACATAGGTTTTGGAAGCCAGTTAACGAGAAACAGAAAAACTTAGAAACTTGACCGAATTTGAGAAATGTAATCGACTGTTTGTTGTTCATGGGCTATAATTTTGTTGAATAAGTTATTAGTGATAGTTCAGCTCTGGAAAACCGTCCGAAAATCATTCTACGTTCCCATACACTCCGTTCTCAACCAATATACAGTCAGCTGAGATACCGTATACCTAAATACGACATTTGATGAAAAACTGTTTCCATGGGGTTGTAGAGATTCCTGATCTGATCATTATTCAAGTGGAATGAATCTTCCTGGAGCAAAACCAAACGAGTAGATCCCAATTTTCGATGTCAGTAAAAAATGGCTAATTTTCAACACATTTTCCGATTCTTCTCAAGATCTATGTCAAACTTCAAAAATGTGGCGCCTTGCAAAGTTTCTAAATTGTATTCTGATTTTAATGAGCCTTCAATCGAGAAATTTCGTTGGAAAATAAAAAAGTTGATCTAGTTTTAAGATTTTCCTTTGACTGAGTAATAAATGTTATATATGCATCTACTTTTTTATTTTCCAACGAAATTTCTCGATTGAAGGCTCATTCGAAGCAGAATAAAATTTAGAAACTTTGCATGAGGCCAGTTTTTTGATTTTTGACCTAGATCTTGAGATAAATCGGAAAATGTGCGAAAAAATCGTCTTTTTGTACTGAAATTGAATTTTTGAATCAACTTTTTCAGTTTTTGTCTAAACTTAAAATTTCAAGCTCCAAACTGATTAAATTCAGATTCTCTAAAAACTCATGGCAAGCGATTTTTGAAATACATCGTAATTAGGTCATCGGCAGTACAAAATCATCATATTATTTACTGAATTCCTGATTTTTTTCTCCATCTGATGATCTTTTGAACGATTTCGGTTCAAAAAAATCTTACGGTAGTCTTCATTTACAACTTTACATCCGATTCTGAACGAAGAATAGACTAATTCTCCGGAAATGGGTCAGAACACTCCATTCGATTACACAAGAGATATTGAGCTCCATAGACGGCAGAAATATATGATTAATATATGAACATGTTGGAAATGTCTTCCTTCATTCACTTTTTATAAAAATTAATCAAAATCCTGCTTCTTCCGAGTCACCAGATAGTTTAAAGTTAAGCTATACAAGAGAAAACGAGAGATAAAAATCTCTATGAGAGACGCAGACGACGTGCAAATTAATAAAATTTTTCACGCGTAGGAGACCGTGTCCTCTCCACAGATCGAGTGGAAGTTGTTATGCCAATAAACATTCGGGAACAATAGAAATAGAGAAAAAGAGAAAGAGTCAGCTGTCCTAGTTGATGATCATCAGTAGTCTCTTCTCTCTCTCTCTTTTTGTGTTTCCTTGTTGACCTACACCACCAGAACTCTGAATAATAGAGTGTGTTATTGTGGTTTTTGAAGTGTTTTTTGGCCAAACATGGGCAAAAAATGACGAGAAACGCGTCAAAGGCACGCCAGATGCGACTGAAAATGTGAAATTTTCTGGTTGAAAATTGCTAGAAACGCGTCAAAGGCACCCCAGCCAGATTCTTTGAAAATGACACAAAAGCGCCAAAGGTACGCCAGATTCGCCTTTTTGTCTGAACATTTGAAAATTTTCAGTCGAAAAACGTTCGAAATGCGTCAAAGGCACGCCAGATACAAAAAATTGTTGAAAATTTCTGAAAATTTGAACGTTTTTGAAGTGTTTTTTGACCAAAAATGGGCAAAAAATGACGAGAAACGCGTCAAAGGCACGCCAGGAGTCAGTCTCGTTGAAAAAATGAGACAAAAGGCGTCAAAGACACGCCAGATGGAGTTAGATTCGTAGAAAAAGCGTCAAAGGCACGCCAGACGTGACTTTTTCACTGAAAATTCGAAGATTTTCAGTCGAAAATTGTCCGGAATGCGTCAAAGGCACGACAGGCAATAAAACTGCTCAAAAATTGCCAAAAAATCCACATTTTCAACAGCAGAAATATCTGAAAATGCTGAAATTTTGTGGCTGTAGACATCTGTAGACAAGATTTTTCTACTGAGCACAAAGTTCTGAAAAGCGGAATCTAAGAGTGTCTGAAACAGTAAATTCTGGCTTTATTTTGAAGTGAGAAGCGTCAAAGGCACGCATGACTTGAATCGAAGCAGTTCATGTCGATTAAAAGCGTCAACGGCGCGCCAGCCTCTAAAATTGATCAAAAATTGCCAAAAACTACATTTTTTACAGCCAAAATATTTGAAAATGCTGAAAATTCGTCAAAAAACCGTTTTCTGTCCAATTTTAGTCAAAAATCGGGATTTTTAGGCTGAAAATTCTGAAAATTTGCTCTGAAAAGCCAAAAAAGCGACTGAAAATGACTGAAACAGTATTATTTTCTTCCAGAGGACCGTCTCAAAACGAAAGCTCTCGACGCGAAATGTCGTGTGCTCGTCGAGCAAAACGAGGAGCTCATGGCCCGTCTCTGCGAGCTCGAAATGTCTCACGGCGGAGCCGAAGAGTCGAAAAGCCGCCGGCTCGCCGAGCAAGACGAACGAATTCGTCAAATCTCGTCGGCACTCGAATCGGAGAGAGACGTCAGTCAGCGTCTTCGTGAGGCGAAGGAATCGTTGGAGAAGGAGTTGACTGGGAAGAGGAAACACGACGATGCGATGAGTAGCCGGATTCTGATGGATGCGGAGATGACGAAGATGGAGGCACAGAATAGTGAGTTTATCTGGAAGAAAAACGGCCGAAAATGGAGCATTTCAAGCCAAAATACACGCCAAAGGCACGCCAGACAAGTCTAAAAGTCTGACGAGAAAAATGACTGAAAATGGACCATTTTGAGCCAAAAGTTGTCGAACATCGCGCTGAAATCACGCCAGAGAACCAATTTTGAGCATTTTTAGCCCAAAAACGCGTCGAAGGCACGCCAGATCCCGAGGATATGACTTAAAATAGCTCATTTTAAGCCAAAAAAGGTGAAAACGCGTCAAAGGTGCGCCAGCACCCAAAAATCTTCGAAATTGGAACATTTTGAGCCAAATTGCATCAAAACGCGTCATAGGCGCGCCAGACAACCAGTTTTGAGCATTTTGAGCCGACTATCTGCAGAAAACGCGTCAAAGGAGCGCCAGAAAAGTCTGAACGTCTAAGGAGAAAAATGGCTGACAATGGATCATTTTGAGTTCACAAATTGTGAGAAACGCGTCAAAGGTGCGCCAGATGACAGTTTTTGTGAATTTTCAGCTCAAAGAAGCGTTGAAGGCGCGCCAGACAACCAATTTTGAGCATTTTGTGCCGAAAATCTTTAGAAAACGCGTCGTAGGCGCTCCAGGATCCACAATTTCGAAATCGGAGCATTTCAAGCCAAATTTTTACCAAAACGCGTCAAAAGCGCGCCAGACAAGTGTGAACGTCTGTCTGTGTGCCTGGAGCTCCATAAACGCGCCCAAGGCGCGCCAGACAACGACGTTTTTTGTTTTGATGATCAATTTGATATCTCAATGATCAAGAACACGAGATTTGGCTAATCCCCACACGGATTTTCACTTGTTCTGAGTCATTTTTGAAGATTTTTTGAAGATTTTAGCGAATTTTTGCATATTTTTGCCTGAAAATCGATATTTTGATTGCAGAAGTCGACGAAATGTCGGTTGAAGTCGAAGCGGCACGTAAAAAGGTGACGGAAGTGATGGCTGAGGTCGAACAACTCCGAGCCGCCAATTTCGAGCTCCAAATGCATATTGAGACGGCGAAAAGGACGATGGAAGAGTGAGTTTTACGGTTTCAGGGCTCATTTTGAGCCATTTTTTCTGAAAAAGGACAGAATTTGAGTCAAAAAAGTGAAAATCGGCTAAAAATGAGAGATTTTAGTCTATTTGAGATGAAATTCACTGTTTTAAAGCTTTGTTTTGACCAAAAACGACCAATTTTCATCAGAAATAGCGAAACTTCTCACTGTTTCAGTCTTTTCTAGCCAAATGAGACGGTCTGTGTGTCGGTTTGTCCGCAGCTGAAATTTACTGTTTCAGGGCTCATTTTGAGACATTTCTTGCTGAAAAAGGACAGATTTTGAGTCAAAATTTCACTGTTTCAGAGTGATTTCGAGTGAAAACTGGCTAAAAATTACAATTTTCCAGTAAATTTTGGTCTATCTGTATGTCAGTTTGTCCAATTTTTCAGACAGACTTTTCAGCTGAAAATTCCCTCTGAAACAGTGAAAAATAGGCTGAAACAGTAATTTTTAACTCGAAATCGAGATTTTCTGTCTGTCTGCGCGTCTGTTTGTCCAGATTTTCTCTAGTTTGAGAATCAGGACAAAAAATTACTGTTTCAGTCGATTTTTCACTGTTTCAGAGGGAATTTCTTGTCTTAACCTCTGGCTGTGTGTCGGTTCGTCCTTGGCTGAAATTCACTATTTCAGAGTGATTTCGAGTAAAAAATTGGCTAAAAAATGACCGATTTTGGTCTATCTGAGCTGAAATTTACTGTTTCAGAGGCATTTTTCCCGTTCCAAAGCTGTTTTTGGACCAAAAATTACCGATTTTCAAAGTTTCAGACTGGCCGACTGTAACGAGGATCTCGAAAAACAAATCGAACAAATTCAAGAGGATTGTGAAGAGAAAGAGGAGGATTACAAGCAGAGCACGTGGGACGTCGAGAATTTGACACGACAGAATGAGGCGTTGAGGTGAGAAATGAGAAATACAGGGAAATGGGAGGCGGAGGAGAAAATTCCAGCAAAAATTTGTGTTTTTGAGCAAATTTTGTGCTGAAACAGTGGAAAATTTGAAAAAAGTTACTGTTTCAATGATTTTGAGCTGAAAAACTTGATTTTTAACCGGTTTTCGGGCTCAAAATTGATATTTTAATCGATTTGGACGCCGAAATTACTGTTTCAACTCATTTTTTCACGAAAAATTGGATTTTTGAGCAATTTTTAGACTGAAACAGTAAAAAAATTTGACGCAAAATCTTTTTTTTTTGAGAAAAAAACCTTTTTTTGAGAGAAAACTGAACTCTAGTTCGATTTTTGAGCGGAAATACACTGTTTTCGATGATTTCCGGCGAAAAATTAAGTTTTTTGAGTTGAAACAGTGAAAATGTTACTGTTTCAGAGCAGTTTGAACGAAAAATTGAGTTTTTGAGCAATTTTCTGCCTGAAAATCGATTTTTAAGCTGAAAATTACCGTTTCAGTTCATTTTTCAAGCCTAAACCGAAATTTCGGACATCTGGACGCGTTGATAGACAGACTTACATCAATTTTGGCTGGAAAAACTGTTTTTGAGTCCGAAAAAATAGTCTGAAACAGTGAATTTTTTGCCGAAAACTGAAAAACGTGATTTCGGATATCCGGACACACCGACAGACGCTAAAACTTCAAAATCCCTCTTGAAACAGTAATTTTGAGCTATTTTGGCTGAAAACCCGCCAATTTTTTGGCTAAAACTCGATATTTCACGCTAAGCTCCGCCCCTTTTGCCCCGCCCCTTCGCCCCCAACTCACCACCAAAAAGTTCCAGAGTCGAGTTAGACGGTGTCCGACAAGGATTCCACGAGACACGCGAGCTCGCCGAAGAAGTGAAAATGCTCAAAACAGAGCTCCATCGACAACAAGACCTCCATCGTGCTCAATTCGAGGCGGCCTGCGAGAAATTGGACGACGATGACGTCATCGAGAGGAAGACGTCGTTGGAAATTCAACAGGAACAGTATATTCTCGCTTACGAGCAGCAGATTGAGACGCTGAAAAAGGAATTGGAGCTGAAAAACGGTCCGGTGCAGAGAAAAACGACATCGGTGCTGGAAGCGCCGAGATTCGAGGATTCCGAAGCTCTCCGAGCAGAAATCGCGGAGCTCCGTCAGAAAAACGCGAATTTCACCGAAAAAATTGAGAGATTGGAGATGGAAACCAAGTTATCCGGAGAGCTCAACGTGGAGCTCGGCCGGGCAATGTTGGAGCTCGAGGAGCACAACGAGCTGCTCCGCCGAGAGCAAGAAGCGGAGAAGGCGGAGGAAATGGGCGTGGCTAGAGAGTTGGAGCTCCAGGAGCTCATGATGCAGGAAATGACGGAGCAGATAGCGAAGGATTCGGAAGAGTTGGAGATATTGAGGGCGGAGAAACAGAGGCTTCTGAAGAATCTGGCGGAATCGGAGGTGGTTAGGAAAGAGGAGTTGGACGAGTTTTCAGCGAAAATTGAGGAGCTGGAGGCGAAATTAGCGGAAAAGGAGCGCCAGGAAACCCAAATTTTGACGTCGGAGGCTCCAGAATCCGCTCCAGAATCCGCTCTAGAATCCGCTCCAGAATCCGCTCCAGAATCCGCTCCAGAATCCTCAGAACACGAATCCCTCCTCCACTCGGTGTCCCATGACATGAACAAGCTTATCGAGCTAAAAGACGAGCTGGAAATCGCAGTGTCCGCCTTAAAATCAGAAATCTGGACGCTCAATGGTCAACTGAAGGCGTCGATACTGGATCGAGAGGGACTTGAGGATAAAGTGACACTTCTCGACGATCTAATGGAGAAAGAGAAGAAAAGAGCGATCTCGTTGGACGCGGAGCTCCAGGAGCAAATCGATTTGACGGAGAGAGCGATGAGACGAGCGGCCGAGGCGGAGAACGAGTCGAATCAGAGAATGGCTGAGTGTTTGGAGAAGGAGACGAGAAGGTGAGGGAAAGTTAGGTTGAAACAGTAGAAAAATCCGCGAAAAATGACCTAAAACAGCCTGAAATTGACTGAAACAGTAACTTTTCGATAAAAATGTCAGAAAATCACTTTTTTCTCGATGGACCGACTTTTGGGGTAAATGAGCCTGAAAATCGCGAAAAATCGGTTGGAAATGGAAAAATCGGTTGAAAATGGCCCTAAAACTGCCTAAAACCACCTACAAGTGACTGAAACAGTAACTTTTTTGATAAAAATGGCTGAAAATCACATTTTTTGCGTAAAAACCTGACAGGGACCTAAAAGTTTGCCTAAAACAGCCTAGGCTTGTCTGGTTTGAAATTGGGGTGAATGAGCTTGAAAAAGCATGAAAATCCCGAAAAAAATCGGTTGAAACAGTAACTTTTCAGATTGAAGTTGCAGAAAATCACTTTTTTTCAATGGAACGACTTTTGAAGTAGATGAGCTTGAATACGCCTAAAAATCGGTATTAATAGTAAAAAAAATCATAGTGAAAAGGCTGAAAATGGGCCTAAAACCACCTAAAATAGCCTGAAACAGTAACTTTTCGATAAAAATTACAAAAAATCACGTTTTTCTTGCTGAAACAATTTTAGGGTGAATGCGTCTGAAAAAGCCCGAAAATTGCTCAAAATCGCCAAATTCAGTGCGAAATGGCTGAAAATGTGCCTAAAACCGCCTAAATCAGCCTAGAATTGCCTGAAACAGTAAATTTTCCGAATTTTTCAGGAAAGGGGCCTAAAAGTGTGCCTAGTACAGCCTCAGCAGGGCCTGAGTAGCCTTAAACAGCCTGAAACAGAAATTGTGTCGATTTTGTCATAAAACGACATGAATTTGAACGAAAAAGGCCTAAAATAGGTCTGAAAATGCCTGAAACAGTAGAAAATTGTCGAAAACAGTGCAAAATCGTTTTGAACCGTCAAAATTCTGTGCGAAAAAGCTGAAAATGAGCCTAAAACTACCTCAAATTGCCTCAAATTGCCTGAAAAAGTAAGTTTTGAGCCTAAACTACCTAAAAATAGTCTGAGAGGTCTATGAAGCCTGAAACAGTAAAGAAAGTTAAACATTTTGATTTTTGGACAGCCTGAATCGCCTAAAACTGCCTAAAACTGCCTGAAACAGTAACCGTTTTCAGAGAAGAAATCGAGCAAGCCTACACTCGACTCAACGAGTTCTACAATCAACTCCAAGAAGCGTATAATTTGATCTACGCCCAGCTAGAAGTCGCCAAGAATTCTCCCACGACTTCTGAATCCCTCCCGACGACGTCATCTGCTCCAGACGAGGCCATCGTCGATTCCATAATGACGATCCTTCTGATCTCAAGAGATCCATCGATTTCAGAGACAACTCAACAGAAAATGCAAAAAATTGCTGAAAAACTGAAACAACTCGTCGGTGAATTCGATGAGAATCAGAAGGCGTTAGAGGAACAAAGACAGATCACCCAAGCACTTGAACAACGACTTCAGACGATCGAAACGGCGTCTGGAGCACAAAACGCGACGACGACACGCCAGCGAGTCGAGGAGTTGGAAGGGGAGATTGAGTGGAAAGAGGAGGAGTGTGAGGCGTTGAAACGAAGAGTGAGGGATCTTGAGAAGGCGTTGGAAGCGGTTGCGAAGAGGACGGAGGATGAGAGTGAAGGTGAGTTGAGTGGAGCACTCATAGAGAGAGAGAGAGAAAGGAAATTGAGCATTTTTGAGCTGGAAATCGGTTGAAAACGGTGATTTTTGAGGTGAAACAGTAAAAAATTTACATTTTTACACTGAAAATCTGCTGAATTAGCCGTTTTTGGCTATAAAATCGGTTGAAACGGTAGTTTTTGAGCTGAAAGTGGCTGAAACAGTAAGACTGAAAATACGAACATTTTAGCTTAAAAACGGCTGAAATAGTTAGAATTCTATTCTGATTTCGTGAAGACTGAAAAATCGGTAAATTCATAGATTTTCAGCCCGAAAACTGCGATTTTTGAGCTGAAACAGTAAACTTTGTTATGCTTAATATTGGCTGAAACAGTAAGAATGAGACCTTAGAGTTTAGGCCCAAAATTCCGAAATTTTCAGCTCAAAAATAGCTGAAACAGTTTGAATTCTATTCTGATTCTTTCAAGACTGAAAAACAAAGATTTCCACCTAAAAGCATCAATTTTTCGGGCAGAAAATCTATTAAAACAGTATTTTTTTTCAAAAACTCCAAAAACTGTCTTTTTTGCTCTGAAAATCTGCTGAATTAGCCGTTTTTGGTTATAAAATCGGTTGAAACAGTAATTTTTGAGCTGAAACAGTAAATTTGAGATGTTTGACCCGAAAATACGAACATTTTAGCTTAAAAACGGCTGAAATAGTTAGAATTCTAACATGATTCTGTGAAGACTGAAAAATCGCATTTTGGCGCTGAAAATCCGCTGAAATTAGCTATAAAATTGTCTGAAACAGTAAAAATGAGACCTTCGACCCGAAAATAAGAAAAAATTTCAGCTTTTTGTTCTGAAAATCTCAAAAACTGACGTTTTCCACTGGAAATCTGCTGAAATAGCCGTTTTTGGCTATAAAATCGGTTGAAACAGTGATTTTTGAGTTGAAAAAGTGACATTTTCAGGCTGAAAATTGGCTGAAACAGTAAGAATGAGTAATTTAACCCAAAAATTAGAAAATTTCAGCTCAAAAACTGTTTGAATACTGAAATCGGTGAATTAAAAGATTTTCAGCCAAAAACTGCAATTTTCGTTCAGAAATCTCAAAAATTGGCACTTTTTTGCGCTGAAAATGAGCTGAAACAGTAAAAAAACCGAATTTCTAATCAATTTCTCTTTCTCTCTCTCTGAAAAGTTCAAAAAAGAAAAAACAGTTTTGCTGCATGTTTTCACTGCGTTTTCTCACTTCTTTTCTCTCTTTTTCCCCACCAGAAGGTCCCTTCATCCACTTCTATGCATCCCCCTCTTTCTGAAATTCTGTAATGCTTACACTCAAAAAAACTGAGTTTTAGTGCTGAAATCCGGCTGAAACAGTGAAAAATTCACTGTTTCAACTGGAATTTTAGCCCTAAAACACGCTCACAACAACCGCTTCGCAAAGCCTAAGACCACACCCACAGGGCACTTTTTGGAGCGAAATTTTCCAGATTTTTCCATTAGAAATAGTGTTTCCATCCCCGTATTTTCAGTTATTTTCAGTTTCACTAATCCGTGTCGTCTTTCTTCTTGATGTGAAGTGATTTGACCTCTTTTTAGTGGGAAATTCGGGTTTTAGCGAAAAAACAAGATTTTTTGACTTAAAATGAGCTCTGAAACAGTAAAAATGAGATTTTGAGCAATTTTTCCATCTGAAACAGTATATTTTTAGCTGAAATTGAGCTGAAACAGTAACTTTTGAAAATGAAACAGTAAAATCCAGTCAAAACCATTTTCAGTCAATTTCTGCTAAAAATGAGTAAAATTTCACACAAAGACAGCTGAATTTAGCTGAAAAAGTGCATTTTTGATGATTTTTCCTACTGAAACAGTGAAATTTTGAGCTGAAACAGTATTCGAGATTCTAAGTCTGAAAATCAGTAATTTTGAGCTAAAATTTAGCAGTTACGATGTGTTTTTTTCATCTGAAACAGTAACAAGGCAGTTTTTCGATTTTCACGATTTTTTGACAAATATGTCAATTTTCAGTCGAAATTTTGCTGTTTTTAGCTATTTCTGACGGAAAAACCACATTTTCAGCTATTTTCAGTTGAAAAATTCATTTTTGATGATTTTTCTACCAGAAACAGTAGTTTTAGCTCTTCTAACACGGGTTTTTCGTAGTTTTTCTTACTGTCCCGTCCCCATCACCCACCAATTCCCCCCTTCTGGTGTCCTGTGGCGTCTGAAAAACCGGGTGTCACTGGCTGGGCTTTGCAGCGGCCGCTGTGAGTCGCCTCTCGACGGAACTCGCCATTTTAGCCGCCCGTCTGACGACACGACAGGCCGATGTGGACTCGTTATTCCGGACGAATGCAGAGTTGGCTCATACGAATGTACGACTTCAGAATGAGTGTGACGAGTGGGAAGAGGCGAGAGAGAAGATGATCGAGGTGAGAAATTGAAAAAAATTGGATGAAACAGTAGAAAAAATCATCTGAAAATAGCCTAAAACATGCTAAAATCACCTAGAATTGGCTGAAACAGTGAATTTTTTCAGAGAAATCGATATATTTTCGATTTTTGATGATTCTAAACTTGAAACAGTAATTTTTTCCTGTTTCAAGCAAAATCTAGCGTTTTTGCTTTAATTTTGTGAATTTCCAGCCTGAAGTAGTTTATTTTGTGGAAAAAAACGACGATTTCTGATGAATCCCAACTTGAAACAGTAATTTAGACCAAAAATAGACCAAATTCACCCTGAAACAGTATTTTTTTACTGTTTCATACCGAATCTCATGTTTGGCTGAAAATTGAGAACAATTGGCTCTGAAACAGTGAATTTTGATCGAAAAAGCGATATTTTTAAGTCTGAAACAGTGATTTTGACAGAAATTTGTCGATTCTTGGTGAATTCACACTTGGAACATTAATTTTCGAGTGTTTCATGCAGAATCTAAAGTTTTTGTTCTAATTTTGTGGATTTTCAGCATGAAACAGTGAATTTTGACAGAAAAAATCAATATTTTTCAGTCTGAAACAATCGGTTTCGATAAAAATTTGACGATTTCTGATGAATTTTATCTTGAAACAGTAATTTTTCACTGTTTCAAGCCAAAGCTGACGTTTGGCTGAAAATTGAGAACAATTGGCTCTGAATAAAAGGTGTTCTATGAGGTTTTTTGTTTGAAACAGTAATTTTGACTGAAAATTTTGAATTTTTGAAGATTTTCCACCTGAAACTGTAATTTTTCCACCCCAAATCCAATTATTTTCAGGAAAAACGAGAGCTGGAGCAACACGTGAAAGAGCTCGAAGAGCAAGTTGCAGAACTCATGGAACAGCATGAGGTAATCGATTTTTGAGATTTTTAACCTGAAACAGTAAAAAATTTTACTGTTTCAAGGGTTTTTGACTAAAAATTGGCAGTTTCAGCTCGATTTTCAGCCAATTTCAGCCCAGTTTTTGCAGGCGCATCTTCAACAGACTCAGCTCTTACAATCGACGACTCCAATTCTGTCTCCGCCGTCTCCGAATCCAGAAACCGCCGCGAAATTAGAAGAATCTGAAAGAGAAGTCTCCAGGCTCGTCGCCATCGAGAAAACTCTCAATTCCCGAATTCTGGCGTTGGAAGATCAAAATTTGGAATTGGAAGAGAAATTCCAGGAAATCGAAGAAGAGATGATGACGGTTAAGGCTGAAAATGCTGAAAAATTGGTTCCGTCGGCTCAAAAATCGGATTGGGACGACTGGGGAGAGCAAACGGAGCCAACTGAAGAGCTCCGTGAGGCGAAGAGTGAAGTTGAACGACTTCTGGAAGTGGAGAAGGCGTTGACGATGAGAATTGAGGTGTTGCAAATGCACAATGAGCAATTGGAGCAGAAAATGAAAGAGTTGGAGGGAAAAGTAAGGATTTTTGAGTCTAAAATCTGCAAAATTCACCGATTTTTACCCAAAAATTGCTCTGAAACAGTAATTTTGAACTAAAAATTGAGATTTGGGTCTGTCTGTGTGTCTGTATGTCTTTTTATTCAAAATTGAAAAGTTTTTTAGAAATCTGGACAAACTGACACACAGACAGACTTTCAAATCAAAAATCGCTTCGGAAACAGTGAAAAAATCGACTGAAACAGTAATTTTTAACTCAAAATTGGGGTTTTATGTCTGTTTGTGTGTCTGTTTGTCCAGCTTCTGAAAATAGACGACATCTGGACAATCAGATACACAGATAGACTGAAGACCAGAATTTCCTTCTGAAACAGTGAAATTTTAACTCAAAAAAAAATGAAAATCGATATTTTCTGTCTGTCTGTGTGTCCGGATGTCCAGATTTTTTTGCAATTTGTAGCTCCGGACAAACTGACACACAGACCGACTTTTCAGCCGGAAATTCCGTCTGAAAGAGTGAAAAAGTTTGCTGAAACAGTAATTTCCGATTCAAAAAAGAAAAATCGAGATTTCCTGTCTATCTGTGTGTCTGTTTGTCCAGATTCTCAAACTAGAGGAAAACTGGACAAACAGACACACAGACAGACTCTCAGACCGAAAATTCCCTCTGAAACAGTGAAAAAATCGACTGAAACAGTAATTTTCAACTCAATATTGTAAATTTAAGTCAGTTTCTCAATTTCGAGTCAGAAATTACTGTTTCAGCAATTTTTTCACAGTTTCAGAGCGTATCTCCGGCTAATAAGTCTGTCTGTGCGTCTGTTTGTCCAGATTTCTTATCTGATTTAAAATTCCGGACAAACCGACACACAGACAGACGTTAAGACCAAAATGTTATTTTTGAAACAGTGAAAAAACCGACTGAAACAGTGATTTCTGTCTGTCTGTGTGTCCGGATGTCCCTAATTTCAGATTCCATCAACATCTCAACCTCCACCAAAACAAGAAGACGATTGGGGATGGGGAGACGACGATACCGAGGAAACGGTAAGAAAAACTTACTGTTTCAGCGAAAAATCGAGATTTCTCGTCGGTCTGTGTGTCGGTTTGTCCAAACTCGTATGCGATGGACAAACCGACACACAGACTGACATTGGGACCGGAAATTCCCAGTGAAACAGTGAAAAAATCGACTGAAACAGGAATTTCCAACTCGAAATTGAGATTTCCCGTCTGTCTGTGTGTCGGTTTGTCCAAATTCTCAAACTAGAGAAAATCTGGACGATCAGACACACAGACAGACAGGAAATGTCGATTTTGAGTTTAAAACTACTGTTTCAGTCGATTTTTTCACTGTTTCACTGGGAATTTCTGGTCTCAATGTCTGTCTGTGTGTCGGTTTGCCCTGAGCTGAAATTTACTGTTTCAGTCGATTCAAACGGTGGAAATTGACAATTCGGAGCTCGAAACGGCGAAAGCGGACGTCGCTCGTCTGAGCCAAATCGAAAAAGTGCTTAATGAGCGGATTGAGGGACTCGAGGAGCAAAATTCAGATCTCGAGGAACGTCTCCAGGCGATGGAAGAGGATTTGATGGATGCGAAGAGGACGAAGAGAAATGAGGAGTCATGGGACGATTGGGGAGATTCAGAAGGCGTGGCGGATTCAGAAGTCACTTCAGAAGACGTCGCGATTCTGAAGAAGACGATCGAGGAGCTTGAGGAGAAGTGTCGATTCCAGAAGGAAGTGATTCTGAAGGCCGAGGCGCAGCTTGTGGAGACCCAAGACAAAGTGAGAATGCAAAAAATCGATATTTTTTAAGATTTTTCCAGCATTTTGAGCTCAAAAACTGTGATTTTACACTCCAATTACCCATTTTTACCTCAAAAACCGTTATTTTTACCGCATAAACCGCGATTTTCAACCAAAAACAGTCAATTTTGCTCAAAAACCGTTTTTTAGTCGCCATTTTTAGCCCCAAAACCACCCTTTTTATCTCAAAAATCTCATTTTGGTCCAAAAACCGTAATTTTGAGCTGAAACAGTAACTTTTTTAGGCTAAAAATCGCCGATTTAAACAGCTATTTTCGGTTCAAAACTGTCGTCGTTTTTAGCTCAAAAACTGCCATTTTCAGTCCAAAAACCGCCATTTTTAGCCCAAAGTTGCTATTTTAGCGCAAAAACCGTCGTTTTTGGCCCAGAAACTGCCATTTTTGGCCAAAAAACCGCCATTTTCACCCCGAAAACCGTCATTTTTTCAGTACGACGAACTCGAAGAGACGTACCACCAGTCTCAATTAGAAAAACCATCGGAAGAGTTGCTCCGTGAGATCCAAACTCAACTAGAACTGACTCGACAACAGAAAAATGAAATGGAGATGAGTTTTGAGGCAATGAAGACACAAAAACGGGAAATGGATGAGCGCTTCGACGAGCTCCGCGAGCAAGAACAGAAATTGAAAGAGCAAAATGAGAAAGAGGTGAGAAATGGCTGAAAATGTTTAAAAATCTAGAAAAATGAGGTATTTTGAGTCAAGAAATCAACTTTACTGAATTTGATCTGAAATAGGCCGGAAATGCTCTAAATTGAGCCCCAATTCGATGTGAAACAGTAAAAATTCACTGAAATTTATCCTGAAACAGTAAAATTTCTCAAAAATTGTGATTTTGGCCTCAAAAGTGACTGAAACAGTAACAGGCTTGAAACAGTGAAATTTCAGACTGAAAATGCTGAAAATGCTTCAAAATTTTGTGTGAATCGAAAAAAATCTAATTCAGATTGATTTTTCTGCAAAATTCGAGCTGAAACAGTAGAAAAAACACTGAAAATTGACTGAAATTCATAAAAATCACATTTTTACTCTTTTGAAACAGTAAAATTTAGGTTGAAACACCCAGAATTCATTCGGATTGAAATTTGATTTGAAACAATGAAAATCAGTCTGAAAATGCTCCAAGTTGTGCCGAATTAGGTCTGAAACAGTAAAAAACTTGCTGAAATTTGACTGAAATTCATCGAAATCACATTTTCACTGATTTGAAACAGTGAAATTTTTCAAAAATCTGGTTTTCCGTCTGAAACAGTAAAAAATACGATTTTCAGCTCCTGAAACTGCGTGACTCGCATCAACAACTCACCGCACGCATCACCCATTTGGAATCTGAAAATTCTCGAATCCAGACTGAAATGAGCCAAAAAATCGCGTCGATCGAATCGGAGAAGTCGAAAATCGAAGAAGAGCTAGAAGACGTGAGGAAGAAGGAATCAGAAGACGTGACGTCATCTGGCGGATGGAATGACGATGAATGGGGAAATGATGAGGAGGAGACGCAGAAAGTGTTGGAGATGAGAGTGGAGACGTTGCAGGACGAATTACAGAAGTTTAAGGAGAGAGACGCAGAGGTATTTTCAGATTTTCAGACAAAATTGCATTATTTTGGTGTGGAAATGGTCATTTTTCTCTGAAAGACGCGTCAATGGTGCCCCATGCTAAAAACAGGAAGATCGTGCCATCTGGCGCGCCTGGGACGCGTTTATACACTCAAAATCCGGATTTCGAACAGCTGGAGCACCTCAGACGCGTTTCTGATGAGATTTTAGCTTTTTTTTTGAAAAAAATGCAATTTTTCACTGTTTTCAACTGAATTTGGTTATTTTTCATCTCTCTGAAAACGCGTCAAAGGTGCCCCATCTTGTCGGGCGCGCCTTCGCCGCGTATTCAGCACGAAAACCCGTCGTCTGGGGTACCTGAAAAGCGCTTTTGACGGAAAACACAAATTCCAGTAAACTGGAGCGCGTTTGGCGCGTTTTCCAACTAAAAACACGGAGATCGTGCCATCTGGCGCGCCTGGGACGCGTTTGGCCGGAACTTGGAGCAGCTGGAGCACCTCAGACGCGTTTCTGATGAGATGTTAGCTTTAAACAATTCACTAATTTCAACCGAATTTTGGTGATTTGTTATTTTTGAAAAAATTATCTTAAAACGCGCCAAAGGTGCCCCAGACTGCAATTTTCCGAGGATTTGTGGCGCGTTTTCAATCCGAAATCTGGATTTTAATGGGCTGGCGTGCCTGAAACGCGTTTTCAGATTGAAAAATCCCGAACTGGCGTTCCTTGCACGCGTCTCGAAGCTTCCGGTTTTCAATTTCTGGCGCACCTAAGACGCGTTTCTAGACACAAAAATCCCATTTAAACTGAAAAATTTACTGTTTCAGCTATCCGAGGAGAGTACTGAGCTCAAATTGCGTCTTGAATCCGCTGAAAATGAGATTTCGAGACTTCAGAATGAGATTCAGAAGACGTCAGGAATTCAGGAGGAGTTGAGACGAGTGACGGAGCAGAATGGGATGTTGAAGGATTCAGAAGGACGTCTCATGGATCAATCCGACGATTTTGCGAATCGAATGGAAAAATATCGAGAGGAATGTGGACGAATGCAGCAGAAGTTGGAGGAAATGGAGGAGGAGTTGAGGAAAGAAAAGATGGAGAAGTCCGAGCAAAAAGTGATGGAGAAAGCGAATGAGATTGTGGGCGTGTTGAGGTAAAACTGGTGGAACAAAAAATTTGGGGATTTTTGACACATTTTGAGCCCTGAAACAGTAAGAAAAAGTGAAATTTTGATCTGAAACAGTGAAAATTCACAAATGTTTGAGATTCTGATAGAATTTTAGCTGAAACAGTAAAAACTGGACTTGAGATCGATCGCAATGAAATTTTCAATGTTTTAGATAAAAATTTGAGGTCTTTCACTTTTGAAACAGTAAGAAAAACCGAAAAGATGGCCTGAAACAGTAAGAAATGAGTGCGACTTTATTTTAGCTGAAAATTCAGAATCCCTGTAAATTTTCAGATGAAAAGTTATGAATTTCGCTCTGAAACAGTAATTCCACCGTTTTGCGTGAAAAATGGAGAATTTTCAGCATTTTTCCTGCTGAAACAGTAAGAAAAAGTGAAAATTCAGGGATTTTAGCAATTTTGAGGTCTTAGGCTCATTTTGACCCCTGAAACAGTAAGAAAAACCGAAAATTCGATTTGAAACAGTAATTCCGTCGATTTCATTGAAAAAAAAAGATTTTTTGGTATTTTTCAGCTCAAAACTCGCATTTAGAGGTTTTACGTTAAAAATAGACGTTTTAAGCTCGTTTTGACACCTGAAACAGTAAGAAAAATTGCAATTTTGAGATTTTGACGGAATTTGAGGTGAAACAGTAATTTTCAGACGATTCATTTAGCTGAAACAGGAAAAAGACACATTTTTGACCTATCTGTGCTGAAAAGGTGAATAAAGTACGAATTTCCTCCGAATTTGAGCCATTTTCAGCGAAAAATCTCGAATTTTGACGATTTTTTGCTCAAATTCAACCAATTTTCAGACAACAACTCGCCGCGGCGAACACTGAAATCCACCGTCACCGTCATCAAGTCTCAACGAAAGAGGAGACGATCGGAGAGCTGAGAGCTCAGATCTCGGAGCACACGAAGACGATCGGCGAGCTCCAAGGGAAACTGAAATCAGTGCGAAGAGCTCCGACGGCTCCACGATCATCTGTATCCTCCCATCATCCACCGTCACGTCCGTCGTCTCAGATGTCGTCGACGTCTTCTAGAATTTCTGGAGCCACGACGTCTTCTTTTGTTCCGGAACCGATGATTCAATCGATGGGAAGCGCATTCGATGTCGTTGTTCCGCAGGTGAGATTCTGAGGGATTCTGAATCCTGAATCCTAAATTCAATATTTTTATTTCAGACCGGTGAACCACTCCGTCGTCGCAACAAGTGATCTACTCGACATCGTCTAATTATTTATTAATTGTCCTTGCCCCCTGTTTAATTAAGAAAACTAGTGAATTTCTAGTCCACAATTAATTATTTATTATCCCGCCCAAAGTGCCTTTTTCCCACTTCTTTTTGGTAGCTAATTGAATTTAATTGGGTGTCTTTGTATGAATTGTATGGATAGATAATGAGATATACATGAATCATTTCTCATAGCTCTTTTGCTATTCTTCCAGATCTGTCTGTCTGTGTGTCCGAATGTCCTGATGCCTAGGAATTCGCTAATATCAGAAAATTAGTTTGTTAGGCATTTATTAGCGCGGCACGGTTCTTACAACCGCGCTCTACCGAAACCGAAGAAAATAGTGTGCGACATCGAGAGACTCAGAGAAAAATAAACTTTTTTTTGAAAATTTCAGTGCATCCATTTCAAGAGATGTCACTGAATCCACATGATATAAATCAATGTTTCCTATTGTTTCAAGTAATAATTGAAATTTTTTGAATAGAAATACGTTTTATTGTAAATATGATGAACAAATCAAAAAGCTTGGGATATGTCAAATTTTACTTTTTTTCAGAAACAGTAAAATTCACTTTTTCAACTGCTAATTTACACAAGCCAAAAAAAAGAAGACCAGTACCAGTTAAAACTAACAATGTAAAACAATTTATTCTTGAAACAGTAGTTATTTAAAAATTTGTCAACTGTCCCATGATATCAACTATATGCTTCATTTTTATTGTGTAACTTACAAAATAGGACATCTGGTCACCAAAATCAATTCAAACTGATTTCGAGAGAAAGTTATTCTGAAACAGAAAACGTTGAGAAATAACTATCAGGATTACACGCTTCTTACAACCGCGCTCTACCGAAACCGAAAAATAGTGTGCGAAATTGAGAGACACAGAGAAAAAGAAACATTGTAAGAACTGTGCCGAGCTAATATGCGTTCTAAAAGAAAAAGCAGCCACTGTTACCATTTAGAAATAAATCAACATTTTTTTACTGTTTCAAAGAAAAATTGAAGTTTTCTCATTTAGAAATACTTCTAGTAGTATTATAGAATTGTATTGTTTTCACAAATATATTTTATGACGCAAAAATTAAGAACCCTGGAAATTTTAAAAGTGGAAAATCTATGTTTTAAAGTACTGTACGTCAAATATACTCCTGATATCAAAAAACTCTTAAAAATTTCAAACTTGTCGGAAACAGTAACGTTTTTTCTGCATTTTAAAAATGGCTCTATATTGTTTTTTTTGTTGAAAAATGCATACCTGTTGGATTGTCAATATTTCACCCGAAAACATGTCCAATTTTTATTTCTGAAACAGTAAAAATCACTGTTTCAACAGCTAGTTTTCAAAAGATGAAATGAGATATAATTCAATACTCCGTTTTCAAACCAGTTATCAACGATTCCTCATAAATTGATATTCTCAGAAAATATACTGTTTCAACATCTTTTCTTTTTTAAATAATATTAAACCAACTTATTGATTCATTGCCTCGAGAAGCACAAAACAATTATACTTATTTTAGGGCATAATAAACTTTTGGTGTTTCTGAGCAACTTCAACAATATTTTTACTTTGCTCCCACTGTGTACTCCTCTCGGATAAATCGATTTTGATGTTTCTACAAAATTTAGAAATGCAGTTGTTATGAATCACAAATATCACCAAATTAGTATTTCCATTGATTCACAGAATTTCAAAATTCTTTGAAACAGTAAATTATATTTTTAATCAACTCAGATTCTATCAGAACTCTATGATTTATGCTGAAAATTTTTGATTTTTTGAATAAAATTTGTCTATTACTTTGTCGTTCTCCGAATTCACTAGGGAAGGCCTCCAGGTGACCGTGGAGTTATGGATCGTGACCTATATCGTTGGAAAGCCGGTAAAACGCTGATTCCAAATATATATTCAGTTTTTGCCCTCGAGACCTGGTATTCGAGAAAAACGAGGTCAAAGTTTTGACTCCTGGCAAGTCATTACCTTTCTGACGTGTTCAAAATATCGGCAGCGTGGTGTGGGGGTTAGCAGGGTTGGCTTGGAGTAAAATACTACTTGGTTCAATTCCGCCGGGGTACTAATTTTTTTTCTTTTTTCTTTGACTTATTTTTCAGATCTTGAATCGAATTTTTCTATATTTTGAGTTTTTTACCTGGAAAACGTGGCGGAATACGTAAATGGCGCGAATTTTTGTTGTTTTTTATTGTTTTTTGTTGTTCACCAGATGTCCGCTCGAGAATTCCGACCGTTCCTCCGCTACTCGTGGAAGAAGAGTGGATACCTGGATGAGGATACAAATGAGCCAGAGTTCACAACACCAGCCAACTACTGCATGGATCAAGCAACTAGCGGAGATTGCTATATTATCGGGTGCAAAGATTCTGTCTGCCTGAAGTGCGCCAGATGCAAAAACTGGGTCTGTTTCGATCATCTGCTTGTCTCCCAACTTCATCTCTGTCCGTTTCTTTGATTTCTTTCTGTTAATTCGTTCCGTTTTATATATAAATTTGATTAGAAAGTGTTCAAAAACTCAAAATATAGAAAAATTCGATTCAAGATCTGAAAAATAAGTCAAAGAAAAAAGAAAAAAAATTAGTAGCCCGGCGGAATTGAACCAAGTAGTATTTTACTCCAAGCCAACCCTGCTAACCCCCACACCACGCTGCCGATATTTTGAACACGTCAGAAAGGTAATGACTTGCCAGGAGTCAAAACTTTGACCTCGTTTTTCTCGAATACCAGGCCTCGAGGGCAAAAACTGAATATATATTTGGAATCAGCGTTTTACCGGCTTTCCAACGATATAGGTCACGATCCATAACTCCACGGTCACCTGGAGGCCTTCCCTAGTCAGTTGGAAACTATAATTTATATTCAAAATTGCAAAAAAAATCGACTTGAAGCACAAGTGCAACCGAAAAACATTCAGATGAGAATAGCTATTGGAAAAGTCTGAAACAGTGATTTTCATTTTCTGTATTGAATTTTTGTCTTATTCGTAGAAAAATACAATTTTCAGGCTGAGTCAAGTTATAAAATACCTATTGTAGTTTCTCAACAACCTTCAAATTCAAGATATTCGCAAAAATCGCTTTTTCCATAATTTTGTCCCCAAAAGCTTAATTTTGTTATAAAACACTGAAAAAATTCTCCGTTTCAAATCGATTCCATTTCAATTGTTCCTCAAGTACTCATAATATAGATCTAGTATATTTTAGGAGACAACTCAAAAGTTAACAAGACTTTCAAAGCAACTGGTGCGCCTTTGCCGCGTTTTCAAGAATCCCTGAAAAATCAAGCTCAGACTCGTTTTTCCACCGATTTTTTGAACTTTAGAGTAGTTGGAGCGCCTGTGATTTTACAGAAGTCGTTCATAAGACTTTACTGTTTCAAGACTTAGGTTCAATAATTTGAAAAATTGTAAACTAGTTCATGTAAATAACGTTGAATAAAAACATTATTTCGTTACTTTCCCAACTTCTTCCATCCGCAATTTATATTTTTCTGGTTAGATTGTCCTAATTGCAAATAGAAGTAAAATCAACGATTTATACGACTCATTATCACAAGTTTATTTGCATAACGTATTTCGGAAAGTCTGAAACAGTGATTGCTGAAAAAATTGGTTTCATGATTTTCAGTTTCAGATGGGCTCACTTTAATCGTTTCAATATTAGAAGATACTTATTTTACTAGGACAGGAGTTTTCGTTATATTAGATAATCAACAATTAGGTACTGTTTCAGAAAAATGACATGTTTAATATACCCAACCATTTTTTTGATTCTTCGTATTTATGGCTCCGCGACAATTCGCAACTGCGACATTCCGCAACTGCGACATTTCGCAACTGTTCATTTCGCAACTACGACATTTCGCAACCACGACGTTCCGCAACCATAAAACTAACAATAGTTTAACCTAGTTCTGTCAGAAAATGGGTCAGACAACTTTTTATTCTATTTAATTGTTTTCAAATATGTTACCTAACACTTCGGTACACACAACATTTTCAACTGACCCAAATATTCAAATGCGGTGTAGTTGCGAAACGTCGCAGTTGCGAAATGGCTAGTGGCGAAATGTCGCAGTTGCGAAATGTCGCGGAGCCGTATTTATATATTGGAGTTATTTTTATCCACAATATCAGTAGAAAATTTTTGTTTATAATTCTTATTTCTCTTATTTTCAACCATTGAAACAGAAAAAAGCTACAGGATCGAGGTAGTACTATAATCAATCCCAAAATGATGTTTTTGAACTTATCAATCAAAAACAATTTTCACTGTTTCAAAAACTATATATTCGAAATTTTATAGATTTTTATAAAGTTTTTAAATTATCTCGATACGTTAATAGCACTTTGACTTCAAATAGGGACTATTTTGGATCTGCTTATTCTGAAAATTCTGTGGTATCACCTTCCTACCGCTGGATCAAACCACAAATTTTCTGGATAATCGGAAAATTACGTCACAATGTTGCACCCAGAATTTTTTGCTATAATCTGTATGTTTCTCTGTTTCAGAATGAAATTATAGTTTTTCTAAGTGTACGATCAAGTTGGTAAGACTAGTTATCTATTGTTTATAATCGGTATGATTTATTTAAAGCATTTGGAAATTTGCTATCTGAAATGCATTCGAATTGAAATTTATTGCATGATTACTGTTTAGAAACCGCTTGAAACAGAAAAATGCATAGTGGAGCAATTACATCCCAATTAAACTTTATTTCTTTTCAGAATATCCCAACATTATAAAATCGAAATCACAAACACTTACAAGGGAAGTACACGACGGACCGAGTTGAACTTTTTCTATAAATTTGACCATAGATACTTTCGACCCTGTTGATTCCAAATCTGCAATAAAAATCTGCTAAATGCTCACGTAAACCAAGTTATGACCCGTCAAACTTGCGCTTCTACAGTACAAGTGTCGATGAAAACGTGAAAAGGTTGAGAACGTGAACAAATTGAAAAGTTTGACGGGTCATAACTTAGTTTACGTGAGCATTTAGCAGATTTTTATAGCAGATTTGGAATCAGCAGGGTCGAAAGTATCTATGGTCAAATTTATAGAAAAAGTCCAACTCGGTCCGTCGTGTACTTCCCTTGTTAGTCGCGTCGAATTCCTTATCAAAATTGTTCGCATCAATCCCAGCAATCATCTCCAAGTAATCCCTATTCGAAAACGCCGTGCTCATCATTATCTTCTTATCCTCATCACTGCATTCAGTACGTTCCAGAAGGTCTCCAATACATTCAACCACTTTTTCATTGTAAGCCACGCCCACTGGATACCTGGCGCGAGCTTCGGGTGTCATACATTGCTGGAATTCCGATAGAAGGCCTGCCTTTTCTACACAATCCATCAGTCCCCCACTCAACTGCTCCATATTGAATAACATCGTGTCGAATTGAAATTTGGTCATCTTCTTCGTCCCTTTACACTTTATATCCCCGATACAATTCATCGCATTCTTCAGGTTTTGGTAGAAATCCGAATCGGTTTGAGTTGGTTTTCTGAAAACAGGGTCTTGACACGAAAAAATGGATTACTGTAGTAAAAAGCTGTAGTTTTCGTGGTGAGACCCAATATTGACGGAATGTGAGCTTGTGGGTACTTTTCTGAAAGCTCTCAGTGAGCTGAATCTAGTGATACGGATAATTTTCAATGTTTCCGATCCACAAAATGCGCCCCAA
The DNA here is from genome assembly GCA_002259235.3 of Caenorhabditis latens. Lineage (NCBI taxonomy): Eukaryota > Metazoa > Nematoda > Chromadorea > Rhabditida > Rhabditidae > Caenorhabditis > Caenorhabditis latens. The sequence goes on from CM056095.1 coordinate 18,912,109, forward strand.
CCCACATTCTTCCCCCATTTGTCAAAACAGTCCGCCCATCTTTTTTCCTCCGCTTTGCAGATGTCGTCTTCGGTTAAAAAACTACACGTGGCAATAGCCAGAAGCACTAGAAGAATAGAAAGAAATTTCAGCATTCTCACTGAATATTGTTTCAGAAAAGAGCACTTTTATAGGAATATAAACATAACAAAATGCATCATCTGAAAAAATATATCATGTTTTATTTTTAGAGATGAATATATGTGATATCATTTTGATTAGATTCTGAAGAAGTATCATGCTGTAACTGTTAAAAAAACATTAATGAAATAGAAATACATACTTCGATGTTCTAATTAGAATATCCACTAAAAAATACAGTACCCAAGAGATTTTGAAACAGTATAAAAAAGGCAAAATCCAAGAACTAAAAGAATAAAAACCAGCATCACTAGATACACATAACAACACATTTGAGTTTGAAAACTTATCTATAAGAAGTTCTTAAAACAGTAACTTTTTCAAAAAAGATTTATAAAAATGGTTATTTTTTTTATTTCAGTCTTATTCGGGTTCAGATTATACCAATTTGTGGCGAGGGTTTTTGAGTCTAGATTACAAATTTTCACTGTTTCAAAAGTTTCCTGGAATACTTTTTCAGTAAAATTTAAGGAATAAAATGAGTTATTGAAACAGTAATAATTCCAAATTCCATACTTTGTTACAGCTAACTTTCTCAATGGTATGTAGCTGGTGTACTAAAAATTCATTTTGTTTCAAAAAAATATCTGAAAACTGGTCTCTAAAATCCAAAAATCGGCAGAGTTTGAAAGTTTCAAGCATACTTGTAATCCGGGCCGACCCGAGCATGGGCCGGCGCGTAACTCGCGCCAAAATGAATATTATGAGCTGAAAAATATACCAAAATGTAGATCTCGACGAGTTCTATGTTCGTGACCTACTACGGGCCGGATGGCTATTTGTTAATGTGCCACGGGCCGGGCTAGAATAGCTTTTTCGGCCATTTTCACGTTTTTTTCACTTTTTCTCGGCCCGCGGCACATAAACAAATAGCCATCCGGCCCGTAGTTGGTCACGGACAAAGAACTCGTTGAGATCTACATTTTGGTATATTTATCAGCTCATAATATTGAGTTTGAAGCGAGTTAAGCGCCGGCTTTTGGCTCAATGTGCATGATAGATACCAAATTTTACTTACTTCATGAAAACGTAATCAATTCAAAACATCTGAACTTTAATTCAGTAATCTATCTGAAACAGTAAAAACCGCTCATAGATTTATGTTTAAGATTCTTCTAGACATTAGACATTCCAGTATTTTGAAACAAAATCATTAAAAAAGCTAGCGAGTGAAAATGCACACCAATTAGAAATAATACTGTTTCAAGTATTTATGAAATTAACTTTAAACTCAATAGTCCTTGATTCTGCCACTTTTTTTGATTTGAGAAAACCTGTCCAATTTCAGAGTTTCCAAATCCAATACAGGTGTAAATCAAATATTATTTCAAACAGTTTTTTTTCAATGAATACATGGTTCTTTTATTGATAAGTCGCTTTAATTTTATTCAATTTTTGAATCTGTTCAAAATATTACCAATTTTTCACTGTTTCAAAAACTTAAGATATGCACTTCATTTTTTGTTATTCGATTGGTGTCTTATCCATGTTTGACTTTTTAAAAATTTAGAATCCTACAACTGAGACAAAAATAACTCTTGGTTACTACATAGTTATAGCAGTTTTTAAGCTTTTCTTATCCAAATTGAAGTAAGAAATTATGTACTGTTCCAACTACGCAACATTCGAGTGACGGATTTATGGAAAACTGATAAGATGATAGCATTCCCTCGGATAACATAGGTTTTCGAATAAAAACTGTTTCACTGAAAATATGTGAAACTGAGAAAAATGTTTTGAGTATTAAAGTTGAAGAAAACGGTCCGCTTTTATTGATAGATCACACTGAAAACTTACTTTGTGTTACTGTTTCAAAAATCATAAATGTTTTAGCAATCAAACTATTGCTTATTGTGTTCCAAACCTTCGATAGTCTGTTACCATGACATAATATACCTTACAAAAACTATGATCGTTGAAGCTTGACAACTTTTTAGAACGAATCCAATGGAAATTTTTTTATGAATTTCTCAACTAGAATTAAAAAAATTTTGTTATTCAATATAGGTGTTCACTAATTGTATTTTCTACTGTTTCGAAGATATATTATAGAAATAAAATGACTAATGAGTTCGATTTTCATAGCAACGTATCATTTGCTGGGTTCCGCGCTGATTTATAAGCATTTCGAATTCCCTTTAGTAATGACAAAGAATCAGTTTTAAAATCAGCAATTAACAGAGTATTTCTCGTTTTTATCAAATAATTAATTAATTACATTAGCCAGCATACGAAAAATTATTGCAAGCTTATTTGCATAGCGTATTTTGAAAAGATTTTCAAATTTCTTAAATGCTGTACACATTCTGTTAAACAAAATAAGAATAGCTTAAAAAATGATATACAATTTTTCTATTAGACAATTAACAATTAAGTATATAACTTTGTTGATTTCCTCCCGATTTCAAAATTTCTAGGTACAATGAAACATAAAGCAATTATCATAATTATAAAATTGCTGTTTCAACAAAAGTTATTTTTTATTGACTGTTTCAGCATGTAATTCCTCTCAAATATTGTTGTTTCAGAATCTAGTCTCCCCCAAACCAAAATGATATCACATATTCATCTCTAAAAATAAAACATGATATATTTTTTCAGATGATGCGTTTTGTTATGTTTATATTCCTATAAAAGTGCTCCTTTCTGAAACAACAATCATTATTGAGAATGCTGAAATCTATTTCTATTCTTCTAGTGCTTCTGAGCATTGCCACGTGTCGTTCTTTAACTGAAGACGACATCTGCAAAGTGGAGGAGAAGAGATGGGCGGACTGTTTTGACAAGTGGGGGAAGAATGTGAGTTGGGGCGCATTTTGTGATTCGGCTCATTGAGAGCTTTCAGAAAAGTATCCACAACACCACATTCCGTCAATATTGGGTCTCACCACGAAAACTACAGTTTTTTACTACAGTAATCCACTTTTTCGTGTCAAGACTCTCCATAGACGTGTAGGTACTTTTCTGAAAGCTCTCAGTGAGCTGATCCGAAATTTGCCAAAGTTGTATTTGGATAGAGGAGCCTTTTTTTTTTTCAGAAAAACGGATTCTACCGAAACCTGAAGAATACGATGAATTGTGTCGGAGATATAAAGTGTAAAGGGACGAAGAAGATGGAAAAATTCAATTATGACCTTATGTTATTCAATATGGAGCAGTTGAGTGGGGGACTGATGGATTGTGTAGAAAAGGCAGGCCGACTACCGGAATTCCAGCAATGTATGACACCCGGAGCTCGCGCCAGGTATCCAGTGGGCGTGGCTTACAATGAAAAAGTGGTTGAATGTATTGGAGACCTTCTGGAACATACTGAATGCAGTGATGAGGATAAGAAGATAATGATGAGCACGGCGTATTCGAATAGGGATCATTTTGAGATGATTGCGATTGGTATGAAGGACAAGGAGTACGCGGAGAATTTCGATGAGGAATTTGATCCGTCTAAGTATTTGTGATTTTGATATTATAATGTTTGGATATTGAAATGGATAAAGTTCATTCGGAAAATTGTTATACAATTCGATGGTAAAATTATAATGTTGAAACAGTAATATGTTTACTGGAGTTCAGTAATTTGTATCATTAGTCTAACTAAGTAAACCGGCTAGTATCATATCACAGATATAAAACTCGCCGAATTTGAGCCCTAAAAACTGAAAAAAACTGAAAATAGGCAAAATTCACGGTAAAAAAAACTTTTTAAAAGTGCCAAAAATCAAAATTAAGGCATAAAAAGGCTTCAACCTGAGTTTTGAGCGCTGAAAATATATAGAACTCGCCTAGATCTACATTTTGGTATATTTTTCGGCTCATAATTACGTTTCAAGCTAGAAAAATAGTCATGATTGAAAATGAATACAGTGACCAAAATACATTGACCAATTTACACTGACAGACAGTTTAGCTACAGTAACCAGGTAACCTAGCTACAGTAATCATATTTAAAAAAAAAAACTCAACAAACCACCAAATGATTTTTTTCTGTTTCATGCAATTTCTAAAAAATAATCATACAATAATTTTTTGATTTGGCGGTCATCTTGTCGTCTCAGCGGGAGGCAGAGTAATGAGTTAATTCATTTATAAAATTTTGAATATATAACATCAAACGGAAAACTATCAAAAACGTGATTTCCTGCATTTGAAACAGTGAAAAATGTACTTGTAAAACCCGAAAAAGTTAAAAATTTTGACCATAGATTAAAAAAAAATTAGACCATAGATACTTTCGACCCTGCTGATTAAACGTGAACAAATTGAAAAGTTTGACGGGTCACAACTCAGTTCACGTGAGCATTTAGCAGATTTTTATTGCATTTTTGGAATCAGCAGGGTCGAAAGTACCAGGGGTCAAATTTTTAGAAAAAGTTCAACTCGGTCCGTCGTGTACTTCCCTTGTGAAATAAGTTCCTAAATTTAATTTACTGGGGACCGGACAGTATCGCTTTCCAAACACTATTCACAATGTGCAGAATACTGACATTAGACATCACATCACTCAAAAAACTTTTCTGAAACAGTAACTTTATATCCGAAATGGAGTGTATCTGGAAAAGTTATCTTCGATTTTATTTTCAGAAATGCTGACCTACACCTACGTCTTCATCTTCGCCACTCTTCTCCTCATCCAAACCCACCAAAGTGTGCCAGAAGAGGGCGGAGCCAATGTTGACACCTGGAAAAGCTCGGACGGTGTCATCAACTCAAATTCAGATGACGTCGAGTACTTCATGCCGTCAACTGAGGAGAGAGAAAGCCTTCTCAGAGATCTTCGTAAGTTTATGCCTCATAATGTGGGCGTGGCTTAAAAAATCGATAATTTTCAAAAAAAGATTTTGCAGGTTCCCTCCGCCAACGCTTCTACAAACCACGCTCATCGTTCCCTTATTACAAGGGACTCGGAAAATAATGTGGAGATTTTTTGGGAGAAGAAAAAAATCAATCAATAATCTTAATGTACTGTAACTAATAATGTTGTAATAAAAATTTACCTCTGAAAATCTGAAAATCGCGACGATAATTTGTTAAAATCAGAATTTTTTATATTTTTTTTTACATTTTCGCTGAAAATTTTTCAAAAAACTTCAGAAAGGCCTTCATACCGAACCACCAGCGAGGGTTTTGTACTTAAAATGTAGCTAGAGGTCTCACTTAGACAACCCTAATAACGGATTCTGAAAAATCATCCGAAAATCACGATTTTATCTATAAAAATTGGAATATCGAGTTGTGCGCCAACCCCTTTGCGCGTTTCTCGTGCACGCGCCAATTTTAATTTGTATTCGGATTGTCAGCGGTTTTCGATGGTTTTTCGAGGTTGTTGTCGGTTTTTTGTTGAAAAATAGCATTTTAACCTGCTTTTCAACATTTTTAGCGTTGTTTTAGTGTAAAAAACGACGATTTCGGCTCAGAAATGTCTGAAAAGCGATGCTGTCAAGTTTTGGAGTGTTTTCCTCGCATTTTCTAGTTTTTTCCTCATTTTGGTAAATTTTTCGCCTCAAAACTAGTTTTTCCAGCGGTTTTTCGTGATTTTCAGCATGATTTTGCTATAAAAATCGATGATTTTGGCCTAGAAATACCTCAATCCCGACTCCGTCAGTTTTTGTGCATTGTCCGCAAACACCGTCACGTGAAAATGCAGACCTCGAAACTGGCGGCACGGTGATTTTCTCGGAACAACTTGGTTAGATTTCTACGCCATCAAATTGGCGGCCGCGAGCAAACCCCCTCCAATTCACCGTTGAAAATTTCTAGACCCTCAACTTTGGCTTGAATTTTCTAAGAATTGAATTTTGGTTCCCCATAATCGAATTAGGGTTACCGTAAAGAAAGAAATGGAGAATTTTTATCAATAGGTTTCATGCTATACTGCTCTCAGTTTCACAGTTTAATCGGCCATTTACTTTTTTTGACATTCAATGCAGTGTAAAAAATTATTCCATGTTTCGAACGCGCTCTACCTGCACGTGCGAGAGAAAAGAGACCCAGAGCAAAACAAGTGCCGCAGTTGCAAAAAAACCGCGCGCCAAGTTTGCATTCAGGCTCCGCCCATTTTTAACACTGCGGCCGAACTTTTTTTCGCACTTCCTACTAGCTTGTTCCGAGAAAATCACCGTGTGGCGGTGGATTTGAATAGAGTCGGCGAGAAAATCGATTAAAAAGTGGTTTTTCGACGATTTTTTCTGGTTTTTTCAACGAAAACTCTATTTTAATAGGTTTATTTTCTTCTATCACCAATTTTCCAACCATTTTTAGCTATTATTTCATCATTTGAGCCAGAATTTACTAAAATTTTAACTAAAAATCGATTTGTCATCTTTTCCTCGTCAATTCCAGTTTTTTTGCATTTTCTTCGTTCAGATTTCCCTCCGTTTTTAGCAATGTCTCTCCGGTTTCCAGCAAAAGTCGATATTTTCGAATTTTTCACTCATTTTCGCAAAAATTCCGACGACTAGAATTTTCACGAAAATTCTTTTTTTAAAATCTCATTTCTTCTGTCGGTTCCAGTTTTTTGCTCATTTATCAGTCGGTTCATGCAGATTTCTCATTGTTTCCAGCAAGTTTTCTTCAATTTTCAGCAGAGATCGATTTTTAAAAATTTCAGGTTTTTTTCGAAAAATCTACGTTTGAATTCGAATTTTTGTGAGTTTTCTTTATGGAATTTATAGAATATTTTTTCGTTTCGACTTCTCGTCGCTCTCTTTCCGGTTTTCGTCATATTTCCATCTAAAAACGTCAGAAAAATGCAAATTCAATGTCAATAACACAATCGCTGCGAGACCCAACACAAAATATCGTCATGCACCTTTAAACCTACCGTACCCCGTTTTGGCGGACAATGTTTTCTCGGAATCGATTTTTTGTTCTTTTTGGACGAAAAATGTCGGAAATATTGGGTTTCCTACTGGTTTTTCTAGATTTTCACTTGAAAATATATTTTTACTGATTTTTCCTCTGTTTCCAACAAAAAGTTTTCTGAAAGTTCATCACCTGAGCTTGAAATAGTTCAAAATCAATTTCATTTCCGCTGTCAATCGCTTGCTCGCATTATGAGCTTGCATTATGACCTTAGAAACCGTTTAGGCGGGCGTCTTTGGCCAGGTGTGCCGGTTCGGGCATTTAGGAACAGCTTGCATTATGACCTTAGAAACCGTTTAGGCGGGCGTCTTTGGCCAGGTGTGCCGGTTCGGGCATTTAGGAACAGCTTGCATTATGACCTTAGAAACCGTTTAGGCGGGCGTCTTTGGCCAGGTGTGCCGGCTCGGGCTTTTAGGAACAGCTTGCATTATGACCTAAGAAACCGTCTTGGCGGGCGTCTTTGGCCAGGTGTGCCGGTTCGGGCCTTTAGGAACAGCTTGCATTATGACCTAAGAAACCGTCTTGGCGGGCGTCTTTGGCCAGGTGTGCCGGTTCGGGCCATTAGGAACAGCTTGCATTATGACCTAAGAAACCGTCTTGGCGGGCGTCTTTGGCCAGGTGTGCCGGTTCGGGCCTTTAGGAACAGCTTGCATTATGACCTAAGAAACCGTCTTGGCGGGCATCTTTGGCCAGGTGTGCCGGTTCGGGCCTTTAGGAACAACTTGCATTATGACCTAAGAAACCGTCTTGGCGGGCGTCTTTGGCCAGGTGTGCCGGTTCGGGCCTTCAGGAACAGCTTGCATTATGACCTTAGAAACCGTCTTGGCGGGCGTCTTTGGCCAGGTGTGCCGGTTCGGGCCTTTAGGAACAGCTTGCATTATGACCTTAGAAACCGTTTAGGCGGGCGTCTTTGGCCAGGTGTGCCGGTTCGGGCCTTTAGGAACAGCTTGCATTATGACCTAAGAAACCGTCTTGGCGGGCGTCTTTGGCCAGGTGTGCCGGTTCGGGCCTTTAGGAACAGCTTGCATTATGACCTAAGAAACCGTCTTGGCGGGCGTCTTTGGCCAGGTGTGCCGGTTCGGGCCTTTAGGAACAGCTTGCATTATGACCTTAGAAACCGTTTAGGCGGGCGTCTTTGGCCAGGTGTGCCGGTTCGGGCCTTTAGGAACAGCTTGCATTATGACCTAAGAAACCGTCTTGGCGGGCGTCTTTGGCCAGGTGTGCCGGTTCGGGCCTTTAGGAACAGCTTGCATTATGACCTTAGAAACCGTCTTGGCGGGCATCTTTGGCCAGGTGTGCCGGTTCGGGCCTTTAGGAACAACTTGCATTATGACCTAAGAAACCGTCTTGGCGGGCGTCTTTGGCCAGGTGTGCCGGTTCGGGCCTTTAGGAACAGCTTGCATTATGACCTAAGAAACCGTCTTGGCGGGCATCTTTGGCCAGGTGTGCCGGTTCGGGCCTTTAGGAACAACTTGCATTATGACCTAAGAAACCGTCTTGGCGGGCGTCTTTGGCCAGGTGTGCCGGTTCGGGCCTTTAGGAACAGCTTGCATTATGACCTAAGAAACCGTCTTGGCGGGCGTCTTTGGCCAGGTGTGCCGGTTCGGGCCTTTAGGAACAGCTTGCATTATGACCTTAGAAACCGTTTAGGCGGGCGTCTTTGGCCAGGTGTGCCGGTTCGGGCCTTTAGGAACAGCTTGCATTATGACATAAGAAACCGTTTAGGCGGGCGTCTTTGGCCAGGTGTGCCGGTTCGGGCCTTTAGGAACAGCTTGCATTATGACCTTAGAAACCGTTTAGGCGGGCGTCTTTGGCCAGGTGTGCCGGTTCGGGCCTTTAGGAACAGCTTGCATTATGACATAAGAAACCGTTTAGGCGGGCGTCTTTGGCCAGGTGTGCCGGTTCGGGCCTTTAGGAACAGCTTGCATTATGACCTAAGAAACCGTCTTGGCGGGCGTCTTTGGCCAGGTGTGCCGGTTCGGGCCTTTAGGAACAGCTTGCATTATGACCTTAGAAACCGTTTAGGCGGGCGTCTTTGGCCAGGTGTGCCGGTTCGGGCCTTTAGGAACAGCTTGCATTATGACCTAAGAAACCGTCTTGGCGGGCGTCTTTGGCCAGGTGTGCCGGTTCGGGCCTTTAGGAACAGCTTGCATTATGACCTAAGAAACCGTCTTGGCGGGCGTCTTTGGCCAGGTGTGCCGGTTTGGGCTTTTAGGAACAGCTTGCATTATGACCTTAGAAACCGTTTAGGCGGGCGTCTTTGGCCAGGTGTGCCGGTTCGGGCCTTTAGGAACAGCTTGCATTATGACATAAGAAACCGTTTAGGCGGGCGTCTTTGGCCAGGTGTGCCGGTTCGGGCCTTTAGGAACAGCTTGCATTATGACCTAAGAAACCGTCTTGGCGGGCGTCTTTGGCCAGGTGTGCCGGTTCGGGCCTTTAGGAACAGCTTGCATTATGACCTAAGAAACCGTCTTGGCGGGCGTCTTTGGCCAGGTGTGCCGGTTCGGGCCTTTAGGAACAGCTTGCATTATGACATAAGAAACCGTTTAGGCGGGCGTCTTTGGCCAGGTGTGCCGGTTCGGGCCTTTAGGAACAGCTTGCATTATGACCTAAGAAACCGTCTTGGCGGGCGTCTTTGGCCAGGTGTGCCGGTTCGGGCCTTTAGGAACAGCTTGCATTATGACCTTAGAAACCGTTTAGGCGGGCGTCTTTGGCCAGGTGTGCCGGTTCGGGCCTTTAGGAACAGCTTGCATTATGACCTAAGAAACCGTCTTGGCGGGCGTCTTTGGCCAGGTGTGCCGGTTCGGGCCTTTAGGAACAGCTTGCATTATGACCTAAGAAACCGTCTTGGCGGGCGTCTTTGGCCAGGTGTGCCGGTTCGGGCCTTTAGGAACAGCTTGCATTATGACCTAAGAAACCGTCTTGGCGGGCGTCTTTGGCCAGGTGTGCCGGTTCGGGCCTTTAGGAACAGCTTGCATTATGACCTTAGAAACCGTTTAGGCGGGCGTCTTTGGCCAGGTGTGCCGGTTCGGGCCTTTAGGAACAGCTTGCATTATGACATAAGAAACCGTTTAGGCGGGCGTCTTTGGCCAGGTGTGCCGGTTCGGGCCTTTAGGAACAGCTTGCATTATGACCTTAGAAACCGTTTAGGCGGACGTCTTTGGCCAGGTGTGCCGGTTCGGGCCTTTAGGAACAGCTTGCATTATGACCTAAGAAACCGTCTTGGCGGGCGTCTTTGGCCAGGTGTGCCGGTTCGGGCCTTCAGGAACAGCTTGCATTATGACATAAGAAACCGTTTAGGCGGGCGTCTTTGGCCAGGTGTGCCGGTTCGGGCCTTTAGGAACAGCTTGCATTATGACCTTAGAAACCGTTTAGGCGGGCGTCTTTGGCCAGGTGTGCCGGTTCGGGCCTTTAGGAACAGCTTGCATTATGACCTAAGAAACCGTCTTGGCGGGCGTCTTTGGCCAGGTGTGCCGGTTCGGGCCTTTAGGAACAGCTTGCATTATGACCTTAGAAACCGTTTAGGCGGGCGTCTTTGGCCAGGTGTGCCGGTTCGGGCCTTCAGGAACAGCTTGCATTATGACCTTAGAAACCGTTTAGGCGGGCGTCTTTGGCCAGGTGTGCCGGTTCGGGCCTTTAGGAACAGCTTGCATTATGACCTTAGAAACCGTTTAGGCGGGCGTCTTTGGCCAGGTGTGCCGGTTCGGGCCTTTAGGAACAGCTTGCATTATGACCTTAGAAACCGTTTAGGCGGGCGTCTTTGGCCAGGTGTGCCGGTTCGGGCCTTCAGGAACAGCTTGCATTATGACCTTAGAAACCGTCTTGGCGGGCGTCTTTGGCCAGGTGTGCCGGTTCGGGCCTTTAGGAACAGCTTGCATTATGACCTAAGAAACCGTCTTGGCGGGCGTCTTTGGCCAGGTGTGCCGGTTCGGGCCTTTAGGAACAGCTTGCATTATGACCTAAGAAACCGTCTTGGCGGGCGTCTTTGGCCAGGTGTGCCGGTTCGGGCATTTAGGAACAGCTTGCATTATGACATAAGAAACCGTTTAGGCGGGCGTCTTTGGCCAGGTGTGCCGGTTCGGGCCTTTAGGAACAGCTTGCATTATGACCTTAGAAACCGTTTAGGCGGGCGTCTTTGGCCAGGTGTGCCGGTTCGGGCCTTTAGGAACAGCTTGCATTATGACCTAAGAAACCGTCTTGGCGGGCGTCTTTGGCCAGGTGTGCCGGTTCGGGCCTTCAGGAACAGCTTGCATTATGACCTTAGAAACCGTCTTGGCGGGCGTCTTTGGCCAGGTGTGCCGGTTCGGGCATTTAGGAACAGCTTGCATTATGACCTAAGAAACCGTCTTGGCGGGCGTCTTTGGCCAGGTGTGCCGGTTCGGGCCTTTAGGAACAGCTTGCATTATGACATAAGAAACCGTTTAGGCGGGCGTCTTTGGCCAGGTGTGCCGGTTCGGGCCTTTAGGAACAGCTTGCATTATGACCTAAGAAACCGTCTTGGCGGGCGTCTTTGGCCAGGTGTGCCGGTTCGGGCCTTTAGGAACAGCTTGCATTATGACCTTAGAAACCGTTTAGGCGGGCGTCTTTGGCCAGGTGTGCCGGTTCGGGCCTTTAGGAACAGCTTGCATTATGACCTTAGAAACCGTCTTGGCGGGCGTCTTTGGCCAGGTGTGCCGGTTCGGGCCTTTAGGAACAGCTTGCATTATGACCTAAGAAACCGTCTTGGCGGGCGTCTTTGGCCAGGTGTGCCGGTTCGGGCCTTTAGGAACAGCTTGCATTATGACCTTAGAAACCGTTTAGGCGGGCGTCTTTGGCCAGGTGTGCCGGTTCGGGCCTTTAGGAACAGCTTGCATTATGACCTAAGAAACCGTCTTGGCGGGCGTCTTTGGCCAGGTGTGCCGGTTCGGGCCTTTAGGAACAGCTTGCATTATGACCTTAGAAACCGTCTTGGCGGGCGTCTTTGGCCAGGTGTGCCGGTTCGGGCCTTTAGGAACAGCTTGCATTATGACCTTAGAAACCGTTTAGGCGGGCGTCTTTGGCCAGGTGTGCCGGTTCGGGCCTTTAGGAACAGCTTGAGTTACCGGATTCGCGATGATTACATACACACGGTGATACCAAGGTGTATATGATCCGGTATAAGTTATCACTGATAACGTTTATGAGCGAATGCTTCAGAATATTTTTTTTCGGAATAATTTTGTATATTCTTTTGTGATTTAATAAATGTTTTTTCTTCTTAAAATGTGTATTGTTTTCACAATTTAATAAAAAAGACATCAAAAAGCTCATTTATTTAAGAACAAACCATATAAACCAACAAAAAACATCAAAATCTATGGATTAACTTGTCGAATTGTGAAATTAATTCGACTACAATTCAAATAATCAACAATCATCGAGTCCTCCTCCACGCCATCAAAATTCTGTTTCTCAATTTTCGGTCCAATACACGGAATCGCGTGATAAACGAGTCGTTGCTCGCCGTGCATCACTAGAAAGTCGCCATTTCTGAGCCAAAGAGGGATCGGTGGTTCGGATAGTGTAAGGGCGCCGGAGAGATAGACAGCTGTTTGACCGAGTGACATGGAGATGAGCGGAGCGTTCGAGCGTTCGGATCTGGAAACAAAATATTTTAAATTGAAAAAAAAAATCCTTTCAAATGAATCCCATATTGCCCCATTTTCAAAATTCGGCCACACGCTACGCGACCGCGACGCGCGGTAAAAAATCAAAAATCCCTTACTTATCAACATGAGGAGACAACGCGGATTTCGGCGGGTAATAGTTGAGAATCGTGGCATCCGGTCGCATATCGCCGAGTTTCAGGGAGTTACTGATTAGCTGAAAATGTGGAATTTCAGGGATGGATTCTCAGAGAAATCGATACATTTCCTAACTGATACAACTCCTCGGGTACGGGCCGCCCATTCGGTGGGTATTGTTTCGTGTTCCAATCGTATTCCACACCGAGAGTCGTCCAGCGGAGAGCTCTTGTCAGGAGGGATGGATCGCTGGAAAAATGGAAATTAATATGAAAAATGAGGATTTTTTGTTGAAAATCAGATTTTTCAAGGCTTGAAACTAGTTTTTCGTCGAGAAAACAGTCATTTTGAGCCAAAAATCAGCTTTTAGGGCAATTTTGAGGCTAACTGAGATTTTGCTGAGGCTAACTTTTTTGCTGAGGCTAACTTTTTTTGCTGAGGCTAATTTCTTTGCTGAGGCTAATTCAAAATTTAACTGAATTTTCTCAATTTCTCCAATTTCCCAACACTAACGTCTTGACATCCTTCCCATGAATCGTCAAATTGGTGATGTTCGGTGGATTAGCGTATCCGAATGCCCGTTTCAACCATATTTTCGCTTGTTCTTTCTTCAAAAGACCCGGAATCAGATAGAGTCCGGGACGGGTGGGAAATGAATAGACACGCCATTCCGATAGGGAAATTAGGCCCAATCGGGCGGCGAGTTCTTCTTTTTCAGTCGTTATATCACAGGGATTGGGGAAGACAAGGCGGGAATCGAGGAGCGAAGACGTTCGGACATCTGAAATTTTGATTGGAGATATATGAGAATCGGTTGAAAATGCGTGAAATCCAGTTGACAAACGCGTCAAAGGCACGCCAGGTAGTCATGAAAAAGCTAAAAATCACTAAAAATTGTCCATTTTCAGTATTTTTTTGACCAATTTCCAGCATTTCTTGCTAAAAACGCGTCAAAGGCACGCCAGCTAGTCAAGAAAACGCTAAAAATTACATAAAATTGTCGATTTTCAATAATTTTTAACCAATTTTCGGTATTTCTTGAAAAGCGCGTCCAAGGCACGCCAGCTAGACTTCAAATGAGCTGGAATCTGTCAAAATCGATCGAAATGTAAGAAAATTACATGATTTTCAGTATTTATCAATCTAAAAACGCGTCAAAGGCACGCCAGATAGTCATGAAAAAGCTAAAAATACTGAAAACTACTTCTCACAAAAAGTGGGCGTGGCCTACCCGTACCTATAACATCACTAAAATCTGGAGGCGGTCGTCGTTTCTTATATTTTTTGAAAACCGCTTTAAACTCGTTCACCCCGCCATCCGAATCCGACGAATCCTCCGCGTATTGATCCCTAATCTCTGACTCCGCCCCTTTCAGCACTGGCTCCGCCCCCTCTGGCTGATCTCTCATCATGAATGCGTTGATACTTCTGAAGCAATTCCAATTTCCCTTTATCCAATTCGGCTTCGTATGTTTCCATAGGCTTCCAGAAATGCTCAATAACATTCGCGCCGACGACGACGCCAACCACGAGAACTATCGATTTTTTGAGCGCTTCTTCGATCGGCAGACGGTATGGCCACCAACTTGGGTTTGATGACATTTGGGGAGGTTGGAAACCTCAAAAAATCTGAAAAAATGAAGAAAATTGAAAAAAAAAATCTGAAAAAATGAAGAAAATTCTAAGGTTGTCGTGTGATAAAGCAGAATGTCTTGTGATACAAAAACTGTTTAAATATTATGTGCAGCCTTTTGACAAAATGGCTTCGGAAGTGTGTTAAAATTTTATTTATTTTATTACTGTTCTAAAAAATCAAGATATGCATTTCCTTTTTTATTATTCGCTTTTCTTGTTCATGTTCGACATTTTTAAAAATTCAGAGTCCTACACCTAAAACTGAAGGAATTCTTGATTACTACATAGTTAAAATAGTTTTTAGGCTTCTCTTATCTAAATTCGAGTCAGAAGTTACGTACTGTTCCAACTACGTAACATTCGAGTGACAGATTTATGGAAACCTGATAAAATGATAGCATTCCCTTGGATAACATAGACTTTCAAAGAAAGCGCTGTTTCACTGAAAATATATGAAACTAAGAAAAATGTTTTGGGTGTTAAAGATAAAAAGTTCGTTTTCTGTAGCAGGTCACACTGAAATCTCACTTTGCGTTACTGTTTCAAAATTGACAAATAATTCAGCAATCAAACTGAATTCGCTTAGTCAATTACAGTTGACAGTTACATCAAACCTTCAAAAATAGTTAAACCTGTCAATAACGTACCGTACAAAATCAATTACCGCGGTAGCTTGGCGAATTTTTAAAACGAATTCTAAATAAATGATTTCCTCTACAAACCCATTAGATAAAATTGACGAAATTTCGTTGTTCAACGTATCAACTTTTCTACTGCTTCAAAAATTTAATAAATGAATAATAAGTCCGGAATATTCAATGGTATGTGACGATCATGATGAACAATTTGAAAAAATAACTATCATTGACTCCAATCATAGCTTTACAATTAATTTTTGAAATAGTAAATTTAAAAAAAATTTCCCTAAGAATTCAATATTGTATGAGGAAAGAATAACAGAGTATTGATTCAGTTATTGAAACAGTATAAAATTTTAAATTAGCGTGAGATTATCAGGTTTTCATTTTTAACTTATAGCAGATCAGCTAAAAGTGTTTTATAAAAAAAGATCCCAACCAGGATAACATTTTTCAAGAACTGTATCGTATTTTTGTTGAAACAGTAACCTCAAAACTACGGCACTACAAACACTGTCATTAACATTCAAAACATTTTACTTATTTTCATATATTTTCAGTGAAACAGCAAAGTTAGTTTTCGGAAATTCCCACACACCCTCATTTTATAAAAAATTTATTGCTGTTTCATCAATTTTCTAGAAATCTTTTACTGAAATGTTATATTAATAGGTGCAAATCATTGTTCTCGCTTTAATTTAGATAAGAGAAGCTGAATTGTTGTTTTGGTCAGGCAAAGCAATTATAACACTATCATAACTAGTAACCAACATTGACAACATTATTTTAAAATTTACAGTTAATTAATTTATTTAATTGAACCAATCCTTCCCAGCTCCTGAATTTTCATTCCTCAAACTTTTCTGTACAAGAACCAATGCAAATAGTGCAGTTTTTCAAAGTGGTACATCTATATTTAAAAAATTACAAACGATACTCGACACTAATTTTAATTTATTATACTCATTATCTAAATTTTTTGAAACAGTTAACTTTTAGTTCTCTTTTAAAATTGGGGAACTACGGAATTAATTGAAGATTTTGAGATTCTGCTCATTGTTTCCAGCATCAATAATTATTTTTTGATGTTGCTACTCCATGTTTCTTAAATTAGCTGAGACATTTTTCAAGGAGATTCCGGTGGAGCGCAGTTGTAAAATCTCTGCCGAGCTAATACAATAAATTAGTGAACGACAACCGGGATACAAAAAATTAACGGGCAAACACCAATTTCACTGTTTCACAAAAAACGAATAAAAAGCTCCTTAATTTTTGAGTGTTAACAACGTTATTCACAACAAACCAAATGAGGCTTTCCTGGAATTCTTCGATTATTTTCTTTGGAGACGCCGCATTCAAACGACCTATACATTTGGTTATAGGTATTTTCGACTATGGGGAATCCATTTCTGCCGTCAAAACCTGCTAAATGTCTCTGGGAGCCGAGTTATGAGCTCTCAAGCTTGAGCTTTTTCTCATGGAATTCCAAATCGGCCGTATATACGCCACCTCGAGGTTTCATCTGTGTTCCCCAGCGGTTTACCCGTGCTTGTACGTCGCAAAAACAAGAATTTCTTGCGTATACTATTTGTCTATTCGAAACTACACGTGAAAAAAGCTTAAAAGTTTGAGAGCTCATAACTCGGCTCACAGAGACATTTAGCAGGTTTTAACTGCAGAAATGGACTCCCCGTGGTCGAAAATACCTATAACCAAATGTGAAGGTGACGTCTCCAATGACTTCCCTTGTTAGGTAGCAAATAATTTTTTTCAGAAATTGTGTGAATTTTACGAAATCCGTTTTATTTTATTTACTGTTTCAAAAATAGATCAAAGGTAATGTTCTTCATTTTATAAATTAGTGATCAAGCGATTTTGAAACAACCAATTAACTATGAATTTTCTCGGTTTTATAATAATTCACTCGCAAACATTGTAACAAGTGTTCTCAATATTTTTATCTTCTATTGTTGAAACGGTATAACTTTTTTATGCTTTTGTGAATTAAAACTTGTGAATTAAAAAAACCGTTTTACTCCTTTTATTTTCAAACATTATAATCTTAAAGCGAGCGCCGGAAAGTTTGGTCATTGAAAGGGTCGCGGAAAATTGGGGGCCGTGGCCTAGAAATTCGACTAGAAATTCGTTGATTTTTTCAATTTTGACGGTATTTTCGACTATTTTTGTTGTATTTCTTCAATAAATTCGATAGAATACAGTAAATATTGATAGAAGAACACTAAAAAATAACAAAAATAACGCCAGAAATGGCAGAATACTGAAAAAACAACTTCACCGAAGTGAAATTTCTAGAACATTCTCGCTGACCAAACTTTCCGTTGGTTTTTTCAGTATTCTGCCGTTTCTGGCGTTATTTTTGTTATTTTTTAGTGTTCTTCTATCAATATTTGCTGTATTTTATCGAATTTATTGAAGAAATACAACAAAAATAGTCGAAAATACCGTCAAAATTGAAAAAATCAACGAATTTCTAGTCGAATTTCTAGGCCACGGCCCCCAATTTTCCGCGACCCTTTCAATGACCAAACTTTCCGGCGCTCGCTTTCAGCGGGTTGTGGACCGAATTAAAAAATTCTTGAACTATGAAAATGAACTCACCGAAACTCATACATTATGATATGGAAACATCACAACAGACCACAATACGCCTTTAATTAGGAATCCAATTACAAATTTAAAAACAAAAAACCGTGTTGTAGAGTTGCAATTTTGCCTGAAAACTTTCATTACTATGAAAAGGGGTACGGATTCTAAGGTTTATTTTAAAATGGTAGTATTTATTGTTACATATTAAAGATTTTCAAAATAATAAATCCAATATATATTTTTCCGGGTGAATTATAATGTTTTTTCCTCAAATGTTGGCCAACATAAATTTCCAGTGATTAAAATTTGAAACAGTAAAAAGTAGGAGACGTTTTGATAATGAATATGAAGTTTAGTACTTTCAATGGGACCTACTAGGGCTTTAGTTTTTTTTGATACAGTAAAAAATACTGTTTCAATGTACTTACTAAAATTAGTTTGTTGCAAGTTCTCCGATATTCTTTTCATGATAGTAATTTAATAAACTAACCGTTTTTATATTGCCAATACTTACAATGCATTATTGGAAGTCAAGAAATTTTTACTAAAACAGTAATAACTTCTTTATAAATTCTATTCGTTCATTGCATCTATGTATAATTGTACTCTGACACATAATAAGACGTTGAAACAGTAGAAATGTCACAGTAGAAATAAACCTAATCCTGACCCTATCTAAGTTAGAGAATTCTAAAGTTTTATGAATTTCAAGGAGAAGGCATGCGTGGCGGGACTGCGAATGCAGTGCGGCCCATGTTCCTCCAACTCCTGACCCTATTTAAGTTAGAGAATCTTAGAATTTAAGGAAACGAAGTATATATTGGTCCCCATTATATGGAAAACAGAAACGACAGTGGAGAAAGGCTTGCCACTTTCTGCGAGGCCAATAGAGTTACACACATGAATTCTCAGTTTATGAAGCCGATTCACCGACGATGGACCCACATCAGCCCTGACAAGCAACATAGGCACGAGTTAGACCACATTCTTGCAAACGGGAAATACGTCACCGACGTATCAGTAGTTCCTTCATTCACAAACGGCAGCGACCACCGTCTGCTACGAGCGAATGTCTACATAAACGCAAAACAATCCAAATTTGAACAAGTAAAAAGGAGAAAGCCACCTAGAAGAATCCTGGATCCCACAACAGCTCTGCTTGTAACGGAAAATCTAAACTGTTGCAATGACCAAGATATCGATAAAGAGTACGATATTCTTGTACGAGTCCTGAAAAACGCCCAAGATACTGCAATCACAATGCCGAGTAACCATTCTAGAAATCGACTGACGGACAATACAAGACTGCTACTGACAAAAAGAAGATGCACTGATAGATCAGACCCCAACTTCAAGACCCTGTCCAAAGAATGTAGGCGAGCAGTGAAAAAAGAACATGAAAATTTCACGAAAGATAGACTTCTGAATGCTGCGAACCAGAAAAAGAGTCTGAAGAAGGTTGCAAGGGACATAAAAGAATACCAATCATACATTCCGTGCTTGATATCAGGAGAGACAGGAGAAAAACTCACGTCTCGAGAAAAAAATGGAAATCGAAGTGAGACGGTTCTACTCAAACCTGTTTGCAACCAAAAAGCCGAGCGTTACAACCACTCTCTTTCAACAAACGGAAACGTTACCTGCATTCCTTCCAGAAGAGATTCAACACACCCTGAACTCATTCCATAACGGGAAAGCAGCTGGAGAAGACAAAATAACAGCAGACTTCTTAAAAAATAGTCACTCAACTGTCCATAAACTCCTAGCAGAAAGATTCTCACGGTACCTGAAAGAAGGAAAAGTTCCAACGAAGTGGAAATCTTCGAAAACAACTTTAATTTTCAAGAAAGGTGACAAACAAAATCTGGAAAACTATCGGCCGATCTGCCTGCTTCCAGTTCTATACAAAGTCTTCACGAAAAGTATTCTGAATCGAATCCGGAAATCATTGGAAGAAGTACAACCGGTCGAACAAGCAGGATTCAGAAGATCCTTCTCGACGATTGACCACATCCATTCAGTGCAAAGACTGATGGAAGTGGGCCGAGAATACCAAATCCCAATCACCATGGTGTTCATCGACTTCAAAAAGGCATTCGACACAATCGAACCTGCGGCTTTATGGGAAAGCTTGAAGACCCAAGGGATAGACTCGAGATATGTGAAACTACTAAAAGAATGTTACAAAGATTGCTCCACTACAATCACTCCATTCTACAACCCAGTCAACATCCCCATTACCAGAGGAGTCAGACAAGGAGACCCTATATCACCAAATCTGTTCTCTGCTTGTCTCGAATCAGCTTTTAGTCGTATGTCATGGTCACAACTGAAAGGAGACGAAGAAGACTACGATAACTCCC
The DNA here is from genome assembly GCA_002259235.3 of Caenorhabditis latens. Taxonomy (NCBI): domain Eukaryota; kingdom Metazoa; phylum Nematoda; class Chromadorea; order Rhabditida; family Rhabditidae; genus Caenorhabditis; species Caenorhabditis latens. The sequence continues at coordinate 18,932,152 of CM056095.1, forward strand.
CCGGGATCAGAATAAACGGTAGAAACCTAACACACCTAAGATTCGCCGACGACATCATTCTCATCTCGAAGACTCCACAAACAGCGGAGAAAATGCTACAAGAGCTAGTAAACAGTTGTGAAACAGTCGGTCTGGAAATCAATGCGAGTAAAACCAAAGTGTTAAGAAACAAATTCGCGTCAAGTCACCAAATATCCATCAGAAACAATAACACCACAACCACAATTGAAGATGTTGAGGAATATGTTTATTTGGGAAGACTCCTCAACACGAAAAACGACCTCGAGCCAGAAATACACAGAAGACGAAGAGCTGCATGGGCGGCATTCAACAACATCAAAACCACTACAGATGCCTTATCGTGCCCAAAGACCCGAGCCCAACTATTCGACACCACGGTCCTCCCAGCGTTGACATACGGATCAGAAACATGGACGTTCACAAAAGCCTTATCCGAACGAGTAAGAATCACACATGCCGCACTTGAAAGGAAACTCGTCGGAATCACCCTCACAGAGCAACGAGAGAGGAACCTTCACAGAGAAGACATAAGGAAACTATCCCAAGTGAAAGACCCTCTCGTCTTTATAACGAAACGAAAGTTAGGATGGGCTGGGCATGTTATGAGAAGAAACGATAATCGGTGGACAACGTTGCTACAAGAATGGATACCCAGAAATGAGAAAAGACCAGTAGGGAGACCGCCAATGAGATGGGCCGACTCCTTGAGAAAAGAAATCTCAGTGCGACAAGGAAATCAAACGATAGAACCTTGGAGCACAATCGCAAAAGATCGAAACAAATCGATAGCTGTGATCCGCGCCCACACCCAATGAGCGAAGAACGGATCGACTAAGTAACTAAGTAACTAAGTAACAGTAAAAAGTAGGAGACGTTTTGATAATGAATATGAAGTTTAGTACTTTCAATGGGACCTACTAGGGCTTTAGTTTTTTTTGATACAGTAAAAAATACTGTTTCAATGTACTTACTAAAATTAGTTTGTTGCAAGTTCTCCGATATTCTTTTCATGATAATAATTTAATAAACTAACCGTTTTTATATTGCCAATACTTACAATGCATTATTGGAAGTCAAGAAATTTTTACTAAAACAGTAATAACTTCTTTATAAATTCTATTCGTTCATTGCATCTATGTATAATTGTACTCTGACACATAATAAGACGTTGAAACAGTAGAAATGTCACAGTAGAAATAAACCTAATCCTGACCCTATCTAAGTTAGAGAATCTTAGAATTTAAGAATTTTGAGGAGAAGGCATGCGTGGCGGGACTGCGAATGCAGTGCGGCCCATGTTCCTCCAACTCCTGACCCTATCTAAGTTAGAGAATCTTAGAATTTAAGAATTTTGAGGAGAAGGCATGCGTGGCGGGACTGCGAATGCAGTGCGGCCCATGTTCCTCCAACTCCTGACCCTATCTAAGTTAGAGAATCTTAGAATTTAAGAATTTTGAGGAGAAGGCATGCGTGGCGGGACTGCGAATGCAGTGCGGCCCATGTTCCTCCAACTCCTGACCCTATCTAAGTTAGAGAATCTTAGAATTTAAGAATTTTGAGGAGAAGGCATGCGTGGCGGGACTGCGAATGCAGTGCGGCCCATGTTCCTCCAACTCCTGACCCTATCTAAGTTAGAGAATCTTAGAATTTAAGAATTTTAAGGAGAAGGCATGCGTGGCGGGACTGCGAATGCAGTGCGGCCCATGTTCCTCCAACTCCTGACCCTATCTAAGTTAGAGAATCTTAGAATTTAAGAATTTTGAGGAGAAGGCATGCGTGGCGGGACTGCGAATGCAGTGCGGCCCATGTTCCTCCAACTCCTGACCCTATCTAAGTTAGAGAATCTTAGAATTTAAGAATTTTAAGGAGAAGGCATGCGTGGCGGGACTGCGAATGCAGTGCGGCCCATGTTCCTCCAACTCCTGACCCTATCTAAGTTAGAGAATCTTAGAATTTAAGAATTTTAAGGAGAAGGCATGCGTGGCGGGACTGCGAATGCAGTGCGGCCCATGTTCCTCCAACTCCTGACCCTATCTAAGTTAGAGAATCTTAGAATTTAAGAATTTTGAGGAGAAGGCATGCGTGGCGGGACTGCGAATGCAGTGCGGCCCATGTTCCTCCAACTCCTGACCCTATCTAAGTTAGAGAATCTTAGAATTTAAGAATTTTAAGGAGAAGGCATGCGTGGCGGGACTGCGAATGCAGTGCGGCCCATGTTCCTCCAACTCCTGACCCTATCTAAGTTAGAGAATCTTAGAATTTAAGAATTTTAAGGAGAAGGCATGCGTGGCGGGACTGCGAATGCAGTGCGGCCCATGTTCCTCCAACTCCTGACCCTATCTAAGTTAGAGAATCTTAGAATTTAAGAATTTTGAGGAGAAGGCATGCGTGGCGGGACTGCGAATGCAGTGCGGCCCATGTTCCTCCAACTCCTGACCCTATCTAAGTTAGAGAATCTTAGAATTTAAGAATTTTAAGGAGAAGGCATGCGTGGCGGGACTGCGAATGCAGTGCGGCCCATGTTCCTCCAACTCCTGACCACTAACCTGACAATTAATGAGACGTCATTCCCCTTGTTTCCAGTTCCTTCTCTCGTTGTTGTCCTAGTCGTTGATCGTCTGTAGAGTTCTTCCGTGTAGCTGTATGGTTGAAGCTGAAAACTTTTCAACATTAAAATCATGAATCAAAAATAGAAGAAAAGATAGTTTACATAAAGAAGTAAATAAGAAGGGACTACTGACTGTATGCCAAATGATAAATGTCATATGGTCTGGGGCGTGTCCTGCTATTCAATTTCTCATGGAGATAAGTGACAGGTGCGGCAGAGAACAACAATAAGAACACAAGCGGACTTCTTCACATTTTTGGATACTGACTTGTATTTTGTGTTCGCACCTGTACCTACCAACTAGTGCAATAACGGTTCTGTGGGAAGGATATCGATTGACTGAAGGTATTCAAATTGTTAAGGTTGAAGTTCTAACTTAGAAACTGGAAAAAAGTGTACCTATTGTATTCCATTAATAGGAGCTGATGAGGTTAAGAAGGGAAAGTAACTAAAATTATTTAATTGTGAACTAGCGAGAAACAGAAATTTTGATCAATAGTCATCTACACAGTGAGTATATCAAGAGAACTACTGAAACACTAATAGCAGCGCAGGTATGTCAAATTCCATAGGGTTTAAATTTGAAAAAGAACTGAAATAGCTCTTCAAATCTACGAATGCTTCCTGGCCGACAGAGAGACAAATCTCAACTTACAAGAAGAGAGTATAAGAATGAGAGGGTCAAGTTAAAAAAGGGCAAAAGGATCTTGGAGTAAATGAGAGAGACCAATTGGAACGACTTCTTTGAAGGCCGAGATGAGGGAAGAATGACTAAATAGTGGTCTGGTAGCTGTTATGAGCAGGGGGCGGGGCCTAAAGGAGATATGAGGTATGTGAAGACGACGAATGACCCTAACAATAGACCAAGACAGATGTGTGAATTAGTTGACATGTTTACAGTAGGGTTATGACATATTTGTAAGATCTACTGGGAGTCAACAGAGGGAAAAATAAAACTTTCAAGAGACTAAGAGTATAAAAAGGAGGAATTTGATAAGAACTAACCTGTGTTCACGAGATTTCATCATTCCTAGCCACTTCGTAGCCATTTTGTTGTCAATCCATCTGGTGTGGTCCATCTGATTGTTCGATAGATTGTAGTGTGCGGTAGGCAAGGTGTTGATGATCGTGGCTGAAAAAGTATCAAGTTGGTAATAAGATCTTCAGAGATTTTAATAGCGGAGAATTCTGACCCCCGGTGTCTACTGAAGTAAGCCATCAGCTCTCTGAGTTTAGCATTTCTCCAGGCTTCCTGGGTTCCGTAAAGATGGTTAGGCTCCAAATGAAACTATATGAAGTATGACTACATCTATTTTGAGATGATACCTACCCTGAGTTTATCGGCACTTGAAAACGTTCATCCTCTTTCCAGATCCTTTGTATCGTCCATCTGTTCGTTGGCTGGGTGAAGATGGTTGTTGGCTGAAAACTTGTCAATTTAGAACACAGAACTATTTATAAAAGAGTTGATAAAGGAGGAATGGGAATAATGTCAGAGAAACTTTTTGATGAAAAAATTCAAAAAATCTTGAGAAAATGAGAGACAAATTAGAACGACCTACTTGTAGGCCTGTATAAGGGAAGTATGACTAAATACTGGTCTACTAGCACTTATGTGCAAGGGGAGGGGGCGGGGCCTAATGACCGGGTCATGTCAGATTTCCCATGGAGATAAGGGGGTATGTGAAGAAGACGAGTGGCCGTAAAAGACAGATGTGTGAATTAGTTGACATGCCGACAGTGGACGATGACATCTGTTGTTTGTTTGATGTACCAAGAATCTATAATAAAAGGGGGGGAGGGAAGGGTCTCCGGGAAGAAAAACTAGGGGAAAGGGGTTTGAAAGGCTGTAGAATGAAAGATAATCAATTTATCAGGAAACATGTGTTGTTTGGAATTGGAGAGTATATTTAAGCCAATTTCCACTGAAAACGGCGGTACTGTATTTTCAAAAAAGTGATACCGTCTTTTATCACATTTTCTCAGTTTTCTCCATTTTCATAAAAACTTCGAAACAGCAAATTTTACTATTTCGAAAATAATCAGTCCCGCAGGGACATGGAAGCAAATCTATACCAAGGATAGTACCTCTATCAATTGTATCAAAAGTGAATATATATTATCTGTTGTGGCGTGAACTAGCATGGCCTAGCCAAGTGAACGTCCATCCCTGACAAGGGAATTGACTTTCCGTATGCGTTCAGAATTTTCTATAAACTTGCACACAGATAGTTTCGAGTCTGCTTTAAACAATGATAATAGTCAAAAAGTGCCGCCTTGTCTCCCAGTTTCAAAATCCCCTCATTCGAATACGCCTCCCAGGAGGAGTAGAAAACAAGCATCTGTGGCCGATTGGTAAAGGTTTGGGCTAGCAAGTGGAAGGTCTCTGGTTCGATTCTCCCCCCACTCATGGAATTTGATGAACATGTCTTTAAAGCAATAATACTTATCACAGTAAAGACAGCGAATCATGGACGTTGCAGTACATTTGGGTTCATCACACGCTCTTGCTACGTCACGTGGGAATAGTTCCTCTGCTGGAGTCGTGAAGGATTGTGGTCGAGGAACGTCATATCCACATGCTGCCCAAGCATTCCGTGCCCAATCTTTCAACTTTGGGGAACATATTTGTCGCCAAGTTTGTGATAGCATCTGGAAAAATATGATTTTAAAGAAATATTTGAATGAAAATTCATACCTTCAACGTCTGATCCCGTGAAAAGAGCTTGTGATCCGGGCATGTTAGTTGAGCATATCCAGTGATTGTTTTGACAACTTTTCACTTTTTACCGCGACTGATAAGAAGTTAGCGGTTTTGAAAAACATACTACCATGAAAAACTTTTGATAACTTTTAAACTACAAACTTTCAAAAAAAAACAATCGAAAAAACAAAAAATTTAAAAAAAACAGGGGAGAATCGAACCAGAGACCTTCCACTTGCTAGCCCAAACCTTTACCAATCGGCCACAGATGCTTGTTTTCTACTCCTCCTCGGAGGCGTATTCGAATGAGGGGATTATGAAACTGGGAGACAAGGCGGCAAGTGTGAAAAAATGAGCAAACTTTCGGAGCAAAAAAATCCAACTTTTCGCGAGTTGTGCACTTTTTGACTATTATCATTGTTTAAAGCAGACTCGAAACTATCTGTGTGCAAGTTTATAGAAAATTCTGAACGCATACGGAAAGTCAATTCCCTTGTCAGACAAAGTAAAATTGAAAATTGAGCACCTGGAAATATATGATTTTATTTCTGTGTTGAATTAAAGGAGGACAGAAGTCATATTTTTTTTTTCAGATTCTGGTACTTCAGAAAATTCTGAACAACTATCATCATTGGAGCATGTGCTAAAAATCGCTCTAAGTGCCCTAAACTCGCGTTTTCCCGACTCAAAAGGAGCCTAAATGGAAGAGTTTTCCCACGCGAATGTTTCCCCCCGTGTAGTCCTCTCTATTATTTATTCGAATTTTTCGATTTTTCGTTTTCTAGCTATTTTCAACAAATTTTCGTGTTATTTTTTTTTAGCGATATAAACTGAAAAAAAAACTTCGTTGAAAAATGCAAGAAAACTAGGGTTGTTAAAAATGCGTTTTACGGTAACCTTCGCCTTTTTCATTTCCGGCGACGGCGATTTTTGCCGCTTCATTTTCAGGCGCAGGCCGCCTTCGCCTTTTTCATTTCCGGCGAAGGCCGCCTTCGCCTGTTTTTAAAACGCAAATTTTTGACGCGTTTCATTTCCCAGTGGTAAAAAATGCTGTTTTTTCTTAATTTTGTGTAGAAATGAATTTCAAAAAGCGTCAAAAATTTCTTGCCGAGAAATGAAAAGCGGCAATGAAAACCGCGAGAAAAAAACAAAACAGGCGAAATTCGCCTGTCTTGGAAATGAATACGGCATTTTTCGCCTTATTGGGAAATAAAGAAGGCGAAACGTGTAGGCGAAGGCGGCCCGCAACATCCCTAAAGAAAACAAAAAATAGAGAAATTCGAATGAATAATTTTGTCCGAGAGGAGTACACGGGGGGGAAAATTCGCGTGGGAAAACTCTTCCATTTAGGCTCCTTTTGAGTCGGGAAAACGCGAATTTAGGGCATTTAGAGCGATTTTTAGCATATGCTCCAATGATGAAAGTTGTTCAGAATTTTCTGAAGTATCAGAATCTCAAATAAAAAATATGACTGCTGTCCTCCTTTAATTGGATTCAATTGGATTTACAGATTTTTTTTTAAACTGAAAATAATCAAACGAATTCGTTATACGTTTTCATTATTATGACTATCATGAAAAGATTCCAAATAAACTCTTTGGAACAGTAACATTTAAAATATAAATTTGAACCATCTCCACTATTTTTTTTGACAAACAGGGCCTAATGCATCACTTTTAAAAATAACTCATTTTTCAAATTAAAAAGTTGAAACAGTAATTAATTTGTCCTAATTTGTTTGAAAATTAACCGATTTTCCTGAAACAATATACAGCTTTGGGCTCTATTCGGTCAGAAATCGTTACCGGCGTCCAAATTTCATAATTTCCAGTTTAGAAATTCTGAAACAGTAAATTTTTGAACTTAACAGTCTAAAAACATCACATTTCTCTGAAAATTAGAAAAACCAGTGAAAAATCGCGTTAACGGCACGCCAGTTTCCATTAATTTTCAATAAACACGGTGTGTCTGGCGTGCTTTTGACGCGTATTCTTTTGCTTTTGAAAGTGAAAGAGGCTGGTGCACCTTGGTCGCGTTTTATCGCATTTTTGACAATCTGGGGTGTCTTTGACGCGTTTTGTCGCATTTTTGACAATCTGGGGTGTCTTTGACGCGTTTTGTCGCATTTTTGACAATCTGGGGTGTCTTTGACGCGTTTTTTCGCATTTTTGACAATCTGGGGTGTCTTTGACGCGTTTTGACGCATTTTTGACAATCTGGGGTGTCTTTGACGCGTTTTGACGCATTTTTGACAATCTGGGGTGTCTTTGACGTCTTTTTTACCTAGAAATTAGCACCTTTTACATGTTTCCCCTCTTTTCCATAACAAGCCCCTCTTATTTTGTGTCCATGCACTATTGGAAACGACGGAGAGGAAATGTCTGGGTCTCCATAGTCTCTTTCTTATCGTCCGCACCAGTTTCCTTCTCTTTTTCTCTGCGTCTCCTCAATTTATGTACTCTCTCGGGTGCACGCTGCTACCCCTGGAGTCTCTTAGTGTCTAGTTGGTGTTTGGCCAGTCGAACATTTTTCTGTTTGGGTATTGTTATTGCTTTTTTACAGAAAAAAAAGAATTTTTGGGTTTTTACTATTTCAATAGCTTCTGGAACACTTTTTCAGCTTTTATTACCCAAAAAATCACAAATTTTCCTATTTTTAGTGCCAAAAATGCTCCCGAGTAGCTCAGCTCCACCCCAACAACCATCATCTAGTCTGGACAGCTTTGGAGAGGTAAAAAACCAGAAAATACGGTCTGAAACCATTTTTTTTTCAAATTTTCAGCTCCAAATCAACGATCAAGAAATGGAGGGGCCCCCACAGACTGCTCCACAACAAACTCAACTACTCCAGGAAACGCCGCAGCAGAAGGAGAGGTGAGCAAGCGATTTTTATCAAAAATTGAAAAAAAATTACTGTTTCAAAATTTCAAAATTATAATTAGAACTGATAATTATGTATTACTAATCTTTGATTTTCGAATTAAAATTTCCGATTAAAATTTCACCGTTTCAAGTAAAAACTGATAGGAAAACGACCAAAAATAGTGCTGATTGGGCTGTAAATACAGATTTTTAGGAATTTCAGAAAAAAAATACGGTTTCGAACAGTTTTTTTTCAACATTCGCAATACAGGAATTCACTGGATCTTGAAAAATGAGGATATTTTCATTTTACCTGTCTACGGACTTTAAAATGTAAAAAAAAACAGTACTGTAGTCAAGTAAAAACCAATTTTTTTAATTTCGAGAAAAAATTACCGTTTTAAATCCTAAAGTTATCATTTTATAAGCGTTTTTTAATTGATCTTTCGTGGTGGGCGATACTTAGAAAATTACTGTTTCAAAATCAACAGATTCAGTTTTGAAATATTTTTCATTCAATTACACGACCAGTTACCACCGTTATACACTTAATTACTGATTCAGCACAACAATTTTTTGACTAGCAGCACCAATTTCATTATCTAATGCAAACCTTACTGTTTCCAACAAAATTTTGTATTGATTTGAGAATCTTAACTTTTTCAATGATACTATTTTAGTGATAACAATTGAAATAAAATGAAATTGAAAAAAAAACTGTTTAAGTACTGAAGAGTATTGTGAGACAATAGTTGAGGAATGTTTCTATTTATTTGATGAAGATTTGCCTTATATTTCAAAATTTTTTCATGTTCACGACGAGAGAATTTTACTTTGAAAATAAGTCAAGAGGCTCTTTTCGACACTTTAAAACCTCATAACTCGTTTCAGACAAATTTTCGGACCTGGACTTGTTTTTTGGTATGTTTACTGATTCAAGGGACTAGTACTTCTAATAACATAATCTGTCATGAGCGTACTGAAAATATTAGTTTCAAGAAGAAATTGGGAGAAATATAAATTCATTAAGTTGATAATTATAGAAAATTGTTATTGTTCTCATATTTCAGTTAAAAAAAGCTACTGTTTCAAGGAAAACATTTGGAAAAATTGATGAAGTTAGATAGTATTAGGTACGTAAGAAAATTTCATTTACGAAAAAAAAAACAGTTTTAAAAACACCTTTCGATTAGATTTAATATTTTTAGTCAAACAATTGAATTGTTTCAAAAAAAAATAACGGGTCGAGCCGTGCAGAACATAATTTTGATTTCGGCCCGACCCATCTGACTTAAAAGGCCATTTGTTTTTACTGTTTCAATTTAGAACCAAGAAAAAAAAGTGAGAATGTAAGATGTTGTGTGGTGTATGAACAGATGTTGTATGAACATGCAAATTACTGTTTCAAAATTAAAAACACCATTTCTCAGTTGATCCAGGTGGTTCATCCTGACGTTATAAATTTTGTTATTGCTTCAGTTACACAATAATTTTTTACACAGGGGCACCAATAACTATTAGTTGTATGATGTACAACAAATGCTAAAATTTTTCAAATTTTCGACAAAAAAGTTACTGTACTAGATGCACTCTCTTCTTACGAACTTACCATTACTGAAATTAACCGTTTTAATTAAAAATTGAAAGACAACTAGCATACAGTAGTCCTGATAAGAAGGTAACAAATCCAACCTTGTAATAGTTAGTTTTGAAGAAAAAAGTTACTGTTTCAAGGGAAAACTTTCAAAAATCAGTTCATAGTAGGTTTTTTGGATTCAAATCGTTGTCGTCAAAACGATTTTCAATGAAAAATCTGACCAAAATTTGTTAAAATCCGCCAAAAATGCGTGTCTGTGTGTCTGTAGCGTCCGGATGTCCGAAATAGGAAAATTATTATAAGAAGGAGTTTTGGCGGTAATTTTGAAGTAAAAATTGACGTTCTTTTGGTGAAAAATCTCTCAAAATAGTCCAAAATTGGCCGTTTTTGCTTAAAATAGGTATGTCTGTGTGTCCGGATGTCCGAGGGGAAAAATGACGTTTTTAGTAGAAAAGTAGGAAGAAATAGGCCCAAAAGTTGTCAAAATCCGCCAAAAATGCGGTTTTTCGAATTAAAATGTGTCTGTCTGTGTGCCTGTAATGTCCGGATGTCCGAAATTGAAAAACTGTGATAAAACGGAGGTTTGGGAGGTAATTTTGTAGTAAACATTGGCGTTTTTGGTAAAAATCGGCCAAAATGATCCAAAACTGTGTGTCTGTGGTGTCCGGATGTCCGAGGGGAAAAATGACGTTTTTAGTAGAAAAGTAGGAAGAAATAGGACCAAAATTTGTCAAAATCCGCCAAAAATGCGGTTTTTCGAATTAAAATGCGTCTGTCTGTGTGTCCGGATGTCCGTCGCTATAGATATCTGATTATTCCGGTCAACATTTGGTTCCATTTTCATTGTGAAATTTTACTGTTTCAAGTGAAACTTAATACAAAGCTACTAATCTATTTTGCTGATACTCCATATAAATTAATTGACTCATTTTTCGCAAATACCAGCCCCAAAGGCAAAAACTGAATATAGATGTGGAATCAGTGTTGTTCAAGCTTTCTAATGATATACAGTACCGGCCATAAAAAATGCGACACTTGCAGTTTTTAGTTGAAAATGGTCAACTTTGTGACTGTGACACGGCCCACCTGATAATTTCACAATATCGATTCTTTATGGACTGTACAGATCACATATAGAGCTTTATTTTTGCAGTTGAAAACTTTTTTGTACAATCGCATCCTAAAAAGTTACAGACAGTCTATGTAAACAGCTCAAAAATGTCTCCTTTTAGCACTGAGAAACGGGAAAAATTGCGAGAAATTACTTTGACGATTGATATCTTCTTAGGGTGTGCCCGTACAAAAAAGTTGTCAACAAAAATGAAACTCTAATTGTGATCTACACACTCCATAAACAATCAATATTTTGAAACTGTCAGGAAAGCCGTGCCATAGTCACAAAGTTGACTATTTTCAACTAAAAACTTCAAGTATCGCATTCTTTATGGCCAGTACTGTAGGTCACCTCCTAAACTGACTTCATAACCTTCTCCAGCCCTTAAAACTGTCCAATTTTTTTCTAAAATTCACTGTTTCAAGTAAAAATTAAAAGAATTCTATATATTTATTATGTTACTAAATCAATGTTGATATTATTCCAGACGGCTCGTGCAGTACTTCGAGAGCCAACTCAATCATCTCCAGTTCTACATCGTTAAACAAGACGAGAAGATCTATCAAGGCCTCTCCACCCAGAACACCCTCCGTGCGGAACTTCATGCGGAGAAGCAGAAATACCAAGAGCTGGAAAAGGAACGAGCCAAGGATAAGAAGCAATTCGACGAGTTGATTTCAGCTATGGAGATCTCTAAGGACAAGACAATCACCTATGTGCAAGAGAGTCCAAATCTGAAATTGACGGAGACAATCGAGCAGTTGAAGGAGCGAATCGGGGAGTTGGAGGAGCAGTTGGAGGAGGAGAAGAACAAGAATCTGCCGGATATGGATCCAGACGACGCTATCAAAGCTCACCTTCAATATAAGGTCCGAGAGGGGGAGGCTCGTTTGGCAGAGAAGAAATATGAAATTCGATTCCTCGAAAAGCAATTGGAATCCCAGCAGAACCATATCCATCCGCCACAAAACAAACTGGAGGAGCGGTTGAACATTGCGAGAGCCGAGTTGGCGTTTGCCAATGAGCAGATTGGAATGATTATCGAGAATAACGAGAGAGCGAGAGAGCAGGAGAGAAAGCAGGAGAAAGAGGAGTACGAGGGGAAGTTACGGGAGCTCAAGGATATGTTGATCGCGAGGGATGAAGAGATTTGGGAGTTGAAGAATAAGGGAAATCAATAATATATGATATTGTCTGTGTTCATTTATATTAATCTGTGTTAATTAATCGATAAATTGTGTGACTGTAAGAAAAATTGAATAAAAATAAAACATTCACGATTTTTAACCTAGAAATTCGAAAAATCCATCAAAATCTACCCATGGCCGAGTTTTTGGGTTTTCTAGGCCACCGGTGAAAAAGTTCGGCCACCAACAGAAATTAGGCGTTTTCAATGATTTTCGGATGTTCTAGACCTAATTTTTTTGTGAAAACCCGAAATTTTGATTAATTTAACATAAAAATTGCTAGAACATCCGATTTTTGACAGAATATTTTCGCAATTTATCATTGAAAAGTTTAGAAAAAACTTTTCGAATTCATTTTTTGACAAAAAAGAGATTTTCACAATTTTTAAACATAAAATTCTGAAAATTCATCAGAATCTACCCAGAAAATATTAAAAAACACAAATTTTGGGGATGGCCGAGTTTTTGAGTTTTCTAGGCCACCGGTAAAAAAGTTCGGCCACCAACTGAAATTTAGCGTTTTCAATGATTTTAAATGAGATTTTCACCACTTTTGAACATAAAATTTGGAAAATTCATCAAAATCTACCTATGGCCGAATTTTTGAGTTTTCTAGGCCACCGGTTGGAAAGTTCGGCCACCAATCGAAATTTAGCATTTTTAGTGATTTTTAGATGTTCTAGATCTATTTTTTGTGAAAAACCCGAAATTTTGATTATTTTTTTCTGAAAATTGCTAAAACATCCGAATTTCGGGGAAAATTTTCGATATATGTATATCTAAGTTACTAATAAAGCAATAATAACAAAAATTGTTAAATTTTACCTGAAACAGAAAAAATTGTATGCATATGAATTGCTGTTTCACTAAATAGTTTCAGACAATTTTTTTAACAGGAAGTGATGCTATACCGAGACTAACAGCAGGAGATCAAGATAAGCTATATTTGTTCGGTGAAACAGAAAAATTGGTTTCAGTAAAGAAAGTATTGTAATAATGATAATAAAAGTGTCCTCAGAATTCATTCTGAAATGAAACAGTAAAAATGTTTAGAAAATCATTTCAACGACAAATCGAAGCCATTAACGAGTTGTACCTATAAATGTAAATATTGAAACAGTAACAAAAATTTACTCTTTCAAAAAATTTTTATAGTTTCAACTGGAACAATGCGCCAATAAGTCAGCTACCTATAAGTTTTTAATGCCACATAACTTTTATGAAATAAAATTATTAATTTTTTACTGTTTCAACAAATAATTCAAAACAATATAGTATATTTCTTTTGATGTGTCCCAAAACCACAAGTCTAACCAAACATACAGCAGAATTTGAGAAAATAGTATATTTTATTGCATTAAAATTCAGAAATGAGTGAGAACTTAAAATGTCCATTTTGTTAACTTTCCAATGTTTCAGTGTGAAAACTGGAGACTAGAAGTATTTAATAATGACCTATGTAGTTGCAATAGTTGCTAAAATTTAGTGTTTCAAAAATTAATTTCAATTGACAGTTGTGTAACATTTCATTCTTTGAATCATTTTGATAGCTTTTCTGAAAAAATATTATTTCATTAGACGTTGATGATCTCAAACATTAATTTTGTGTACTTCGAAAGTTGCTGGAAAATAACTAACTGTGAAAAAAATTGGAATGAATCTTCATAATAATATCCTTGGTGACTTTTATTTTTTATTGAAGCACGAAATTCTATTACTGTTTCAACAGAAACCAAATTTTCTATTTTGAAATCAGATCCGATTTATTACATTGGCTCTGAGCACGCGACAAATGAATTATTAATAAAACAGTAATATGGAGCCAATACCCAGAATAACAACAAAAGACCAACAACACTATATTTTGTTGGTGAAACAGAAAAATTGGTTTTAGAAAAGAAAGTATTGTAATAATAACAATAAAAAGTGCTATCAAAATCAATTCTAAAATGAAACAGTGAAAATGTTTAGAAAATCAATTGACAGCCTTTCAACGACGTATCAAAGCCATTAACAAGTTGTACCAATAAATGTACATTTTGAAACAGTAACCAAAATTTACTGGTTTCAAAAAAAGTGACAGTTTAGACTGGATTAATGAACCTGTTGTACCAGCTGAATACAAATTTCCATTGTTAAATAACTTTGACAAAATATAATTCTAATTTGTGCTGTTTGTGCACCTAGTCTATTTCACTGTTTCAAAATGAAGATAGAGAACAATTTGTGAGAGCTTAAAGTGTTACTTCGTCGAAAAAGAATTGTCTTCTTTCCACTGTTTCAGTATAACAACTCAAAGACCAGAAGTATATTAATTACTATTCTTAGGCTTTTTACCATTGTTCAAAATCTTACTGTTTCAAAGGATAGTTATAAATAAAGTCATCAAAATAGAACTGATTTTTTCAAATTATCTCCAGCATCTTAAGATTTTTCAATTATACTGCTCCTAATTTTTTGTTAAAATTGTAGAAAATAACTGAAAAACATAGTGTTTGAAATTTTTCACTGTTTCAGTAAGTCTCAAGTAGTTTGAGTAGAAAAAGTCAGTATTTTTACCGCGCTCCACGCCTTACAACCGCTCTTTGCCAAAACCGGATAAAATCGGGTGCAAAATAAGGAGCCTCAAAGAAAAAAGGCATTTCTCAAGGAGATTTCGATAGAGCGCAGTTGTAATCACTGTGCCAAGCTAATAATTGTCTTTTTTTATAACTAGAGTAGGTCGACATGAGATTACATCTCACTAGTATCAAAAAATAGATCCATGAGACACTTCTGAATAAAGATTATGCAACTTATACCATTTTCCATCGAAAAATCAAAAAAAAACTCTGTTTCAATAAAAATTATTTACAAATAACATCAAAATGTATTCTAATATGAAAACTCGATTTGTTTTTCAACAAAATTATTTAGTTTTCTCAAAAAGTGTCTTACCAATGGGATAACCGACTTCATCTTTTTTCATCGTTTGACGTGTTATATACTAGTAGAAAGCTGAGAACACGCTGATTTTAAATCTCTATTTATTTAGTTTTCACCCCACTCTAATAAAGAAATAATCTGCCAACTTTGACCCAGGATTTCTCGGATAACAAATCTCAAGGGTCAAGACTGAATTTATATTTGGAATCAGTGTTTTATCAGCTTTTTAATGATATATGCCACGTTCAATATATAAAAAAAATGACACCAAGACGGTCTGAAATATGCAGTTGTTTCAGAAAAATTGGATCATCTTCAGTTATTTTTTATTATTGTTTTTTTTAATAGTTTTTGCAATGTTCTACATGGTTCTATCCGGGTTGCTCATACACTGCAGGAACTGCTTTATGCTAATTTTTAAAACAGTATATGATTAGACACTTACTTGTTTTTTTTCCAAAAAATTACTGTTTCAAATTAAAATGAACTATTTTGACAGTTTGACCAACTTATTGCTCCAGTTATTAAAATCACAGTTTTATTCAAATCATTCAGCATATGCGAAAACACTATAATTGAATTTCAGTGATTTTTGAAACCGAAAGTTTATAACATTTATAAATATAAGTAGTTATTATAACAAAAAACGAAATAACAATGAAACATTTGAAAATTACCCGGTAACATTTTTGGAGTAACAGTAATTTTCATATTTTCTAAAATATTAACACAGTTTCAGGTCATAATGAGTATAACTTGTTTCAGACCGATGCACTGATCCTGTTATAATTGCTATTTCACAAATTTTTCAATGGTTTTGTTTTTAACGAATTATTTTTACATTGGGTAGGCAGCTAATTTCTCTCAGACTTGCAAATATGAGTTTCAATGCATGCCTACCAACTGAAGTGACGGGGAAGATAAATAGAATTTGTATAGAAATATTAGTTGAAACAGTAAAAGTTCCAAAAGTTTATTTTTATTTACTGTTGCCTCTAGCTTGTCATATTCCCATAGAAGACTGTGTATGTCATTCTACGTTTGACACTACGTTACATAACTTTTTATTGGTGCTCCTGGTATTCACTGAAACTTCTGTAACATTGGTTTTTCCTCTTCTGTACAATAACCTCCATCTGCTTGTCATATTCAAATAGTAGACTATGTCAGGTCACTGTTTTGTTATACCTCCATGCACAAAGACATCCTACTGTAAGTGCCGTCAACTTTTCTCCTGGGGTATTGTCGTCGCTGAACACTCGCCTCTTTAGGCGCAATTTGAACAGTCTGTAGCGACTGTGTGTGTGAGCTCAATCCAATCCATCATTGTCAGTAATCACCAAGTTCAAAACGGAGCTGAGTAGTTCTCCTGGGAAACCTCTCACCCTTCAAAGAACATTTTCTCTCACCTGTTACCTGCTCAGTGCTCTCAGATACAGCCTCCTCCCCTATTCTGCTCCATCCGACCATTATGTAACTGTTTCAGAGGAATTGTATCATTTGAAAATCACCCGGTAACATTTTTTGAGTTTAGTATCTGATTGAATTTGGTACACTGAAACAGTAATTTTTACTCTCTTTGAGATATTATTACTGTTTCAGACCCTAATGAGTATAACATCGAGATCGATAGTAATGATTTAGAAATATTAATTGAAACAGTCAAAGATACAAAATCAACATTAATTCACTGTTTCATATTTATTTTTTGTGAAAGAACTTCTACTGTTTATGTTTAAAAATCGACTGCTTTTGGAATAACTTACATCTTTTGATTTTTTTTCTAGTCAAGTCATTTTCTGCAAAAATTTATGCTTCAAATAGCGCTCTTAAAAGTGCATACTGGGGATCAGTGTTAATAAAACAATACGGCGGATCAAAAAGGTCATCATACTAAAAATATATATTGTTTCAGGTACCACTGAAAGTATCTTCCCCCGTTTTATTGTCTAGTGCTGTATAATTTACAATTTCAATTTTCGTGCTAAACAAAAATGAAAAAACTGTTCCGGACTGTGTCATACCAAAATTTTTTACTGTTTTGTCGACATTTTATCAATTTCGGCAATTAAATGCACATAATTTGAAATTGCATTTTTATCTGTACGCTCAAATACTTCTCGTGTCTCACCTAGTATTGCGCTCTGATTTACTGTTTCCCTTATCACTAGGTATCACACTTATTTATAAATTATTTCTTTTGTTTCAGCATTTTTCATAACTTATCAAGCTGAATTATCAAGTTTACAGGGAGTTTTGTCATTTGATAATGCTAAACAATTAATGATTGTTCATTTTTGGTGGTAGTTTTCAATTATTGGAAAAATACTGTTTCAATTGACAAACTGATGGAACCATAGTAAGAACAGTTCACTGGAACGAGTAAATTCCGGGTACTACTGTCCTATTCTATCAGTGAAATGCTAATAAAAATACTGTTTCGAAGAAAAAATTGAAGGGAAAACGTTGGTTACTGGAATAAAAAGAATGAATGAAAAACATCAAATTTCAGATTTCAATTTTTTGCAATTTCTCGAATAAAATTACTTTTGAAGTTGTAGTTTATTGGACTAGCAGTAATTTATTCCTCAAAAATTGAAAAAAAGTACTGTTTCAAGAAATAATGTGAGAAAAATATGACTTATGTGATTAGTAAGTCCTTAAAGAATACCACCTTTTTAAACTTTCGTTTTGAGAAAAAAAATAGAAAAATTGTCGGAATCGTCAAATCTTGCTGATAATACTGAAAATTTTGGATTAAAACCCAAATAAATCGACACATGCCTGTCTTAAGTGGACAAATTACTAAAATGTCTGTGAGCAAGATATTTTTGTAGTTAAAGACTTTTCTCCCTCTAGATGTAGCTGTTCAGTTTGATTTCCAGAAAGCTAATACAGCTGTCTTCAAATAATTACGGTTTCAAAAATAAGTTATATTTCTTGTTTTTTCTGGTTGTGTATTGGATGATTCAGACTTGTGGATTAAGTTTTACAATTAGAATCAACCTTACTGTTTCAATGCTGCAATTTAACTGACTATTTAAATTAATTGTTAGTACCGTGTGACTCTAATATCACCGAGTCCAAATTGAATACCCAATTTTCCCTGTTTCAATCACATAAATTGTTTAATTTTTGTAACGCTCAGTGTTGTACTGTCAATTTTTTTTTAGCCCGCTTAAAAATTTTATCGTTTTGCCGGAATCAGAAGTTTTTCAAGGGAAATTTCGGATAATACTACGTTAAGTTAACTTTATTACTGTTTCAGAGGATCTTCACATTATTCACTTTTATAGTGTTTTTGGTATTTTTTTGGCAATTTTCATAAATATGTGTTGTGGTTTTGTAGCAGCAAAGTCACTAAAAACCTGCTGTACCTGTTACAAATTTCACTGTTTCTTCCGAAACTTAAAGTGGTTTGTTGTCTCTGCTAAACCTAGTGGTGGAATATAATAACTTGTCATGTTTTTCTTAATATAATTTTCTGTTTCAGAACATACACTATTATTTCAATTTTTTTTTGAATTTTAGTAGGATTTTTACTTCCGTTTCATTCAGGCAAACTAATGTTATTAATTAATACAATCAAGGTACGTTTACAGTAACTCTAAAGACTTTCCGTTTCAAGGTTAATCTAGTGGCGTGATATAATAACTTTCCTAGTTTTTTACAAAACTTAATTTTCTGTTTCAGAACATAAACATATTACTACTTATAGTTTTAATGCCAGTTAGAACACCTGTTTTTGTGTTTTTTTCCTGTTAACTAATTTTATCAATTCACGTGATCAGTGGACATTACACAAAACTATTATTATGCAACTACCAATGTTCGCTTTAAAAAAATTTAGAATCAGATTTCAAACTTCTAATTTTTCAATCTGACGGATTCATGCTTCCTTCGAAATCTGAGTTTGCTAAATCATTAAAACCAACTCATCATTTGTGTTCCTTTAAAAAATTCAACTGTTTCACCGGATCCCAAAAATTCACGTGTGTTGATGTTTCTGTTTTAGTATCGCTATTGTAAGCTAGTGGTGTAATATAATAACTTTTCTAGTTTTTTACAAAACATCATTTTCTGTTTCAGAACATACACATATTACTAATTATACTTTCAATGCCAGTTAGAACACCTGTTTTTGTGCTTTTTTAGTTAACTAGTTTTATCAATTCACAAGATCAGAGTACGTTTACATTAATTCAAAAAACTTTCCGTTTCAAGGTTATACAATCTGTTTTGACACTACTTAAAGCTTTATTATTCCGCAAATGCCACATTCTGTTGTGAAAAGTATATAAAACCAGATTCCAGACTGCTAAATTTAATGAAATCTGACGGATTCATGATTCCTAAAAATCTGAGTTTGCTAAAGGATCGAATCAAAAAATGAAATACTGTTTCAAAAATGCTAAAAGTGTATTTTTCTTGTTTTTTGATTGATCGTTTGTGCCCAAGTTTTCACTGTTTCAAAACTTCCTCAGATTTATTTTAAAAAAACTAATTCGATAGATCAATGTAGTAAATTCTTCCACAACCTATTTCAAGTTTTTAAGCTCAAAATCAATTAAAAAGAGTTGTGTATCAGATTCAGCATTCACAAAGCTGTACTTTCACTAATAACTCGTGTAAAAATTCTGCTGCATATTCACAGAAAAACGTCTTGAAAACTTTATAATTGGAAAGGGAAAATTTTGAAACAGTAGAACAATTTCGATTCTTTTTGCTCCTGTTAAGTTTATTTGAACCTAAATTTTGAAGGCAGATCCTTATTCAATTGAAGAAAAATATCTATCTTTTTGGATCAATGCTGATTGACTAAAAGCTTAAAAATTTTTTTAAAATAATCTGAAACAGCAAAATTTTGCTTATTTCTGATATTTGTAGTTGATCACTTATTTGTTCAGACCCTCCCTTCTATTCTTTGCAAGATCTTATTTACTGTTTCACAATTTTTTAAAATGCCAACTAAATCTGAAAATTATGGTACAGCATTTTTCAATAACATCGAAACGTTTTTTCTGTTCAATTATTCTAGAACTTACTGTTTCACAAAACCATGTAATTCTCCCGCTGGTCATGTTTTGTGTTAAACAACTCCTGTCAGTACGTTTCCAATCAAAGTGACTCTGTGTATTTGTGGTTGTTTCGAAAACAACTTTTTTTTAATTTTGTAAATTTCTGCCCGAAACTCATGACGTTTAGTAACATACTGTTTTGTTTATCATTCTAAAAACCCAGCATGGAAATGATTATTTACTGTTTCAATACAAAGTTTCAAACCGTCTCGTTGTAATTTTCTTGTTGAAAGGTTCATTGTGTGAAGGGGTTCTCAACTCTTGGAAAATTGGTTAGTGGAGTCAAGCTTGTTAATTTTGATCAGAAAATTGTGTTATATTACTGTTGGGAAATTGTATGACACTCTGTATTGATATAATCATTCAAAAATTTCTAGATTTCATGTTATCTGCTCAAATACTCATTTTCGAAAAACGCTTAATCCCACAAATTTTCCTGTTCCAGTTTTATTATATTATAGTTTTAATTTTTTGATCAACTGATCCAGCTTTGAAATTATTTTGTTACAAAACTATGTTCTCATCAAAAACAGGTTTTCTACTTTTTCACCAAAACTAGGTATGCAAAATCCCAATTTTTTCATTGCTAACCTGGATTTCTTATCTATGATGTACTGTTTATACAATGCTTTACATCAGAATGAAATAATAAACCCAACAGAACAATTTTGTAATAAACTATACTGTTTCAAGTCAGGGTTGTAATGTCTTGATCTGTTTTTTATTTCGATACATGCCAGAATAACCTCACGTGTTATAGTTTTACTGTTTTATAGCAACAACAATTATATAATAATCTAGGAACTTTCACATTCGCTACATATTTTTATTGAGTTTCGATTAATAGTAGTACTTTTTCAGTTCCTGCAAAAATTGTAAATATCCTAATTATGTACCTTTTTTCAAGCTCGAATAACGAAGAAAAGTATGATAAATACAGTTGATTACGTTTTGAAACAGTAAGACATGTTTGAAATTCTATTTTTGTTTGACAAACGCAGATTAGTGCTTCTAGAATCTAGATGAGCCATAACAAAAAATTGTAGATGAAAAACAATTTAAAAACAATAAAACCCTCTTGAAAAAGTAGACACTTCAAAAAAATCTGAAACAGTAAACTAAAGTGCAAAAATACATTTTCATAGTTGTTCACTTCCAGAACGGAAAAAATTAACTTTTTCAACTAAACCTAGCTTTTATCGTGTACGAAAGACAGTGTAATTGGTTCGAATTATTTTGAATTATTTTTCTGAAACACATGTTATTAATCAGTTTTTCTTGGAATTCAAAATTCTTTCATTTCTTTGATACTAATTCAATTGATAATCAAAATTACCTGGAAACGAGAGAGCTGTGACTAATTGGGTCGGTTCGTCCCCTCTTCTTGATGCCCCAGGACCGTCTATCGCCGTCTGGTAATCTCCCCGGTCTGTGCTACTGCACAGCTTAGGTTCGGAACAAATGGTCATCAGACCGTGGACACACATTTGCTAATTAGAGGTCTATGGTCCGTTCCCCACCTAGACACCCCCCTATTATTGGGGGATTATAAGGCTCGAGCTCAGGAAGACGGGCGGATTATAAGGAAATGAAGAGGAGAGGGGGATGGAGACGTTTGAAAATTGGAAATTTGAGAACTGAGACATCGAAGCTCTAGATAGGCCGTTTGTATTAACAAAAGTAGAATGAGAAATTGTTCGGCTGATATATGAAACAGTAATTTGTAGTGTTGGTCAGGAAAGGGAAGCTTTTGGACCCTTGGCTAGAGACGAGGCTTTCAAACAATCTATAAACTTGGTTATAGGTACTTCCGACTACGGGGAGTCTATTTCTGCCATCAAAACTTGGAAAGTAGCACTGTGAGACGAGTTATGAGCTCTCAAACTTTAAGAATTTCCAAATGAAATTCTTAATTGCGAAATGACATACGTAAACCGCTGGAAAACACAAATGGAACCGCATGGCGCGTATATGCGACCAATTTAAAAGTCCACGAAAAAAGCTTAAGTTTGAGAACTCATAACTCGGCCAGCTGAGACATTTAGCCGGTTTTGACTGCAGAAATAGACTCCAAGTAGTCAAAAGTACTTGTGACCAAATTTATAGAGTGTTACAACACGAAAAAAAAAAACAAAAACAAAAAAAATACAGTTTCAGCCATTCTAGAATTTTTTCAGCTGAGTACACTCATTACTGCTTGCGTTTTATGTGTTTCATGTACATTTATTCGGTTAGCTCTTAAATTTTTACAGTTTCAGTCTTTAAGCATTCACACAATTTGTTTGAAAACATTGATCACTTGTAGGTCGTGAACAAAGAGTGATTTTTGCAGGATTTTATTGTGCAGACACATTTTTATGTGTTGTGTCCAAAATTTTTTACTGAACAAAACGATTCCTCCTAAGTACGCGTATTCTGTAGAAAAACATTTCATGTCATAGCTTTAAAGTCTTTTTAGGCATTAAAAACCTCTAATAGTTTCATTGTTTGAAAAATAACAGTCTACTAACATTACAGACTTGGTTTCTCAGAAGATACTGTAAATTATTTATAAATTCACATGTATTTTTACTGTTTCACAGGAAAAATGAAAAAAATTATCAATCATTATTTGCTATTTCTTTCTTTACCATTCCCTAAATTATTTCATTAGAGTAATTAACTACAGTTTAATTTCTTTCTGAATTAATACTAGTAAACCCCAGCTTCCAATATTTTCCAGTTTTAACCATATTATACTATCGTTTTGTTTTCTTTTTGGTCAACTGGTATTCTAATCAGTGTTCTCATCAAAAATAATTGTTATTACTGTTTTAGGTACACAAAATCGGAAATTTTCCATTACTAAACTAAAATTATAACATAGTCTCCAAAAATTCACTGTTGCAAACATTGGTTGATATCAGTTGGAGCAGAATAAAATAATAATCGCAACGATATGTTTTTTGTATACAAAATCGGAATTTTTCCTTGCTAACCAGGAAATACACTCTTATCTATAATGTACTGTTTCAAACAATGGTTTATAGCAGGTACATCAAACTGAAATAGTCCGATTAGCTTATTTTAACTTACTGTTTCAAGTCGATTCTGTATATCTGGCTGTGTTTTTCCTTTTTATTACATGCCAGAATCCTTTTTTTTCCTTTTATTACATGCCAGAAACTCATCTGTTTTTATAATTTCTCTGTTTCAAAGCACCAGCAATTATTCATTAATATATAAATATTCGTTTGCATTCAAATACTTCAAATGACCGAGTTTTTGAGGTTCTCCCTAAAATGAGTGTTTTCTCAGTATTGTATTTGTGTCAACTAGATTTTTCTACCATTAATGGGGCTATTCACCTCCGGAAAAACGTTTTTTTCCCGGCAAATGAATCGAGGGAAAAACGTTTTTCCCAGAGGTGAATAGCCCCATAAAAAGCCTCGTTTTTTTCTCTATCGATAAAAATGTAATGGGGCTATTAACGTCCGGAAAAAAAACTTTTTTCCCACGAATTATTTACCGGAAAAACGGAGAAAAACGGGAAAAATATTTACTGTTTTATAGCTTCCACATTTTCTATCAAGCTGGAGTTCACTCGTTTCCATTGGAATTTCCATTGCTATCCAAAAATACCGACTTTATCGTTATGAATAACAAAGGACAAGTGAAAATAAAAAAGGTAATAGCAAAAAACAGTTTCAAGTTTTTGTTGATTGTTGATTTTTCACTGTTTCAAAACCAAAATATCGCAATTCATGTTTCGATGTCCTCGCTCGGAGTTCGTACACCAATTCCTGCTTATCTCTGACCAATTCTCCTCTCATCTGCCTCCACTGCCCTTTCCCCCCTTTCCCCTCGTGCTCCCCTTGTCCAAACTCCATTTTTCTGTCTGAGTCTTATCTAAAAGACAAGAGCGTCTGCCTGCTTCAGTGCAGATGGTGATTAATCTTCCAAATCGAGAGAAGTCGAGGAGAAAGAGAAAGAGATCATTCCCTGAGCTCTCTCCTCTTCTCACACGTTGACTTTTATCTAGCTTCTTCTTTTGCTTTTGAAAAAAAAGTCACTTTTATAATTTTACTAATTAGTACTCAATGAATGTTAGCTTTTTGTGTAATGTACTTTTATCAACATGTGAAACAGTAGTGTTTTTTTTCTATTTCGACTAAAATTAATTTCTCTCTCTATCAAAATACGTTTTAGGCTTTTATTTGGTCTTTATTTGTAGATAAGTCATTGAAAAATCGTTCATTTTTATTTTCCATGATAGTCTCAGAAACAGTAAAAGTTTCGATATTAGGTGCTTCTTGTTAAGTGATTTTTGGCAAAACTACCATAATTACCATGGACAAAATTACCATATGAAATAATTATTTTATAATTCATATGGTAATTTTCTCATTACAGTTGCCGAGGTTTTTGTAGAAAACCACGATACCAAAGAAGAAGAAGCCGTTACTTTCGTAGAGATCAATTGATTTTCTTGTTTATTATTTTTGTAAATATTTTCTTGTACAGATTGCATCATCATTTCTCACCATTTTCCTTTCATTGATTATGACCCAGGCTCCCCTGTGGTCTAAGCTACCAAACACCATTCCCATTCGGACTTTTCTAAGTCTCCTTCTTTTTCCCACTGTCTCTTTGACCGTCCCTACTATAAAAGGGGACTCGCTCCGTTTTTTTCCTCAGTGTTTTTCTTCTTTTCTTCCCCTGATCAATAATATTTTGCATTCTCCCTCTACTTCTCCCCCCTATTTTGCCTTTTTGCCCCATCATATCTTTTTGTTACAAACTATACTGTTTCAAGTAAGAGCTGTGAAGTCTGGATGTGTTTTTTTGTTGATACATGCTAGAAAAAACTCATGTGTTATAGTTTTACTGATTTTTAAAAGATTGCTGTTTCAGAACCAAAACAAGGCAATTCGCGGGTCACCGTCCTCGCTTTTCCACCGCTATGTATTCTAGTTTTAAAAAACAACAATTCCCGTCGTTTTTTAATCTAATGACCCTCACATCCTCCACTGTTTTTCCCCTGGTGCTCCCCCGTCCAAACTCCATTTTTCTGTCTGAGTCTTATCTACAAGACAGGAGCATCTGCCTGCTCCGTTCTTTATCAGCGCAGATGACCATTAATCTTCCTTATCGAGAGATAGAAATAGAGAAAAAGGAGGAAGAAATAGGTTTTGACCGCTACTCCCTTTCCCCCCCTTTTTCCTCTCATGTTCTTCCGTCCAAACCTCATTTCGTTTCCATGTCGGAGTTTTATCATTCCCTGAGCTCTCTCCTCTTCTCACACTTTGACTTTTATCTATTTTCTTCTTCTTTTTCACTTCGACCCGTGTCTACTATTACTATTATAATTTTACTAATTGAAAGTACATAATGAATGATACCTTTTCGTGTAATTTACTTTTTCACCTAAAATGTATGTCTTGCTCTATCAAAATACGTTTTAGGCTTTTCATTCGGCCTTTATGGATCGAAAAGATAATTGAAAATTTTTGATTTTAAAGTTTTAAAGATAGTCTCTGAAACAGTAAAAGTTCCGATTTTTGGTGTACCCGGTAAAATTTGATTTTGTTTGAAAATTGCGTCCATTACTACAATCATTCAGCAATTAAACCTTATTTTTTCAGTGAAACAGTAAATTTGTTTTTTTATTAGGTACTGTTTCATCTCATTTCCTCTTATATTCCATCAATTAGCAGTTTAATCCTCTAATATTGGTTATTTCTCGGTAAAACAGTAGAAATTGCAGTTTAATCATCAAATAAAGTTTAAAACAACTATATCTGATAAAAAATTTTGTTTATCGCAGAAATTCGTGTGAAATTCAAATTCAAATGTTACTGTTTCTGTTTTGAATCATAAAAATTAAAGTTTTTTACGAAACAGATTAATCTTTTCATTGAGAGCTGCAAAATCTGAACATTTAGATTATCAATTGTCAAGGTCTTTGTAGAAAACCGTGATACCAAAGAAGAAGGAAAAAAGACTATGTCTAAGCTCAGCAAATAATTTTTTGAGAAATCACTACAAAATATACTGTTTCAAAAAAGTCTTGAAACCTTGATCGTTCTGAACTAGTTAATCCGTCTGCACCGTAAGCAGCAATGAAACATATTCTCAGAAAAAAACAGTTTCAGAGATTTTAGAAGAACTTTGAAGTATTATAATGACTCAATCGAACATCATCCATCTATCTCTGCTTTCATAAACTGAGAAACTCAAAATGCAACATTTTTGTGTTGTAAAAAACGACAAAAATTGGTGTAAACTTGTGGAAAAAGCAGACCATGAAATGTTTCGTGAAGAAAGTCTGTGAAAATCGGAATTCAATGAAACATCAAGATTTTGGAAAAAATATAAGACAAAATTAGTTATAAATAAGTTTTCTGCGTATTAATTGTAGTTTTTCCAACATAATTTCACTATTTCACAGAATATTTTTCTAAAATACTCAGAAAAAAGTGTGTTATGTTTTCAGTCATTTGACCATCATTCTTGCAGAAACAGTAATTATTTTTAAAAATTACTGTTTCGCCTAAATTCGGTCACTCTTTTTCGGTCACTCTTTTTGTCCCAGAATAGTCCCTCCCCCTCCTTTCCTCCCTCCGGAGAATCAAATCATGAATTTGTTCTTGATCTTTTAGATGATTCATGATCAGTTTATGGTGTTGATCGTTTATTTTTTCCTCAATTCCCATTCCCACCAATTATAACCCATAAAACCCCCTTTACCATCGCCCTCATGAGCACACTCTTCTCTGACCATACCCTCTAGCCCCCCAAGAATGGCATAACTCCGCAGGAGGAAGAACCGTCACTGTAAAGTCGATGAGGGACGGGAAGGCCGCGAGGCAACCGGCGGGTAACTTGGCCAGACGCTGGTAGATCTTTAAATACAACAGCCCCGGCTCAGCACGCAATCAGTGGAATATGCGGATGATCATAATAGAGAAATCACTGTGCCTTGCTTGACCGTACACCAAATAAGCTCCCCAGCAACTGGTGGCCCGGCCTGAGCCTGTAATTACCACTATTGGACTCCAGGCTCGTCTCTCAACAACAAAGGGGAACAGAGAATTGAGAAACTGATTTCTAAACAAAAAAACTTCAGAAAACCTGATTAAAATGCAATAATTTCATGACAATCAGTCAAAAAACGGTCAATAACTAGAGGAATATCGATCTGGAAGGAAATCATCGATATTTATACCAAAAATACGCTAAAAATCTTGAAAAAGTGAACACGTGGACGTTTTCGTGGATCGGTTCCCTGCATTTTTTGAAGATGTGAATCGGAAAGTCTTCAAATTCAATTCAGTCAACTTTGTCAATTCTAAGCTTCAGTGAAAACATGTCCAATTAAAAAATAAAGTACCAGAAAACGATTTCAAAAAAGATTTCATATAATTCTGAGACCTGTTACACCCAGAAGCTTACTAGGAGCATAATGGATATAGGAACATTACTCAAGAACAGACTTCAATAACCAGATCTGCTCTTTTTTGTCTTGTGTCATATATTCAACATCCCGCTTAACCTTCTCTGATGTTTATATTCTTTTACGGCTCGAAAATTCCGGCTTACATTGATTTCCCGCGCAAAATCCCCTTTTTTTCCCATTTATTCCATCAAAATCGGTAAAATCTACAGGATTTTCCTTTCGCGCCCTTTATCATTTGAACCTCGTCGCGCCCTTCATTATTTGAACCCCGTTCGTCGCGAGACCCGTTCGTGGGGGGGAGTTAGATGTGCAGGCGGCGCGCACAGCTTTTTTAGGCCCTCTTGACATTCGCCTGCACCTCACCCTTCTCTTCGTATTACGCCATGTTGCGGTCCGTTGGTGACCGTTTTTTCCCCATTTTCTGTCCTTCTTTCTTCCCTTTATCCGCTATCAACCCATCTACAAAAACTCCACAAAATCACCCTGACAGAAGGGAGAGCCGCAAGGTTTCCTCGCATCCCACCAGGGATAGAGAGACGAATTTCGGTCCCGTTACTTCTAACCACGGTTTTTCCCTTTCTACTGTTTCAAACCCAAGTTTTGTACGGTTTTTCTGTCTGCACCGCTTATCCGAAGGTTCCGAGGAACAGGGGGTCTTCCTGGGTTCTGTCCTTGTCTTCATATTCTCTTGAAGTTTTTTTTTCTCTTCCTTACACGATCCTTGCGATCGTATTCAATAAATATAAGCACCGCAACACCCAGTGCACAGGGTCTATGTGTGAGTAGTGAAATCGTATGCGCTCTTCTAGACATTGGCGGCAAATTCAAATTTTAATTTTTGCAATTCGCTGTTTCACTGTGGCATTTTGATACGCAGCCTAATCGACCAATTTTGAGTTGATTTATGCCAGTTTTCCCGCATTTTTGGCCAGTTTTTCGACCGTCGCGCGTGTTTTCGAGATCAATTCGATTAAAAAATGAATAAAATACTTAAACAAAAAATATATTTCGAATTTTGCGCTAAAATTATAGCTGATCTCGCCGGAGCGTGTTTACTTTCAGTACTCACCCTGAAACCCTGTGCCAGCGGATTACTTGTACTCGCATGTTGCACTTGCCGATTCGGAGTACCATGTGGAAAAGCTTCACTGTATGAAAAGTTTGAGAGCTCGTAACTCGATGAGCCAAGACATTTAGCAGGTTTTGACTACAGAAATGGACTCCCCGTACTCGATAGTGCCTCTAACCGAATTTATAGATCGTTTGGATTCCGCTGCGTTTCCAAAGACTTTCCTGGTTATAAATCCCGTTATCTCCATTCAGGGTTGGGAAATCCCGGGCCGGCCCGGCCCGGCCCGTCAGCCCGGCCCGGCCCGACCCGGCCCGGCCCGGCCCGCCCGGGCCGGGCCGGGCCGGGCTGAGGAAATGTCCGGCCCGGGCCCGGCCCGGTCGGCCCGGATTCAAAAATCGTGCACAATTTTTTTACATATTTTTTCGAAATTTTCATTAAAAAATGATCAAAATGCTCTAAAATTCTCATACACTTCAGTTTTTATCGATATTCCCAAACATAGTCGAAAATTCGACTTTTCTGCAAAAAAATTCAAAATTTTTTCAAAAAATTTTAAAATTTTTTTATAAAAATTTCAAATTTCTACAGTAGCCGGGCCGACCGGGCCGACCGGGCCGGGCCGGGCCGGGCCGGGCTGACGGGCTGACCGGGCCGGGCCGGGCCGGGCCGAGGAAAATTTTTCGGTCGGCCCGGCCCGGCCCGGCCCGGCCCGGAATTTCCCAACCCTGTCTCCATTCTTTTACGGGGCTCCTCATCACCTATTCATTACATATTCCTCTCCATTCCCCCCCCCCCAGGCCCCGCCCCTTTTCCCCCAGCACGCGCACGCACCGCGAATACGTCCTCTCCCTCCCCTATCTATCATTCAAACCCGACCAACACATTGGAGAGAACGATGGTGTTGGAAGAAGGCCTCTCTCTTCTCTTTTCACTTTTCTGCGTCTCCCGTTCCTTCTACACTCTCTCCTCTCCCTTGTCTGTCGTCTCTCCATTCTATGCACTGCCTCATCATAGCGGTCGGAGCGGTCAGCAAAAAAAGAGCGAATGCCACGCGAAGGCATGACCCTCTTTCCTCTTTTCGGTCAACATTTCCGAAAATTTCTGTTTCTTTTTCTCGGTTTCTTATCTTTTGGTTTACCGGTTTTATTGATTATTTAATTTCAGCTTGTGTACACCATGGACGCCTTGTCAAACCAACTGAAGGAGTCTGGAATTGGAGCCAAGAAGAAGATTGGGCTCGTTCCATTGGCTCCAAAATTGGAGTCGAACAAGAATGGAGCCACCACAACGGTTGACTCCAACTTGAGAAAGCTCAGTGAGTTTTTGGAATCGTTGATACGCTAGGAATCTCGAAAAACAGGAACTTTTTCATGAAAATCAGTCCAAAATCATCGATTTTTATAATAAAATGACGCTAAAAACCTCGAAAAACTACTGAAAAACCGCATTTTCGAACAAAAAGTTCATTGAAAATGAGAAAAAAAAAACGAGGAGAAGACATTTTTAGACGAAAATCATTGATTTTTCTACCGAAATGAAGCTTAAAATCTCAAAAAACAGCTCGAAAATCTACAGTACCCTTTTTTTTTTTGGAGAAAATAACTTTGGACACCTGAGAAACTGTCTGAAAATTGCATTTTTCGACCAAAAACACGTCAGATTTTACGATTTTTGGCCTGAATTTAGCCTAAAAAGTGACAAAAATTGCAAAAAATCATGAATTCCGGCGTGAAATCAATTAGAAATCCTGAAAAACTGTCTAAAAATCGCATTTTTTGAACGAAAAAGTTGAATTTTGGCTGAAAATAAATATAGAAAACGGAAAAATTGTCGAAAAATAGAATTTTCCTCACAAAAATCACTGAAAAATGGTTTCAAGTAGAAAAATCTTTCTGTTTGTGTATCCGTATGTCTGAAAATCGCATTTTTCAATCAAAAACATGTCAAATTTTACGATTTTTGGTCTAAATTTAGTCTAAAAAGAGACATTTTTCACTGAAAACAGGAAAAATTGATAACCGTTTGAGAGGTACTGTAGATTTTTGAGCTGTTTTTCAAGATTGTATGCTTCATTTTGGTATAAAATAGCTGTGATTTCAACTATATATATCAATTCCAGACATCTCACCGAACCAGCCCATCTACAAGTACGACGTGAAGATCGTTCACGTCTTCACCAACGCCCAAGGACAAGAAGTGGAGGTCGAGTTCTCAAAGTCCCCAAAATCTGATGCCCAACATGAACGGGATAAGCAGAAATGCCAGCAGATCTATCAAATGGCTGTCCAGAAGACACCAGCCTTGCAGAAAAAAGGCGCCGAGTTCTTCTACGACCGTCAAGCGTCGCTCTACTCCACCACCAAGTTGACCAACAAGGTAACAAGGTTTTGGATTAAAAAATAATTAAAACAGTGTTTTTTTTAGGACAACATCAAATTGGAGTTCGGGAAAGAAGCCTCAAAAAGAGCAAACTTCGTGCGTGCCGTGTTCGAATTGAAGGCGGTGGCTGAGAGCTATCAAGCCACGTCGAATGGAATCCGAAGCACTGTTCACCCGGCGCCGGCTCTCGCTGACAAGACTCTCATGGAGGCGATCAGCATTTTCATCAGTGGACCAGCTTATTCCAAGTACGTTTTTGGGAAAAACCGTCAAAATCAACCTAAAACCGAAAAAAAACCAATAAAAACGGTCAAAAACCACAAAATTTGAGTCGGGGACTAGCTTTTTTGTGAATTTGGATTTCTAGTCCACCATGCGGAAAGTTAGGCCACGATGGTTTTTTAGCAGTTTTTCGAAGTTTATCGTTGATTTTGACTCAAAAATTGTGTTTTTCGTCGTTTTCTGTGTCGGGGGACTAGTTTTGGGTTTCTAGGCCACCATGCGGAAAGTTCGGCCATGAGTGATTTTCATGTTTTTTCGACATTTTTGACACCTCAGAAAGTGAAAAACCCGTATAAAAACGTGAAAAAAACGAGAATTTCGATTCGGGGACTAGTTTTCGGCAAAATTTGGATTCCTAGGCCACCATGCGAAAAGTTCGGCCATAAGTGTTTTTTTGTGTATTTTGACATTTTTGACACCTCAGAAAATGAAAAAACCGTATAAAAACGTGAAAAAACGGAAATTTCGATTCGGGGACTAGTTTTCCGAAAATTTGGATTTCTAGGCCACCATGCGGAAAGTTCGGCCACGATGGTTTTTTGCAGTTTTTCGAAGTTTTCCGTAGATTTTGCTTTAAAAGTTGTGTTTTCGTCGTTTTTTGTGTCGGGGGACTAGTTTTGGATTTCTAGGCCACCATGCGGAAAGTTCGGCCATGAGTGTTTTTTTTTTTGACATTTTCGACATTTTTGACACCTCAGAAAGTGAAAAAACCGTCTAAAAACGCGAAAAAACGGGAATTTCGAATCGGGGACTAGTTTTCCGAAAATTTGGATTCCTAGGCCACCATGCGAAAAGTTCGGCCATGAGTGTGTTTTGTGTTTTTTGACATTTTTGACACCTCAGAAAGTGAAAAACACGTGAGATCGTATAAAAACGTAAAAAACCCGGAATTTCAATTCGGGGACTAGTTTTCCGCAAATTTGGTTTTCTAGGCCGCAATGCGGAAAATTCGGCCATGTCTGGGGTTTGGTCCTTTTTCATTATTTTCAGCTCTAATCACTTGGAACTACCAGAAACGTATTTTTTTGAGCCCGGGGACTAGTTTTCCAAAAATTTGGATTCCTAGGCCATCAGTCAGAAAACTTCGGCCACAAGGATCGTCTAAATATACTCTTCTTTTTTCAGCAAGAACGTCATCACCGTCGGAAACTGCGTCCACTACTTGCTCGATGCTTCAAGACTCAAGTAAGTAATTTTATCGAAGATAATTTCAAAAATTTCAAAAATTTCAATTTCTTCTCAGTGTCAAGATGGTCTCCTACGATCAAGGATTCCGTTACTCTGCTCTGGGAGCATCCAAAGGTGTCAAGAGTCTCCAGGGAACGAACAAAGACCCATCTTTGTACATGGTCACCGAAAGTAAGTTTTCCACCGAAAATGTTTACCGCTGAGTCACCGCGGACATCCGGACATTACAGACACACAGACAGACATATTTTGATTCAAAAAAGCGCATTTTTGGCGGATTCTGACCAATATGAGACCGATTTTTCGTTGAAAAACGTCTACTTTTCACCGCTGAGTCACCGCGGATATCCGGACACTACAGACACATAGACAGACATAGTTTAAGTGAAAAGGACCAATTTTTCACCGAAAAACGTCAATTCTTACTTCAAAATTAGCTCCAAAACCTCCGTTTTACCATATTTTTCTGATTTTGGACATCCGGACATTTGTATTTGTATTTGTATTTATTTAACCATTTGAATATACAGTAAGAATCACTGGAGGTCAGGTAGAGTCCCTCACGAGACTAAACCTGAGAAAGGGAAACCGGGAAAAAGGATTATTATGAAAGTAGGTGTTGGGCAAGGAGGGGAGGGAATATAAAATAATCAGTTATCAGAATCGTACAATATTATTTACAAGAAGAGACTTGAATTCTGAAGGGCAAAGGAAATGAGGAACATTAATAGTTAAGGCATTCCAAATAGGTACTACCGTTGAGAAAAAATTAGAGCAATTAGGATTTACACAGATAAGAGACATAGGGCGACGGGAGGAGGAGCTTAACCTGACATGGGTCTCAAGGCAAGGAAAATATGAGGCGCCGATTATGAAATTGTACAAGAGAAGAAGTTGCGCTTTGAGCCTACGGTGGCGCATAGAAAAGAGGTCAAGTTGGGAGAGGCGATCAGAGTAAGATCGATAAGATGTGTTACAGCGTTGGAGAATTTTCCGCGAAAAGAATCTGAGAGGAGTTTCAAGCTTGTGCGCTAGTTTAGATGATGGGGGAGGCGAATAAACGACGAGGAGGCGAATAAACGACGAAGGTGTTCAAGAGTCTCCAGGGAACGGACATTACAGACACACAGACAGACATATTTTAATTGAAAAACCGCATTTTTGGCGGATATTGACCACTTTTGGTCCGATTTTTCATCAAAAATCGTTAATTTTTATATCAAAATTACCCCCCAATACATCAGTGTTGTCATAATTTTCTAATTGCGGGCATCCGGACACCACAGACACACAGACAGACAAATTTTGACTCAAAAATCCGAATTTTTGGCTGATTTTGACCATTTTGGTCCGCTTTTTCACTGAAAAACGTCAATTTTTACATCAAGAGTACCTTCAAATGTCAGAATTTTCCAATTTCGGACATCCGGACATTACAGACACACAGACAGACTCATTTTAAGTGAAAAGAGCCGATTTTCCACCAAAAAACATTGATTTTCACTTCAAAATTAGCTCCAAAACCTCCATCTTCATATAATTTTTCAATTTCGGACATCCGGACATCACAGACACACAGACAGATCCATTTTAAGTGAAAAGGGCCACTCTTGAACCCATTTTTGCCGATTTTCCACCGAAAAACATCAATTTTCACATCAAAAGTACCTAGAACTAATCCCATATCAAAAAATTTCCAGTGAAATCCACGCTCTTCCATCCGGACGACATGTCAATCGTGGACCTGATGCAATCGTACCCTAACTTCACGCCAAACTTCAAAGTTCACTCTCCAGCCGGAGCCCATATTGCAAGGGCTATCATCGGTAAGAACCCTTTCTCCAAATTTGTTTAAAACCCAATCAAAGCGATGTATCTCGAAAAGGGGTGGAGCTAGAAAAAAGTTGTCAACTAACAAAATGATCTCCGTAAAATTCTGCATATTTTTGTAGTTGACAACTTTTTGATAGCACCGCGCAGTCTTGAGATATAGCGCTCTGAAGTGAAGACTGATAAATTTTCCTTTTTCAGGACTGGAGGTCTACTGTGACTACGGAAAGAACCATGACAACACGGAAGACTCGTTGATTGTGAAGATCATCGCACTCGACTCCAGTTCCAGAGACGTCGTTTTCAATTGTGACGGTCAAGATGTGTCTGTTCTACAGTACTTCAAGAACAAGTACAACATCACACTCAAGTATCCGGACCTCCCAACTGCAGTTGCCAAGGGAAAGCAGAGCAAAAAGATCCATCTCCCGGTTGAGCTCCTGAAAACCTGTCCGAGCCAAAAAGTCACCAACAATCAAATGGTCGGGAACGAACAGGCGGACATGATCAAAGTAAGTGACCCATATACACCGCTGAAAATCAGAAAAAAAAACCCTTAAAATTTATCTGAAATCGGCTAAAATCGGTTGAAATCGGCTAAGACCGTTATTAGTTGAAATAGATTGTCCCATCAAGTAAATTTTAAATGAAAGCCAAAATTTTTGGTAATTTCAGTCAGTTTTCTGCCCGAAAAGTTTCCTGAAGCCATCCGAAGCGCCTGTGACGCTTTCAGGGGCGTCGTAGGCGCGTTTTTAGGGGAGTTTTTGCGGCAAGACGATGATAGAGAGGTCTGGCGCGACTGTGACGCGTTTTTGAATTTCCGCTGTTTTTGGTCGTTTTCAGCTAGTTTTCTAGCCGGAAAAGATTTCTGAAGCCATCTGGAGCACCTGTGATGCCTATTCGGACATTTTGACTATTTTTGGCTGATTTTGACCGATTTTCAGTCGTTTTCAGCCAAAAATTTAGGAATTTAAGAAGATTTGGAGGCCAGAAGGCGATGATAGAGAGGTCTGGGGCAACTTTTGAGCATTTTCAGCCCGCAAATTTTGGATTTCTGGAAATTTTTATTAATTTCAGAATGATTTTCTTTAATTTTTTGGTCATTTTTGACATTTTCCAGTCAAAAGTTGTCATTTTTCAGTCAAAAATTGAACATTTTTCAGTTAAAAATTGAACATTTTTCAGTAAAAATGGTGATTTTTGGGTCAAAATTGACATTTTTCAGTAAAAATGGTGATTTTTGGGTCAAAATTGACATTTTTCAGTCGAAAATTGAACATTTTCAGTCAAAATTTTGAATTTTCACTAAAGCTCCCTATTTTTCCAGCTTAAAATCCCATTGTCAGTCCAAATTCCACCTGGAAAACAATAAAAACATATTTCCGTCTTAAAATAACCATAACTCTCTAGGGAGTGTCCGTACAAAAAAGTTGTCAACTACAAAAATGGAGATCTACTTTTGATCTCTTAGGATCCATAAAAAATTTTGATAGTGGGACAATCAGGGATACCGTGACCCCTCTGGACATTTCCCCCCTGAAAAAAGCTAAAACTAACAAGCTTTTGACCTGTACTGCAGAGTTGCGCGGAATTCCGACTTCCGACTTCCGACTTCCGGGCATTTTTCACTTCCGACTTCCGGCTTCCGACTTCCGTTTTGAAAATTTTACTTCCGACTTCCGTCATTTTATAAAAGTGGAGATTAGGAAAAGTAAATTTCTCAGAAAAACAAGGAAAAATGGTCTAAAAGGACAGAAAATAGGTTTTTCTTCAGCCAAAAACTAGTTTCTCACTGATTTTTGCAAATTTTATGATATTTTATTTTGAATTTTCAAATCTTTGCGGAAAAATCTACTTCCGACTTCCGGCTTCCGACTTCCGACTTCCTACTTCCGGGCATTTTTTCACTTCCGACTTCCGACTTCCGTTTTTGAAAAAATCACTTCCGCGCAACTCTGCTGTACTGTACATATAAATATACCAATTTTTCCAGCTCTCCGCCGCTCCACCCCACCAACGCAAGCCGACCACTGACGCCGTGGCCAAGGCCGTCGGCATCGCCGCAGAGAAGGTGTCTAGCTTCATCGATGTGGACGCTTCTCAAAAAGTCCAAGCAATCATTCTCCCGAAACCGAAAATCGCATTTGGCGGCAACAAATTGGTCACTTTCGGACAGAATGCAAAGTGTCCAACTGACTTTTCGAAGGCCGGACACTTCTACGAAGCCAAGGAGCTCACCAATTGGGAAGTGTGCTTTGTGCAAAACGAGGAGATTCAGTGAGTTCAATTTTTCCTTAAAAAACTGCAATTTTCTGGCTGAAAATCGATGAAAAATCCAATTTTTCTGCTCAAAAATCACAAAAACCTTTCAAATTCCTTATTTCCAGAGGCTTCTCCGATCAACTTGTCGCTGAGATGAGCAACAATGGAATGAAAGTCGTCAAACCATCGATCACCTTCATCGTCAGAAACGACTTGGAGGTATGTTTCAGTTTGGAGTTATGAGAACGAGACCTATACCATTGAAAAGCTGAAAAAACGCTAATTCTTAAAATATATTCAGTTTTAGCCCAGCGACTCTTGATATACGAAAAAAACGAGGTCAAAATTCGCAAAAATCGCAATAAAACCGCAGCAAAAATGCACCATTTCCACTAATTCTTGAATCGCTGGCGCACCTTTGACGTCTTTTCTAGAAACGCGTAAATGGCACGCCAGTTCACAGTTGTCCTGCAGATTTTGGACAGTCTGGCGTACCCAAGACGCGTTTTGGAATTAAACACAGTCTGGCGTTGAACGCTGGACGCATTTCGACTTATTTTCGATGATAAACGCGTCCAAGGTGCGCCAGATTGGAAGAAATTGGGAGGCCATTATTCATAATTGACTGGCGTACCATTGACGCGTTTTTCTATTTATTAAGAAACTTGCTGAATCGGGTTGTCTGGTGCGCCTTAACCGCATGCGTTGTCAGTGTTCAAAAACGCGTTCAAGGTGCGCCAGAATGGTAGAAATTGAGAGTCTGGCGCACCTGCGACGCGATTCGACACGTTTTTTTCTCAAGATTTGGTCAAGTTTTCAGAGAGTTTGAAGGATTTGAAAAAAACTCCGAAATTGTTCTGCTAAAAGATTTTTCTAATCAAACGCGTCAAAGGTGCGCCAGATATGTTCTGGAAAAAGCGTCGAAAGTGCGCCAGCGATTAAAAAATTGGTAGAAATTAATAAACTGGGGGCTCTTTTGACGCGGTTTTACATACAGGCAAAATTTTTTTGCGATTTCCGTAAACTTTGACCTCGTTTTCCTCGAATACCAAGCCTCGAGGGTAAAAACTGAATATATATTTGAAATCAGCGTTTTTTCAGCTTTCTTATGATATCTCCGTAAGTTGAAAGACACATTTTTAAATTTCATATTTCAGACAGTCTTCAAAAAAGCAAAAACTGCCGGAAGACAGCTCATCTTCTTCGTGATCCGCACCAAGTACCATCTCCACCAGGCCATTAAAGCTTTTGAGCAGAAGTACGACATGCTCACTCAAGAAATCCACTACGAGACCGGAGAGAAGTTCTTCAGACAGGCCCAAACCCGTCAAAACGTCGTCAATAAGGTTTGTCTTTTCTTTATAGGTATTTATCTCAAAAAGGGGCGGTGCTATCAAAAAGTTGTCAACTATAAAAATATGCAGAATTTTACGGAAATCATTTTGTTAGTTGAGAACTTTTTTTATCTCCGCCCCTTTTTGAGATACACAGCTTTGAAGTTTGAGAGACGCAGAGAAGCTAGAGTGTCTGACTGTCTGCGTCACAGTCTTCACTTCAAAGCGCTATATCTCAAGACTGGGCGGTGCTAACAAAAAGTTGTCAACTACAAAAATATGCAGAATTTTACGCAGATCATTTTTTTAGTTAACAACTTTTTTCCAGCTCCACCCCTTTTTGAGATACAGCGCTTTGAAGTGGGAGACGCAAAGAAGCTAGAATGTCGGACTGTCTGCGTTTTACTTCAGAGCGCTATATCTCAAGACTGGGCGGTGCTATCAAAAAATTGTCAACTACAAAAATGTGCCAAATTTTACGGAGATCATTTTGTTAATTGACAACTTTTTTTTAGCTCCACCCACTTTTGAGATACAGCGTTTTGAAGTGGGAGACGCAGAGAAGCTATTTACTTCATAGCGCTATATCTCAAGACTGGGCGGTGCTATCGAAAAATGGTCAACTACAAAAATGATCAAAATAAAATTTCCAACATTTTCAGACAAATATGAAGCTTGGTGGCCTCAACTATCTCATCGGAAGCAACTATCTCAACAACCCGAAGGTCCTGATTGTTGGTTTCGAAACGTCCCAAACCGGTGGCGACGTAAGTTTCAGCCTTTTTCAAAAACTTTAGGTAATATTTTTAATTTTCAGATTGTCACCGTTGGGTACGCGGCCAACATGATGGACCACTACCAGAAGTTCGCTGGTGGACACATCTTCGTTGCTCGGAGCCGTGACGTAAGTTCAAAAAAAATAACCGATTTTTCGACTCAAAAATGAGCTTTTTACAATTTCTAACCAAGAAATTCGGAAAATTCAGCAAAATCTACCCAGGAAACCACCAAAAAACACAAATTTCGGTGGTGGCCGAGTTTTTGAGTTTTCTAGGCCAACACTAAAAAAGTTCGGCCACCAATCGAAAATGGGCGTTTTTTTATTGTTTAACGATGTTTTAGACCCAATTTTTGACGAGAAAACCCGTTTTTTAGTTATTTCGCATTGAGAACTGCTGGAACATCCGGTATTTGAGAAAAAGAGTTTGAAAATTTTGAGAAATTGAGAAAAAGTTCCTTTTTTTGACTTAAAAATAAGCTTTTCTTGGCTTTTAACCCAGGAGTTTGAAAATTTCATCAAAAACTAATCTGAAAACCATCAAAAAACAAGCATTTTGGTGGTGGCCGAGTTTTTGAGTTTTCTAGGCTACCGCTGAAAAAGTTCGGCCACCAATCGAAACTTATCATTTAAAGATGTTTTAGACCTAATTTTTGACGAGAAATCCGATTTTTTGGTTATTTTTTCTATTTTAAAGCATTTTTCAACAGAAAAAAACCAAAACTGATTCCAGATCTACGGCCCGATCATCAAAGATACCCTCATCGGTATCTTCAACAACTTGAAGAAGTTCAAGCAACGTGGAGCTCCTGAAGAGCTCATCATCTATTTCAACGGCATCACCGAGGGCCAGTATGGCATGGTAAGAAAGACAAAAAATTTCTGAAAATTCTTAAAAAATGAATCCGTTTTACAGATCAACGAGGAGTACACCCAGCAGGTCAAGGCTGCGTGCTGTGCCATGAATGAGGGATTCCGCCCGAAGATCACCATCATCGCCGTGTCCAAGACACATAACGAGCGGCTCTACAAGTCGGACCAGGTAAATAACGGATTTTTTTCATTTTTTAGTCAAAAAGGGCCAGAAATCTGACTGGATTTTGCAAAGTTGGAGTTTCTAGGCCACCTTTCAGGAGTTACTGTTACAAAGATCAGTTTTTAGAAATTAGGATCTAGGTTACTGTACCTGAGATCCAGAATAGCCGATTTTAGGATCCGGTTACTGTAGCCTTAGGATCCAAATTTTTAAGATCCGGA
This sequence comes from Caenorhabditis latens, assembly GCA_002259235.3. NCBI lineage: Eukaryota > Metazoa > Nematoda > Chromadorea > Rhabditida > Rhabditidae > Caenorhabditis > Caenorhabditis latens. Next base: position 18,972,067 of record CM056095.1, read on the forward strand.
TTACTGTATCTAGAACTCAAATTTTTTGTTTTGCGGATTTGGGTTACTGTACCTAAGATCCAGAATAGACGATTTTAGGATCCAGGTTACTGTAGTCTAGGATCCAAATGTTTAGATTTTAGGATTTGGGTTACTGTATCTAGGATCCAAAATTTTCAGTTTTTAGGATTTGGGTTACTGTATCTAGGATCCAAAATTTTTAGTTTCTTGGATCCGGGTTACTGTACCTCAGATTCAAGTTTTTAGTTTTTAGGATTTGGGTTACTGTACCTAGGATCCAAATGTTTAGTTTTTAGGCTTCGGGTTACTGTACCTAGGATCCAAATTTTTAGTTTGGGGGACTAGTTTTGTGTTTCTAGGCCATCACGGGGGTAAAGTTAGGCCATCACCAATTTTTGTGGTTTTTCACAGTTTTCAGACTCGAAATCTGTGTTTTTCGCGGTTTTTGGTCTACGGACGAGTTTTGGGGTTCTAGGCCACCAGGTGAAAAAGTTAGGCCATGATGGTTTTTTGCGTTTTTTAAACAGTTTTTGACACAAAAATGTCAATTTTGCGATTTTTCACTGTTTTTAGACTCAAAGATTGTGTTTTTCGTCGTTTTTTTTGTGTCAGGGGACATTTTTTGGGTTTCTAGGCCACCAGGGGGAAAAGTTAGGCCATAAATTATTTCTACTGTTTCAAAAAATTTGGAAATAGTAAAAATTTGTTTAAAAGATAATGGTGATCCCGCAAGAAATTATCACATAGATATTTTGTCAAAAACAAGTTTTTACGCATTTTTAGATCGGGGGACTAGTTTTGGGTTTCTAGGCCATCACGGGGGTAAAGTAAGGCCACGATGGTTTTTTGCGGTCTTTTCGAAGTTTTCCGCAGATTTTGGCTCAAAAATGTTGTTTTTCGCCGTTTTTTTGGTCGGGGGACTAGTTTTGGGTTTCTAGGCCACCAGGGGGAAACTAGGCCACGATGATTTTTTTCAACGTTTTTCAGCATTTTCCATGGTTTTCAGCCGCTAAAAAGTGGTTTTTCACTGTTTTTCGCATTTTAAATCGAAATTTGATCAGAAAAGTGTGAAAACCCGTAAAAATCACCCTAAATATAGTCGGAAAAACTGAAAAATTGTCTGAAATTCCCAGTTTCCTCCCGAAAAAAGTTTTTGCAAAATTGAATCTCCATGTGTAACTCGTTCGTTTCAATTCTAAATTAAACAATTTCAGGGTAGAATCTCGAATCTGGAGCCGGGGACCGTCGTCGACCACACCATTGTGTCCCCGGTATACAGCGAGTTCTACCTCGCTTCGTCAGTGGCCCGTCAGGGAACCACCAAGCCGGCCAAATTCACGTTGATCTACGCATCAGCTCCAGGAAAGACGATGGAGAGAATCGAGGTAAGTACCGCCCATAGATTTGTATATACAGTACCGTCCAAAAGGTTGTAAATTTTTGCCGTTTTCAGTTGAAATTGGCCAACTTTGAGAGTATGTTACGGTAATACTAATTGTCCCATCAAGTAGATTTTTATGGGATCAAACCGACCAAGTCTAGAACTCCATTTTTGCAGTTGATAACTTTTTTGTACGGGCACTCCCTAGCAAGTTACACACCGACAAAGTAATTTCTCCCACAAATCCGTCAATTTCAGTTGAAAATAGTGCAATTTTTGAACTGTCGTCTTAAATAAACCATAACTATCTAGGGAGTGTTCGTACAAAAAAGTTGTCAACTACAAAAATCGAGCTCTACACTGCGTCCAATAATCTTAAGGCACCCCCCTAAAATGAAGATTCCGGGAAAATGGGATGTGATCTGAAAAAACTGTGAATGCAGTTCGATTCAGAATCTTTGAAAACCCCCACAACCAAATTTCTAGAAAAAATACCTATTTTTGAGCACGTGACCTCAAAAAAACACTTTTTTGGCCGTCCAAAAATGTTAAGGCACCCTCGATTTTTTTGATTTTTCACGGCGCAAAGTCGTGGAATATGAGATGAGTTGGATATCTGATCATCCATTTTTGAATTTTTTTTGTTTTTATTGTATTCTATCTGTTTTTCTTCTACTATGGGACACGGAGCTCCTCTCACCGCTCATCAACAGGGCCAATTGGATGCCTGGGCAAGCATTGGAACTGTTTCTGAAACTAAGATGGCCAAGATGATAGGAAAAATCAGATGCGTGGTTCAAAACTACCTCAAAGATCCTCTTGGTTACGGAACAAAAAAGTCTACTGGGCGTCCCCGAAAACTGACAAAAAGGGACGAGAGAAACATAACTCGCGCAGTATCAAATACTACGAAAAGCGCCATGGATGTCAAAGGCGAGCTGAAATTAGACGTGTGTAAGAACACCGTAATCAATTCGATGCATCGATCAGGTGTTCTCAAGCGACAGAAAAAACATTTGGCTCCGAATATGACAGATGCCCACAAGAAGCGTCGAATGGAGTTTGTCAAAGACAACATGGGCACAAATTGGGATAAGGTAGCAATGACTATGTTTATTACATTATCTCAACCTTCTGATACTTACAGGTGGTGTTTTCTGATGAGAAAAAATTCAATCTGGATGGTCCTGATGGCAACCGATCTTATTGGAGAGATCTCAGAAAAGATCCGGTGTTTTTCTTCGTCGAAACTTTGGAGGTGGATCGCTGATGGTCTGGGGAGGATTTTGCAAAGATGGAAAATTGAAGCTCCAGTTTACTTCTCATAAAATGGACTCAACTGAATATCAAAAAGTTCTTCAGACTGCCATCGTTCCATTTTTTCGAAACAGACGTCGCAGTCATCAATTTCAACAAGACAATGCCAGCGTGCATGCAAGCAATTCGACTAAAGCTTGGTTTCAGTCAAAGAAGATCAAAGTCTTGGCTTGGCCTGCACGTAGCCCGGATCTCAACCCCATAGAAAATCTGTGGGGGATCCTGGTCCGTCGTATCTACAAGCATGGGAAGCAATATAACTCTGTCAACGACCTCAAAACTGCAATATTAGCAGCATGGGATGCTATCAGCGACACAGAAATGAAGAACTTGGTCGGAAGCATGAAAAATAGGATGGTTGAAGTTATTCAGAACAATGGAGGAGAGACCAGTTATTGAATTGTGCCTTGTTTTTTTGTTTTTGAATAATAAATAATGTTTTGGAGATCTTTCATACTTAGTCAAATGCGTGAAAAATCAAAAAAATCGAGGATGCCTTAACATTTTTGGACGGCCAAAAAAGTGTTTTTTTGAGGTCACGTGCTCAAAAATAGGTATTTTTTTCTAGAAATTTGGTTGTGGGGGTTTTCAAAGATTCTGAATCGAACTGCATTCACAGTTTTTTCAGATCACATCCCATTTTCCCGGAATCTTCATTTTAGGGGGGTGCCTTAAGATTATTGGACGCAGTGTACTTTTGATCTGTCGGATCCATAAAATATTTTACTACGTGGAACAATTAGTGATACCGTAACACCCTCTCAAAGTTGACCAATTTCAACTGAAAACGACAAATGTTTACAACCTTTTGGACGGTACTGTATATATATCAATTTGTATTTTCAGACTCTCACCAATGATCTCTGCTACGATCATCAGATCGTCTTCCACCCAGTGAGCCTCCCGGTCCCACTGTACATCGCTGGACGGTGCAGCCAGCGTGGCGCCATGGTTCTTGGTCAGAGCGGGTGAGTTGTTTCAGAATTTTTTTAATCCGTCTAACTCTCTGAAAACTTAACCAAATCTTGAGATATTTATATAGCTTTGAAGGTCTTGACTTGACCTATATCATTAGAAAGCTGAAAAAAAGCTGATTTCAAATATTTTGTCTGTTTTAGCCCTTGACTCCTGACATACGAGAAAAAAACAAGGACAATGTTTAGGAAAGTAGATCTCAAATTTTCAACAAAAAAAAATTGATTTCCGAGCAATTAAAAAAAAACCTCATTTCAGTGCCTTTTAATGAATAGTTCACATTTTTTTCGAATCTGAGTTTGAAACGCGCCTAAGACACGCCAGTTTCTCATAAAAACCACATTTTTTTGACATTTTCTGCTCAAAAAATCGATTTTCAACCAATTTTTCAAATAAACTCCGTTTTAAGGTACTTGGAGCTTTACAATCAGGATTTTTTTATTAAAAATACATTCAAAATGAAATAGTTTTGCTAAAAATTGGTTGAAACTCGAATTTTTGAGTTGAAAATGTCTGAAAACGTTGCTTTCCGACAGAAATTGTTCAAAAATGCGATAACTGGCGTGTCTTTGGCGCATTTTTCGTTCAGCAAAACGAGCATTTTCAGTCAAAATGCTCTTTTTGTGAGCTTAGGTCGCAATTTTCAGAATGTTGAGCTCAAAAATAGCGTTTTTATTGGCGAAAACAAGATTTTCAAGGAATTTTTCTAGTGAAAATTGGTTGAAAATCGAATTTTTGAGCTTGAATTGTCTGAAAATGCTGGGTTTCCCCAGAAAACTGTTCAAAAATGCGGTTTTTAGGAGAACCTGGCGTGTCTTCAGCGCGTTCTGAACTCAGATTCGAAAAAAATGAGTTTTTTTGCTAAAAAATTGTATGAAAATCTACATATTTTTGATTTGAAAATGTCAGAGGATTGTTCAAACTTTCACCTAGTTTTTCTCGTATATCAAAAATAGAGGCGTCGAAGGTGCGCCAGCTATTCAAAAACTGTTAGAAATTGCAAGACTGGGGCACCCTTGACGCGCTATCTTTGACCATGTTTTTCTCGAATACCAGAAGTCGAGATCAAAAACTGAAGATATATTTGGAATCAGCGTTTTCCCACCTTTCTAATGATATAGATCACACCCCACGACTCCAAGATCTTCCCCAAAAATAACTGAAATAATTCAAATTTTCCTTTTTTCAGCCCATCAGTGACCAACCGAGAGGTCGACCTCACGCTCACCAACCAGCGCCTCGGATACGCCGAGAAGAATCTCTTCGGAGGCAGATACAATGCTTAAATGCTCCGATCTATGATTCCCCCCAAAAATTCAAAAATTCCTGCCCCCTATTCTCGAGTAATGCCCCCCCTTTTCCCCCTCGTGCTCTTTTTCTCCCCCCCTCATTCCGTCCAAAACCCATTTCGTTTCTCTGTCTGAGTCTTATCATTCCCTCAGCTCTCTCTTTTTCTCACATGTTCCTTTTTATCTCTTTATTGTCACTTGCTCTTGATGGGTGTAACTTTCAATTTTAAAATGCAATTCTTAATGATTGTATTAATTAAAATTGTTTGTTTCTTTGAGTGACCTTCCTTAATAAATATTCCAAAATACCCCGTTTTCGTTTTTTCTCTTTTATAGTTTGTTCAGGTCAAGATTTGTCTTATATAATGTCAATCTAGAGCTTCAGTCGTCCCTGAAACCGTAATTTTTATGAAAATTTTGATTTCTAAGTTACAGTTTCAGTAAAACTTAATTATCTCATAATGCTAGTTTAATAATTCAATTGTTTACTGATTTTCCTAAAAATCCTGAAATTTTCATTGGGTTTTTAAAAATTCTTTGTTGTTTTGTGATTCATTATTATTCGAATCATTTTTTGTTACAATAGTAAGAACTGCTTGTGCTCTTTTCTACAAAATCACCATCATGGTTTTTCACACAGCTCAGGAAAATTCAAGAAACTTTTTTGAATTAGTCAAGCTTATTGGAAACGGAATACAACTTCATTGTCATTTTCTTCTCATTTTTTTATTGAAACATGCGAAAGCGAAAGAACCAATGGAAGACACACTCAGGCTATTTGAATGAGTTTTAGTTGGAACAGTAAAAAAATCATTGTTTGAAAATAATTTCGAGAACTTGAACGTTCTGGAATAATTAATTAATACCCATTTAACATGATTGGTAACATAACAGTTTTTGAACCTTTCTAAAAACTACTGCATTCTGTTTCAGAATTTGAATAAAGTAGATTAGACAAGAAAGTTATTAGTTCCAGGCTCGATTTAGAAAGTTAACAATTATCTGAATATTTCGAAGGTTTTTTTTTTGAAATAATGTAAATGAATCACTAAAAAAATATAATGTTTCAAGATCATTTTGAAATATTTAACGTTCTGACACTTCAATAAACAAACAATACTCGAATTTCGTTGTTTTCTATTTTTGAGTGGTTTGTTCAGTTCAGATCAAGAAATTTCTTATATAATGTCATTCTAGAGCTTCCGCGTTTCTTAATCGTCCCTTAAACAGTAAAATGATGATTTCTGAAGTCAAAGTTCTTCTCATAAAGTTACAGGTTCAGTCTAACTTGATTATCTCATAATGCTAGTTTAATAATTCAATAATTCACCAACTTTCCTGAAAATCCTGAAACAGCCGATCCATGATCTTTCAAAATTGTTGTTAGTTCCATGATTCATTATCATTTTTTAGTTATTTGAATCTTTTTTTGTTAGAATAGTAAGAACTGCTTGTGCTCTTTTCTACAAAATCACCATCATGGTTTTTCACACAGCTCAGGAAAGTTCAAGAAACTTTTTTGAGTTAGTCAAGCTTATTGGAAACGGAATACAACTTCATTGTCATTTTCTTCTCATTTTTTTATTGAAACATGCGAAAGCGAAAGAACCAATGGAAGACACACTCAGGCTATTTGAATGAGTTTTAGTTGGAACAGTAAAAAAATAATTACGGTTTCAGATATCGAACAAAGTAGATTTGATAAGAGTGTTATATTTACTTTTTGGAACCAAGGAAAGTTTTTGAAATTTTTTAAATGAATAACTGAAAAATATAGTGTTTGAAAATAATTTCGAGAACTTGAACGTTCTGGAATAATTAATTAATACCCATTTAACATGATTGGTAACATAACAATTTTTGAACCTTTCTAAAAACTACTGCATTCTGTTTCAGAATTTGAATAAAGTAGATTAGACAAGAAAGTTATTAGTTCCAGGCTCGATTTGGAAAGTTAACAATTATCTGAATATTTCGAAGGTTTTTTTGAAATAATGTAAATGAATAACTGAATAACAAAATAAAGACAATTTTTTATAAAAAGTTCTGTTTCAGAGATTTCAGAAGAACTTAGAAGTCTTATAGTGACAATTATATGCACCCTTTTACAAACTTAGAAATTATAAACACAAAATTTTTGTACTGTAAAAAACAAAACAACTCTACGGTTGTGAAAAAAGGAACCTATGAAATTTTTTGCAAAAAAAAGTCTGTAAATATCGATTTTTCAATGAAATAGCAAATTTTCATCAAGTTCGAAAAATATAGCTGATTATTTTGAACCACAAAAACATGCGTTCGTTTTTGTTTTATGAACCGTGGTTTATAATATTTTTCTAATGGGAGGAGGCGAGCGTCGAAAATCGTCCTGCTACTGGTTCAGTCATTCAACCATTCTATCTTGTTTCCTCATAGAAACAGAAGATATTTTCCAAAATTTATGAAAAGGGGGGGACTGTTTCAGACAAGTTTCATTTAATTAGCCTCTCTTGTATTAATCGTTTTCTCACACACATTGAAACAATTTATGAGAAAGTTAACTAAGATACAGAACATATCTTTTTGTATACCAAATGATCAACTATACTTTGAAACTGTAACTTTCTTTTTTTGTATTTGAGAAAACTTTGTTGTTTCATGGAAAACCGATTTCCGGAGACAGTTTTTGCAAAACATTCGGAATCCGTTTGGTAATTTTCTGTGTTTTCAACAAATCTGGCATTTTCTCGTTTTGTTACAGTACAAAAATTATGACTTTGGAGTTTTTTAGTCTTAAAATTATGTTGCCCATTAACTCACTGAAATGACACATTTAATGTCAATGAGAAACTTCTAGGTACTTCTAGTATCTCTGAAACAGGAATTTTCTAGAAATATGTTTCACGGCTGCTCACTGTTTTCAATGCTTTCATGTTTCAACATATCCAATCTTGATGTATTGATTAGCTGCTTCCGAACGTTCAAGTTCTCAAAATTATTTTGAAACAGTAAGCTTTTTCAGTGATTTTTTTCACTTACAAGGGAAGTACACGACGGACCGAGTTGAACTTTTTCTATAAATTTGACCCCTGGTACTTTCGACCCTGCTGATTCCAAATCTGCAATAAAAATCTGCTACATGCTCACGTGAACTGAGTTATGACCCGTCAAACTTTTCAATTTGTTCACGTTCTTAACCTTTTCACGTTTTCATCGACAATTGTGCTGTAGAAGCGCAAGTTTGACGGGTCATAACTCAGTTCACGTGAGCATTTAGCAGATTTTTATTGCAGATTTGGAATCAGCAGGGTCGAAAGTATCTATGGTCAAATTTATAGAAAAAGTTCAACTCGGTCCGTCGTGTACTTCCCTTGTTAATTAAGAAATGATTATAACTCTTTTGTCAAATCTATTTTGTTCAATATCTGAAACAGAAACCTGTTTTTTTTACTGTTTCAATTAAAACTCATCTATATAGCAGGCAAATAAAGAGCTGCTTATTCCAAATGCTTTTAAAATCTCAGCCAATTTCAGACATTTTCCCCCTTTAAAACCTATAAAAACCACGATTTCCAGAAAAATTCAGCCAATTTTAGACATTTTCATCTAGAAAATCGAAAAAAACCCCAAATTTCACAAAAATTAAGGCAATTTTTTGGCAATCCTGGTAAAATTAGATTCCATTCAGCAAAAATCTGCACATTGATACAATGATTCAAGTGTTATGCTTTGTTTTTTAATGAAACAGTTGAAATTTTTTCATATTTCAAAAAAGAATACTGTTTCATTAAAATTTTGAATTCTGTTTTCTGTTCCATCACTAGTGTATCATTTAGACCATCTCTTTCCTCAATTATTCATTAAATCAGCAAACATTTTTGAATTTTGAAAAAAAATTACTGTTTCTTCAAAATTTTGAACTCTGTTAGTATTCTATAACAAGTATTTTGATTGTTATAGAATATCAAAACACTAAAAAACCATTCCTTGCCCCTGGAACACCTGTTCCTTCTCCTCTATTCACTCGTTAATCGGTGTCTTCATAAAAGGGGGGGGGGCTATGCAGCATACGCTTTCATATTATACACCTCCCCCCTTTCCCCCTCCTCTACCCCTTCATATACACACAATCAGGGGCCGAGACACAGAATTCCCCCGTTTCTCCTCTCCGCTTCCCCCTTCCCCACATTATTATTTCTAATAACGCATTCTGTCGTTGTCTCTCCGTCTCTCTCATTCTATCTCTCTCTCCGTTTTCTCTTTTCACTCTCTCACTTTCACTGGTTTCGGCTTGTTTTTAGCTGATTTTTATGGTTTTTATGGTTTCAATAATCATTAGTGATTAATTACTGTTCCAGATTGGCTCTGAGCAAAGAAAGCCGCTGAAACAGTAAAATGATGCAGGGGCGGAGAGTCGTTCGATATGGGACGGAGCGGAGGTGAGTAGAGTTTTGTCAAAAAAAAACTTGGGAAAATGTTGAAAAAATTGGTTAAAGTCGAGAAATTCTTATTTTAAACCTGATCGAATCTGTGAGATTTACAGAGTTAATAGTTGAGAACACCTCGAAACAGTGAAAACTTCTAGTTCGTTTCTTAAACAGTGAAAAAATGTCAAAAATTTACAAAAATAGGTATTTAATACTGGAGCTGAGTGACTGAGATCGAGTTTTGGAATAAAAAATGTTTTGTGATAATATTTTGTGATATTATTGAAAAATCTGTATACATTCCGTTCACATTAAAAAAATAGTGAGAAATTTTGAAAAAACACATTTTGAAACAGTAAAAAATGTTTGAGAGCGCGGTTTTAAAACTTTAAAATTCTAGTAAGATGTGATTTTTTGAAATCAGAATCAAATTTCTATTCAAATCAGATATTTTGCCAAATAATCTACGAAATGATTAACTTGAAGCTGTAAAAATTGACAAAAATGTAAAGTAAATCACTCTATCGCTAGAAATGGGCGGAGCTTAGAATTCTCGGCAAAAACAGTTTTGAATCGATAATCAGAAACGGAACACTGTTGTTCCTCCATAGACTAGAAATGAAAAGTTTTTGGAACAGTTAATAATTGTAACTTTGAAACCAATAGGGCTCAAAACCACATTAAATGTAATTCTTGAGAATTGAAGAAAAATATTACTTGAAACGGTAAAAATTTGCAATTTTTTATCATACATCTTTTGAAAGAGTAAAAATCCCAATATCAACATTCTTTTACTTGATACGCAAAAATAAACGTAGTATAAAGTTTGATTTTGAAACAAAAAATGGTTGAAACTGTAGAAAATTTTGTTAATTTTGAATTAATTATACTAGAGTATGTATACCAATACCGTGTTTCGAATGCCGTAAAGTTAACAAAAAACCTGAAACAGTGAAAAAATTTTGCAGTTCAAGACGACAAATTAGAGCGTTTTTGAATAGTGAAAAAATTGGAAATTATTTTGAAAATGTCTCAACACACCCAATAACTTAAATTTTGAATTTTTTGTTTCTAATCCGCTTGGAACAGTAAAAAGACGTACCGCGACGTGACTTATACCATTGGAAAGCTGAGAAAACGCTGATTCCAAATATATATTCCGTTTTTGCACTGGAGGCCTAATATTCGAGAAAGACAAGGTCAAAGTTCTAAAAAATGATAAATCATCGTTAATTAAGAATGAGCACTGTTATTTGTCTATAGAATAGAAATGAATAATTTTTGAAACAGAAAAAAATTGCTGTATTCAATAGAACTGAGTATAACTGCATTAATAAACTGTAATTTTTGAAAATTAAATTAGAAAAAATATTTCTGTACTTAAAATGCAAATTAAGACAAGAACTAACGTGATATAGAAGTTAATTTTGAAACAAAAAATAATTGAAACAGTAGAAAATTTTGCTGACTGAGCTGGGTCTCGACACGATTTACGGCGGGTTACTGTAGTTTTCGTGGTGGGACCCACTTTCAGGGCTTATGGGTACTTTTCTGAAAGCTCTTAGCAAGCTGAATTTGAATATGGAAGTAAAAATGTGTTAAAATTACCAACAAAACAATTGAAACAGGGGAGAAATAGTCGATGAATTTAAGCAGTAGTGTCAAAACTCGAAGTTAGTGTGTTATGTTTTTGAAACAGAGAAAAAAATTCTATTTTGTGATTTGAATAATTAAAATTTAAAATTTCTTCATTCTCTAAACCGCTTGAAACAGTCAACAATTTTCATTTTTGCTCAATTTTGACAATTTTTGGCACTGACAATTTACACTGACACTGACAATTTGACAATTACACTGACAATTTTGACAGTGACCATGACACAAGTTACACTGATAATTTACACTGACGCTCACTATTTTGATTGAAAAACTTGCAAAAAACTGCAAAACAACGAAAAAAAACTAGAAAAAACAAATTCTAAAACATTAAATTTAATGTTTCTTTCCAGATTCTTCGACCGTACCCGCAACTACACGCACCGCTTCCTCCACTTCCTCGACACCCTTCTCGACACCCTCATCAACCGCCCAATCCAATCCTTCCGCCGTCTCTTCAAATGGTACACCTACGACTACGACATCGGTTACGCCTTGCAAACCATCTGGAGTGTCTGGTTCATCTACCTCCTTCTACAACTAGTGAACACCTACACCCCCATTTTTTCGTTGATGGTTTACGCAATGTTCAACTCAGTGGATGCCACCATTCAAGTCGCAGAATTCATTAGTTGGTTTTTGATTAATTACTGGCCTGCAATTATCCTAATTGCCTTAATTGGTATTGCCACGTGGCGGTACCAATGTCACCGACACCGTGAGACCCATGATTTGCTATGGTCTTATGTGGACGATGAGGAAGACGCCTATGTGAGTCTCCCTGTCAACGAGCCAACTGGTTGGGGGGGCTTGGATCCTGATGTGGACCCGACGCCCCCGGATTTCCAGGCGCCTACGATTTATGTGAAGATTAGTGGGATGGTTGCTCTGATCCCGGGCCTGGCGATGCATGAGATCATCACTCGGATCAATCAATCGATAAAAGAGAAGTTGGGACCGTACATCTGGCATAAAGTCACAGTCGACACGCGGATCGCCATGGTTTTCGTAAAATTCCGAAACTTTCAAGACTCGACGTCGTGTTTCAAACGGATCGATGGGTTGGTGTTCGACGGGCAAACGGTTGGGGTACTGTATGTCACTGAGGAGCGGTATAATCAGAGATTCCCGCCGACCAGGTTTCGAATCCCTATTAGAGCCTGATTTTTGATAGTTTTTGTGAAATTTTCGTGATTTTTACGGGTACTTACCACCCCGAATCTCAGGGATTGCATATTTTCCATATTTTTTCTGTACATGTTGAATTTTGTTCTTAATTAAATATCAAATCGTAATAAAACTGGAATTCTCTGGACATTGGGATAATTGGTACTCCTAATCAAGATTTATCAGCGGGAATTGGACATCCGGACATGGGGACACACAGACAGACTAGACTCGACGTTTTTGAGTTTTTGAGTTGCAAATTTTATATAAATTTACTGTTTCAACCAATTGAAATTTTGTTAGTTAATCCTAATAGGGCTAATCTTTTGTAATTAGAAGTTTTTGAATTTTTGAGACTTATGAGTGTCAACAGGACACCAGGACACACAGACAGACACATTTTTTTTCAAGTTATGCTTTTCTGTTTCAATAATTCTAGTTAATAAGCATATTTGACTTTTTAAACATTTTGAGAACGGTTTTTTTCAAAATCTCTTCTGACTAGAATTTACTGTTTCAGTAGACATGGGTATTTAAAAAACAGGGAGAAAGCTTGGTTGTATCAGCGAAATGCTACCTAAATTTCTTTAGTGGTCTAGAAATTCTCAAAATCTCAATTTCTAGGCCACCAATTACAAAACGAAGCACATTTTTAAATTCCTTAGGGAATTCCCTAAATTTTGAGCTCCACATTGACCTGTTTTAGTGCATTTCGAGGTTGGTGGCCTAGAAATCCTAAAATGTGAATTTCTAGGCCATCAAGCAAGACATAGGTTGATATGGGGCTCAAAACTTTGCAAACGAAGTTTGATTTTCAAGATTTGATTCCTAAAAAGTTGTTGTTTTCACTGTTTCCAATAGAACGAAAATGTTTTTATCCTAAATCTATATAAAAATTGTGTTCTTTATGGTCTGAAATTAATAAATTCCATAAAGAAAGGGATGACAAGAGATACGAAAGTAGAAACAGTAAAAAAAAATTTTTTTAACTGTTTCAAATATACTGGAAAATTACACAAAGTTTGAAGTTTTGATTTAACATACATGCTTTCGGGAAAAAATAATTAAGTAGGAGAATTCAGATTGCTGTTTCAAATACTTCTCAAATCATAATTTCACTGTTTTAATGTTAATCTACATCTCCCACACTTTCGAGAATTCATGTTACACATATTATAAATACAAAAATTAACAACATTGTTCACTGTTTCAAGAAAATTAGTTTTTTGAACAATAGTAGTACATCGATTGATACATTCTCTGTTGCTGTCTTTTTGTTCTAAATCAATGAATATTTACCGTAAATTTACGGTTTTAGGCAAATTCTTAAATAAATTAATTTTCTGATTCAAACACTACAGATTTGTACGCGTAAACTACTCACATTGCTAAATACGCCCATCTCGATGAATATACTTCCCTAGACATCTGTCACACCCAGCACTGCTTCTTACTGCTTCAGGAAAACTAGATATCTTGAGATATTCTTGTGAATTTAATGTTCTTTCTCCAATTTATCGTTTAAAGTCCTAATTTATTTTCAGATTTGTGTCAGTTTTTAATTGAGTGTTAGCATTTTTAGTAGTTAAAGAAACTTCACTGTTTTAAAATAAAGTTATTTAGTTTTAGAAAGAAGTATAACGGTTCTGGTTATGAATTTCATTGGATAGTTTCCACTCCAACTAATTTGATTTTTAAGTTAGTTTTTCTCACTGCATTGTTTCAAGTTAAGCTTTTTCAATACTTAATACAAGTGCTTTATGCAGAAAAGTCATTTTTGACTTTGAAAAAACGTTCGTTTCATAAAATACACAATTTCAAAATCGCTACAAAACTTTTATTGCATTCGTTTTTCAATTTTTCACAGAATAAGACTTTTGTAATTTGTATGAAAACGAGCCAACTGCTACTTTTCTTACATTCCATTCTTATGGCATAATCCATGTAAAAACTGTCAACAATTACTGTTTCAGATATTTTACAAAGAGCTTGCATGTCGGCTTTCATTAATACATCGTTGGTAAATTTGTGTAATCCAACTGAACAGCCTAATTTCCTCAACTATTTTACTGTTTCAGCAGATTCTGAACTTTTTCAATAGTTTTCAAACGGTGTTCTCTGATTTGCTAGTCTGATTTGCTAGCGGGTGCAGTTTAAAAAATGTCTTCTTTTTTTTCAGAATGTTTGATTATGGTTGAAACTATTTCCTTTCTCTTTGCAATTTCAGTTAAGTTTTACTGTTTCAGATAAGAACCTGAAACTATTTTAATTTGTTTGTAAAATTAGTCTCAGTTTTTGAATACTCGTTTTATTGCTAACTGTCTCAACCAAATTTAATATAGGTGTAACATCTGAAACGTCCGCTTTTTTTTGTCCTGTTGATCCAAATTTCACTGTTTCAGTTTCAAGCAACATGATATTCAAAATTAACAAAAACGATTTTTTTTTAATCAATATTCACTTTATGAAAATTTCTGTTTCACATAGTTGACTAAATTTGTGAAAATTTGTTTTTATTAGTTCTCCAGTAATATATAAACACTATATTCTACGATTTCACTGTTCTAAATCTGACAAACTCAAAGAAAAACTCTTCTGTTTCAACTAATTCAAAATTTTGGAAAAAAAATCAATATCAGTTAATTAGAGTCACTACTAAGATTCAAAACTGTTTTAGTCATAACAATTCTTCAGCAGAATCACGATTCACTTTATTTCGAAAATCAATCTTGAAATTTTAATCACTGTTTCATGATTCTTTTAGTAATTAAACAGGTTTTCTAATTGTTGTTTCGAATGATCCAAATTTTTTACTGTTTTCAATAAATAACTATAATGAAACACGTTATTTTTCAATAATACTGGGTTTTCTTCACTTTCAGATAATAAAATTACAGTTGTGGTTTAAATTTCATATTCTGACGAAAAATCAATAATCTTTTTTTCTTCTTCGATCAACAAACGGCGTAGTGAAACCAAATAATAAACCAACAATCACACAATTTTTTGAATTCTTCTTGAATCATAAAGTTTAAAAAAACGAGTTTCTAAAAAACTGAGTATCATATATTTCTCTATTCAAGCCGTTAGAAAAGTTATGAAAGATTAAAAATTGACAAAAAACTGACTCTGGTATTCCAGTGGTAGTGTACAATAGTATGTACTCCAATTTTTTGGAAGAATTCTGAACTGTTTCACGATTTTTTCTTAATTTTTCACAGTGCCATGTAATCAATTTTAATACATTTAAAATGGGCAACGCATCCATACCAATCAAAACATTTTCCTGTTTCAGTTTCCATTCATATAATTCTTAAAAAATGAACAGAACTTAGTTCATACTGTTGGCCCCTATTTTAACAGAATCATTTTAAAGTTGTAAAATTTTACATTTAATTCAAAACCGATTATTTCCAGAATGAAAGTCCAAAAATGTTGATTACTCTTTCATAATTATTTTAGGTATTTCATTTTACTGTTGGTCACAGTATTCATCCCTTAATTGATATTTTTTCCGTCATTTTTAATTAGTTTTTGGTGGAAAATCATGTTTAGTAGTATTTTGCCTTATAAAGTACATTATTATAACAAATTTTTGTAATTTTGTTATTGTTATAATTACAGGACACTCGACTGTTTTTTTTTACTGTTTCAACCATAACACAAATGGTACTGATGGAGGAAAGAGGATGTTGAGGTTTTAACAAGATGAACGACGCTCATTAAACAAAAAAGGAAGCGTAGACATTGCTTTGATGAGAGTTTTCCTTTTTATGGTTTTTTTGACAACACTATTTCAGATTCCAGTCTCATTTTGATACAAGACACAAAAATTACCGTTTCACAATTATTTCAAAACTGCGACTGCTTGCTTTTTGACAGTACATGATCCAAATTTGTTTGTATCGAATATTTATTCCATGATTTCAAACATTTTTCCAGTTTTGAACTGATTATTTCAAATTTGTGCCTGAAAAAGCCTTGTTAGGTAGTACTGCTACAAAAGTTAGTGATTTTTTCACTGTTTCAGTTAAGAGCTATCACAATTAAAAATTTTAATATTATCAATCTTCGGGGTGGCTACCTTCGTATTCATATTATAGAAATTTCAGGGATTCTTTTGAAACAGTAATTATTTATTATTGCAAATCATTAGTAGGAAGGTCCTATTTGATTCCGTTTCAATGATACCTTCTCATTCTGTACCAAAACACAATTTTCGCACTTTTACTGCGAAAAATTTAGAATTTTTGATATTTTCCTATTAAAAACACCTGAAATCCACGTTTTTTGACCGGAAAACAAGAATCTTTCAATAATTTTTTCAGATTTTTCGTCGTTTTCAGGTTTTCAGATATTTTTGCTGTTGCAACTGAATATTATCATTAGTAATTATATCTACACCCAGTAGTCGACATCTTGTTACGGAAAATGTATTCAATTTTCATTAAAAATTGTTATCCCCAAATATCATATTGAACATCTGGTTCCCATGCCCCCTCCCTGATGATGTCGTGTCGAGATTAGATAGCAGCCACAGCCATCTACTACTGACCGTAGTCCATCGGTACCAATCGTCATATGACGCAACAATAATTGGCAGGTGGTGAGCACACATTTAGTTGATGACGTGTCAAGAGCCAGATCTCTTTTTTTTTCAAGGTAGGTCCTGGAGTTGGAGAAGAATGTGACAAGTACAGTAAGAAAAAGTCGTTTTTGAATTTAATATTAAGCTCCGCCCCTAAAAACTGGAGCAATGAGTCCAGAAACTTCTGTTTTAGAAGCTGAGCTGTTTCAAAATTCCTTTTTTTTCACTATTTCAAAAATAATTGATATTTGTACACTGTAACTGTGCTGAACTGGTTGAAGGACGAGTGTTGACTATTTTTAGTTTGGGAGTACTCTAGTTATGTACACACATCGCTAATTGCTGACCCACCCCCTCCCCTGGCTACCATTGTTATCTCATCTTCTCAGTCCTTCCTACTAACCGGAGGGACCATGAGACACAGAGAACAAAGGGGGCGGAGGGGTGTCCTATTAGTCAGGTGATGTTCTAAGGACAGTACCTAGAACAGCTTTTTGTTATTTTTTGGGTAATTACTTTTCTCCATACTTGTCAACCGGGCCGAGCCGGGCCGACGGTTTTTCTTGCATAACCTTGTTCAAAAAAATCGTACAATGTTGGTTGATAGCTCAAAAGATAGGTATTTTGAATTGTCATCCATCAAATATAAAATCAATTTTCGAAATAAATCACGCGAGCCAATACAGCCTTCGGCCCGTCCGGGCCGGGCCGGGCCGGGCCGAAACCGGGCCGAGAGCGATTGTAGCTCGCGTGATTTATTTGGAAAACTGATTTTATATTTGATGGATGACAATTCAAAATACCTATCTTTTGAGCTATCAACCAACATTGTACGATTTTTTTGAACAAGGTTATGCAAGAAAAACCGTCGGCCCGGCTCGGCCCGGTTGACAAGTATGCTTTTCTCTCTTTCTTATGAAATGGATATTTAGATTTTTGTCTCTACCAATTGCTGTTTCCTCTCTCTAAAGAAGTTTTTAAGTTGTGAATTGTAAAATTATTTGATGAAAATTGCCTTTTCTTACTGTTTCAAGAATAGTCCGTTTTTTTTTTTTGGATAATCTAAAAACCGCTCGTACAGTTCTTAAGCACATCTTACTGTTCTTAGGCTAAAAAGTTACTGTTTCAAAATTTTATATTTTTACTATGAAATTTTTAGTTTATAGTGACTGATTCATTGTTTACACTAATTGATTCTCCGTTTCACAGTTTTATTTTTAGTGTTTTTTGATTAAAAACAGTAATAAGATTTTGGAAAAAGTTACTGTTTCAAAATAATTTGAAATTTTTGGAAACATTGAATATCACTGATTCCTTCTTCGGTAAATTTACATTTTATCTATGTTTCTTGTAGATCACAAATTTGAAGAGGCTGGGTTTTACATTAATATCTTTTCCAGTATCTGAAATTATAGATTTTTATTGATTTTTCACTGTTTCACTGTTTCTGGTGAATCACAAGATTGTCCGTGCTATAAGTTTTAAATTGCAGGATTGCATTTCCATTTGTTTGAAAATTTTACTGTTTCATGTAGATCACAAATTTGAGAAGACTATAGTTTTACGTTGCTTCCTTGAACTTTTCTCATTTTTTTTGAAAAAAATCGTATTTTTTCTTATTTCTCTCTGTTTCCACTTTTTTAATCCCAAAATCTCCAGCAAAATCTCTTCAGGATGTGCTCAAACTTGACAACCGGTGGTAGTACATCGTTTGACCATAATATGTCATATGATGACGAATATGAAAATGTGAGTTACAGTATCCATCTGAAATTCAGAAAATGAGTTATTTCTGTTTCAGATCTCAAATATCAATATCAAAAGTTTCAATGAGACAGTGGATCTTTTAAACGAGTCCAAACTTCCACTTTCGGGTTCAGTTGCAAGAAAACAAGTTTTCACTGAGAATGGGTAAGTGAAACAGTGAAAATTTTAAATTTTATATTGTTTCGATTGCGGTGAGTTTCAGAATCCATCGGAGCAAAGTTGTGGAGATGCGGAGCAAGATTTTGGAGCTAGAATCTCAAAATTCGGAGCTAAGATTCTACTGCAAAAAACTGGAAAACGAGGCGGAAGGACTGCGTAAGAATCTGAAAGATGTGACAGCTGAAACAGTCAAAATTTGTGAGGCCAGAATTGAAAATATCGACTTTTACCGTCGAAACGGGGAGGCGGAATCGAGTTTCAAAGCTAAAGAGTTCCGGAGAGCATTCGAAATGAAGAAATTGGAATTGGAGGGATGGAAAAAGGATCAAAGGATTCAAGAATTGGAGGCGCAGCTCGAGAAATCGAAGAATCTGAACATGATCCAGAAGGCTACAGTAATCCAGAAGCCTACAGTAATCATCAATAGAAAATTCAAGAAATTCCGTCAAATCAAGACAAGAAGGAGAGTTGATCAATCTAAAAATTGATGTTGATCAATACAAAAAATTTATTTTTCCAGTCAATTCCAATATTTTACAGCTTCAATTCTCGAAATTCCAATAAAAAATTACGGTTTCAAATTCTCACAATTACAAATTTTATGAATTTTATTCAATGGTCCTTGAAGTTTTGATAGTTAAAATTTGTAACCTTCTGTTTCAAATTTCCTGAATCTTCAATTAACTGCAATCTTTCTAAAATCCACTGTTTCAAGTTGTCTGGAAATGTGATAAGCATGAAATAACTGTGATAGTGCAGAACTTTTATCGAATTGTGTTTAAAACAATTTTCAGTAGTTTTCAGCCGATTCGAGCTGATTTCAGATAATTTCAGTCTGTTCTCAGTTATTTTTTAGCCATTATTAACCGAAAAAGTTCTGTTTCAAAACTGATTTATCTGGATTATCTGTTTTTCTGGAACTATTAACACTTGGAGTATTACCGTAAAAACTGTATTTGAGGTGCCCCTTTATTTGAAGTGCCCCTCTAATAGTGGTGCCCTCCGACGGACCTTTTGAAAATTAGAGTTGCACCATCTAATTGAGGTGCCCCTCTAATACAGTTGCCCTCCTGCGATTTACAATTTTATCTAATATCATCATTAACTGACTTTGAACTGCTCTCTCACATTACTATTTCAGCATTTTTGTTGTCAAAAACGTGGTTTGTTATAGAAATTCAGGATTTTCTCCGTTTTTTTCGTAAAAGTTCGATGTATTCGGCATAAAAAACTAATGAAGTCAAACAAATTCAAAAGATAGTTGGGTATCGAGGTCGGGCGAATTCGTTGACGAAAAATAGAGGTGCAACCTCTATTTGAATTGCCCCTCTAATAGAGTTGCACTCCGACGGACCCTTTGAACAATAGAGTTGCATGCACCTCAAATACAGTTTTTACGGTATATCATTGTTTCATACTGAAAATCAGTCAAATCTGTTGTTTTAGCATTCTCTTGACTTTTCAACATTTACTGTTTCAGAAAATTTATGTTCCAGTCGAATTCAATGTTCATGTGTTATGTACTCTATTGTTTCACAGTTTTACACCCTAAATGCTCAGCATTTCAAAAAAAAAATCAAAAAAATTACTGTTTCAAATTCATAACATTAAATAATTTAGAAAATTCTATTTAATGTCTCGTATGCAAAACCAGCCTATCTGCCCCAAATTGAATTTTCTTGATCTGTTCGGTTTTTTTTGCTGAAAATTGATTTTTTTCGCAATTTTTTTCTTGTTTTTCAGTCTTTTTGTGTGTTTGGATGTCCAAAATAGTAATGCAAAAAAGGTTTGCCCGGGGTGGGGGTCGAACCCTGGTCGTTTTTGTGTCACCCTGTAATTTTAACCACTCGCCCACCACTTTTTTGGAAAATGGGATTTTCGACCAAAAATTTAGTCATCAGGAGGTTTTGAAGTAGTTTTTCGTACTTTTTGTACCCGGAAATCAACATATTTGGCTGCTTTTCATAAAAATAGTTGTTCCTAACCGCTTCCTGCCAATCAATCTGTTCGTCCGGATGTCCGAATTATTTTCTGTACCCTTCCTCCTGTCTGTCTGTGCATTCAAGCATCCGGATGTCCATATCATTTCAAGAACGCGAAAAAAATTTCAAAATGCTGCGACGCCGTCTGAAACAATCTAATCTGATATGTTTTCGCATTCAAGTGATTTTCAACGATTGTTTTTTCCGCCCAAAAAACACAAAAACCGATACTTTTTGCAATTTTTAGTCTGAAAATCGAGTTTTCGAGCGAAAGTTTGTCGAAAGTCGCAAAAAATCGAATTTTTACGACTGAAATGATCGATTTTTTGTGGAAATTGCTAGAAAATCACAAGAAGTTGCACTTTTTTCTAAAAATGACCGAGAATCGTTCTAAAAATCGATTTTTTAGGTAAAAATTGAGTGGAAATCGCAAAATCGCAATATTCGCCTATTTTTCAGATTTTATGTGTGAAATTTGGATGGAAACGACCCAAAAACAGATGAAATCGGTACTTTTTGCAATTTTTGTCTGAAAAATCGATTTTTCGGATGAAAATTGGTCGAATATCGCTGAAAATCAGAATTTTACTACTGAAATGATCGATTTCATCAATTTTTCCGCCAAAAATGTGATTATTTCAACAAAAATCCGATCGAAATCATCCAGAAATGACGAAAAATTGCCGAAAATCGCAAAAAAATCAATTATACCGCAAAAACCTCATTTTTCAGCCATTTTTCAATATTTTAAGACGAAAATCTAAATTTTTCAGCTATAAATCCACTTTTCCGACAACTTTCCGATTGAAAAATCACCAAATCATTAAAAAATTCGCTGAAAACCAATCAAAGTCTCTCCAACTGGCAAACTTTCAATTTTTTGTTCATAAACTCACTTTTCTTCAATTTTTTATCGTTCTCAACATCATAAACCGCTTTTCATCATTCTTTCACCTGAAAAACCTGGAAATTCCATCCAAAACGACAAATTTTCGCCTAATATCTAAAAAAATAATCATTTCTCACTTGTCCGAGAGGACTACACGGTCAGAGTTTTCTAGGCCAGGAGGCCACGGCCGTGAAAAATAAGTGCGGCAATTTGAACTGGAATTTTTGCGTTTGGGAAAAAGTGATTTTTGAAGGATTTTGAGTGATTTTTTCATTTAAAATATGTTTTTCTAAAAAAATTAATGCTTTTTCTCCTATGGTGTCACTGTTTCAGACTCATAATCAGTATTATCTGTCTTTTTTTGTTTATGTGTTAAATACTTTATCAAAATGTTCTGTTTCAAGTTGTCTGGAAATGTGATAAGCATGAAATAACTGTGATAATGATGACATTTCATATTATACCTTTTTGTTTTTATGATGTTACTGTTCCGGACTCAAAATATGTCTAAGCTTTCATTTTGAGCATCTAGAGGGTTTCAGCTTGAGAAATTCATCCGCCTACTCAAGTTCAATATTATTTGTTTCCTTTTTTGAGGTTTTTTGCAGCAGCTGTTAGTTTTTATCAAAATACAACATTCAATGAGAATTTAGCTATTGTTAAGGGCTTTAACCACAAAATAACGCCAAAATCAGTCTAGTCTGACATTTTTCGCATTCAAGTCATTTTTCAACAATTATGTGTTTTCCTGTTTCACTTAATGAAAATATGTTTTCAGCAGATAAGTTTTGTTTGTTTTTTATTTTTCACTTGAAGTTCCTAGTAAATATAATTATAAAATTACTGTTTCACAACTCAAAATTATGCAAAAATGCTAACAAGGATCAATTTGTAGTTTCACTGTTTTAAAAAAGTATTGTTCTAGATTTTTTTCAGCGCTGAGATGAGTTTATTCCGACTATAAATAACTATTTCAGTGTCAGTGAAAGGTAAGTTCGCTGTAAATTTGAAAAATACCCAATGATAAGCTTTATTGCCTCAAAAACTATAATATTTCAAATCATTTCAAGCTGAAAACATCACAATTTTAAATTAAAACATTCCATTCTATTCACTCACCACGCGAATTTCCTGATTCCCGTCTTCTTCCCATCGTATTGACTGAACGGGAGAGGGAAGTCATGCACTATTCCGTCGACAAGATATGCAACTTTCGGATATTTCGTAGTGTGCCACATCCCGTTTTGACAAATAATTCCAAACTGCGAGAACGCCTCGAATTCATCATATTTTACATCATTCGGTGGGTACATGATCTGGAATAATTTCATAGGGGAGCTGTAAAGGATTACTGTACTTACAAAAGCTTCAACCGCATTTTCCACTGGCTTTTCTAGGTCAGAATTATCAAAAAAAGAACCCAGAGTCAATATAGAGCCGTTTTTACAGAACACAGTACTGACACATCCAGCTCCCTTTGTGTAGGACATGTACAAACTGGCTGAAATTCATGAAAACTGAAACTTGAATCGTTTTTTTGTTAACTCACTGTTGGTATCTATATCTTGGATAAGATCTGTGAATGGTTGGCATTCACACTTCTTCTCTAGACATCCTTCTGACAATTTCAGAATTGTGATGCAGAGAACGAAAAATAGGAAAAGGTACTTCATGTTTAGAGAGGGGAAGTAACTGAAGTGATGATAATGGTTTGAATATTGTTGTTTAATAAGTAATTTGCATTGGTTAGTTGGATATGATAATTAGTTCACATAATTTTGTAGAGATACTGAGCAGAAATCAAAGTTATATGATCAAAAAACATTTTATTTGGAAAATTGGAGTTGGAGGGATAAAAAGGATCAAAGGATCCAGATGGCTACAGTAATCCAGAAGCCTATAGTAGGCGTCAATAGGAATTTCAATCAAGTGAAGAAGAAACAGAGAACATTTTGATGCTAGTTATTACTCTATTTTCTCGAAAAATTTCAAAAAAAAATCGGTAAAAAATGGGCCCATTTTTGAATCCGGGCCGAGCAAAATTAAGGCCCGGCCCGATTTTTGACAAGTCTGCATTTTTGTTCCCGACAAAGTCAATTGCTCATGTACTATGCAATCGTTTCGCGGTTTTACAGCTTCAATACTCAAGAGTGGAAAAAAAGTTACAGTTTCAAATTCTTAGATTTACAATTTTCAGAAAATTCTATTCAATAAATTGTATCCCTCCCGCCCGCTCTACCACTATTGTTTCGCATGTCACTACTATTTCAAATTTTCTGAAATTTCATAATTATCACCTAACCGTTCTTTTTTTCTTCCTAAAACTTACTGTTTCAAGTTATCTGGGAATGTGATACACATGAATCGGCTGGGATAGTGACGGTACATTATATAGTTATGCATAAAACATGTTCCCAGTAAAAAATTATGTTTCTAAACGGATTTATCTGGTTAATCTGTTTTTCTTGAACTAATACAAGCATTATGCTAGCAATTCATCATGCAAACGTTTTTTTTTCTCTAATCTCACTCTTTCAGACACAAAATTTTTCTAATCTGTCATTTTTAGCATGTTCTTGACTTTTCAACAATCCTCGTTCTCAAAAACAACCAAATAATCAGTAATAAAAACACTTTTTTCAATACGTTGTTAATATTTTTGTTTTCATTCAATTTTTACGGTTTCTGGATTTTTTTGAATCAAATCTATCAAACTAACGTTCATCTACAGGATTTCTCTATTTTTACTGATTTAGACTCAAAATTAAAAATGAACTGAGCAATTTCAGCAATTACTGTTTCAAGGAAAATCCAAAAATCTTATATTAACGCACCCCATGATTATAATACCACTGTTAGGTTACAAGAACATGGTGAACTATTTTTTTGCATTGCAAAAAAACATAAATGTACGGAAATAACTGATTGAGTTTAGATTCATTATTATTGAACATTTATTTATTATGATAAAACGGTCATAGAAACAACAACCGTTTCCAAACATAATTGGGAAATTACAATTTTTTACTGTTTCAAAATGAAAGGAGTATAGTATGAATTTATCTTCAGCTCTGGTACAAGCAAGGTAAGGGTTGTCTTTTTAACCGTTTGGTAATTCATTTGAACTTCTTAAAGTTAATCACACTATAAATTACTGTTTCAGGTGTAAGCCATATTTTTCTCGTTTCCTTTTTTGTCAGTGCGAAAATAACTCCTTGCTATTCGCAACCATATATTTGAAAACCATGAAATTCGAATATCACACATTTGAATTTACAGTTTCAAGGTAGCGTAAAAGCGTTTAAAAAACTGTGATTCGATAATTATATGATATTATTCTTGACATCTATTCAGTTTTAAAATGGTTTAATATGACTAATCTGTTCTGACACTTTTAGTATAGTCTATATAAATTGAATATGACCTAACTTCTCAACTTCTACTGTTTCGAGAGAAAACCAAAAATGCTATATTGAATAACTCCACCATTCAGCGTTGCATCTGATTATAAACGCAATTATAATTATTATTTAAAAAGTTTGAAAATACACTGTTGCACATATTAATGGTATATCTTGAGGGAATCTTACTATTGTTATTGGTGGAAATACCAGTGTTTTTTGATATCAAAAAGACGTTATGTTGCTACGAAAAACTGTTCCAAAGTTGAACCAATATTCTGGAATTTACTGTTTCCGTGCACAATCATTATCATTTAAAATTCACATGTTATGATTCAACGGCTAATTGTATTGTCAATATCTCTTCTGAAAAATAGTTTCACAGCATGTTTTTGACTTTGAGCGTTGCTTACTGTTATACAATTTTTATACAGTTTTAAAATTAACCTATTCTAGTGTAGTACTGAAAATTACTGTTTCAGTTGTGAATTAACATTTTACTACAGTTTCAAGGTCGCTGACAATGCCATCGATTCGAAAATTATTTTAGTTGTAGAAAAGTTACTGTTTCGAAGCCGTTTTTTCTAGTTTGTTAGTTTTTTCTTGAAGTAATGTTCCCGTATTCAAGATTAGTCAGCATCTACTGTTTCAAGGAAAAACCAAAAATCTTATATTGAATCACTCCACCGTTTAACTATGGTTTAACGAAAATACTATCTTGTAAACCCAAAAATGTCTGGAGGTGTTCCTTTATTTTGTTCTAATGTGTGGAATACATTTGAATTATTTTTACTGTTTCAAAGTTTTCAGAAAAATTCAACAAAGTAATGTATTCTTGCTAGTGTAAATACAAAATGATTATTCTGCAAAATTTTTTTCTGTTTCAGTGCAAAACCATTATTATTGAGGAATTAAGTGTTATGATTGATTGTTCGAAGTCATTTTCTCCTGTTTTTAGACCAAAAAATGGTTTTTAAGCGTTTTTCAGTCCAAAAACTCACATATTTGGTGTAGAAACAGTGTTTAAGGCATCTTAACTCAAAATTTTTGATTTTCGACCTAAAAAACGGATGAGTAGATGATTCTGCACTAAAAAACTGTGATTTTCACTTTTTTCAGCCTAAAACATACAGAAATTGATGTTTTCAGTGAAAAAAATGGAACATAAATTCCTTTTTCAAGTGTAAACCAAACAATTTCTCGTTACCCCTTTGTCAGTTCTTCTAAATTCCTCGTTAAATTAACAACCAGTTTGAATCGTTTCAAAACCAGAGATTTAAATACCAAATGTCCCATTTCTTATTCCCCCTCATCTCCGCATCTCCTCATAATCTGCCAATGTATCCGTCCTCCTCAGCTCTCACCTCTCGCCTTCTTATCCCCCATTAATAAGGGGGGAGTCTAGGTGGAGAACGGAGATCAAAGACCTTTCATTAGCCAATGTGTGTGCACTATCGACGCGACGGTCTGGTTGACCCCGGCCCGTCCGCTTTTTAGGCTAAGCGTATATGTCTAGAGCGAGGTGAGGTGACCCCTCTTGTCTAGACGGGAGAGATTAGAAAGCGGAGATTAGACGGTCCCGGGGCATCAAGACTAGGGGGGAAGGATAAACCAACCTCATTAACCAGCAGCTCTCTCGTTGTCTCCGTATCTCTACTCTCTCAGAAATGTTGCCATAGGTCTTCCCCCTCCCCCTCGTCCCTATAGATATAGACTACACCTTTTTCTACTGTTTTTTTTCGAGGGGGAGGGGGGAGGTCTTAGTAATGGTGGGGTGCATATAGGAATGTACATAGTAGTAGCTGATATTGAAAATCTGTCACACGATATTACATTGGGAAATTCACTGAACCAGCTGAATTTTTTTTACCGTTTCAAAAGTAGATTAAACTGGTTCGTATCTGAAATCAAAGATACACTGACAATTTCGTCACTGTACTTAGCCAGTACTCGTTTTGTATAATTCATACATTTCAACTGGGCTGGCTCTTTTTTTGCTTTAAACTGGATATTGTGAGCTGAAAAATATACCAAAATGTAGATCTCAACAAGTTCTATGTCACTGACCTACTACGGGTCGGATGCCTATTAGCTAATGTACCGCGGGCCGGGCTAGAAAGGATTTTTAGCCATTTTTCTTGATCCGCGACGAAAATTCAGGTCTTGTCAATTGCCCCGTAGTGTCAGTTCTAAAATGTGCAGTTTCAATGAAAATGTAAAATAAAACATACATTGTAAACTGATTAGAGTGATAATTATGGCATTCAGATGAGAAAAATACTGTTTCTGCAATACCTAGTAAAATTTAATTTGCTCTGTAAAATTGGTTCAGATCCTTAACAAGTGGTGTTCTGTTTGAAATTATTTCTAGTCCAAAAAAGTTTTCTGGAATTTTTACCGTTTCAGAAAATACATTTGTTATGATGATTTATTTAACATCACTATATGTTACGTTCTTGTTTCTAAAACAAAATATTGCTTTATTTTTTCATTTTATTGCAATATCACATTTAAAACTGACCTACTGTGCGCCTAATGAGCCGTGGGTGAGCCGGGTTAAAGTGCCAAAAAGGGGAAAATCGCAAAAACTCCTTTTTACTTCGACCCCCGGCTTACTAACGACATGCCATCCGGCCCGTAGTAAGTCAAACAGATAGAACTCGCTGAGATCTTCATT
The DNA here is from genome assembly GCA_002259235.3 of Caenorhabditis latens. NCBI lineage: Eukaryota > Metazoa > Nematoda > Chromadorea > Rhabditida > Rhabditidae > Caenorhabditis > Caenorhabditis latens. Next base: position 18,999,721 of record CM056095.1, read on the forward strand.
TTGGTATATTTTTCAGCTCATAATATTGATTTTCGAGGGAGTCCGGTTGGCAACTTCGAATTATTCAAAACGAACACATTTTTCACTGTTTCGAAAGCTTTTTTTGTAGAGTAAACCAACTTTTGGAGTTACTAACATATCGGGTTGACAGAAAATAAGATTTTTGAAAAAGTGGAAAATTTTCGGTACCTTGTAACATGAATAACGTTTTTTACTATGTTCGGAATCATTGTTAAATTCACTATGAAAATTACTGTTACAATAAAAAAATTAATAGACAAAAATTTATACGCGTTCAATTTAGCCGTATTTCAATTTCTTACTTCTTGGAGAAAAGTTTTTTTTGTGGGAGCTTCACTATTTCCTCTTAATACTCTCAAATATCCGTTTCAACAATTATTTCCTTTCAGGTAATCCATGTCTTCCACACCTCATGGCCCTTCCTGTCCTTGTTGCATGACGAATTTTGACGAGATCTCAAAATTTGTTCGTCAACTCACTAGTGGTGACCCGCTTTTCTATGAAGACAGAACTACTCGAGAAACCAATTTTCACAAAGTTCTAAACCACCAAATGAATCGATGCACCATCTCAGATGAGTGGGAGAAAGTGAGTTATTGTTTCAAAAAATTTTTAAAAAAAAGTTTTTAGATCGACATTCCACGATCTACATCACCAGAGATAAAGACGGAAGCCCAAAAATTAGCGGAATGGGAGGATGTGCCGATGTTGGTGAAGAGAAAGAAGTGAGTTTTTTTCTTGAAACAGTAAAAATTATTTTTTTTACTGTTTCATGCTTATTTCTTTGGTATACTAACCAAAACGCTAGGTTAAGGGATTAAAAAAAGGTTCTGAAACAGTAAAAACATATTTGAAATTGGGGGATTATTTCTGAAATTCACTGTTCCACATGGAAACTGTAAAATTTGAAACATATACAGTAATTATTTATGAATTCTCGGTATTGAATTTTTGTATAGTAAAAATTGTTTCTTTACTGTTTCAGACTAAATGCCTCTTTTTTCATGGCTAGGAGTGCTCGGAATACTGACCAATGTTAGGTTAACATAGAAAAGATGATTATGAAACAGTAAAAACTATTTGAAATCGAGATTTTTCTGAAATTTTCTGTTTCACATAGAGAATGTATATCTGGTACAGATTCAATAATTAGTTGAAACATGTCCGCGGAATAAAATTCAAATATTTAGTTATACGATTAAGTGCTCTTTTAATATTGTTTCATGCCTATCAGACACTGGAAACAGTAAAAATGTTTTAACTGTTTCATACTTAAAGCATGTTTTTTTCAAATTTTTGCTTGGAGTCACTAACCGAATGTTAGGAAATTTAATGTTTCACATGAAAAATGTATATAACTTGATACGTATTCGATGATTAATGATGAAAAATTGTTCGTTCCTTAGCAATTTTTTGACTGTTTGAAGTTTGAACTGTTTTATTAGTTTGAAAATTACATATAGTTTCTCAGTAATGATGTATGTAAAACAATAAATTAAGTCAAGTTGAAAAATATGTATATGAGTCCTGAAACAGTAACTGCATTCACTGTTTCAAGCTAAAATTTTGATAAAAATGGAATCAGGTACTGGGGATAAAAACCACAAACGTTCAGGCTTTTAATGAAATTTCCAACTTCTCACTTGTTCCAGACCGAACCAACAAGAATACATCGACCAACTGGAACGTGTTGTCATTGAGCAAAAGGAGAAGATTGGGGATATGGTGATGAAGGAGTACGATACCAGGGCATTCATCCGACTCAAGGATAATATAATTGCGACGTTGGATGATGAGAAGGACTTCTGTGTAGACCTGTATCTAAAAGCGTTTGGAGAGGAGAACTCGATGAGACAGGAGAATGAGAGACTCAGAGAGGAGGTGGAGCGGATGAAGATGATTTTGGAGACGACGGATTATGTCGTTGTCCCCCCTGTCCCTGACACCAAATTCAACAAATCCAGAATCACTACCTCATTTCATAAGAAACAAGGGGCCAGACCAAACAATCTGGAGTTGATTAAGGCCAAGAAGGAGTTGGAGCACGCAAAGATCCAAATCAAGATGATGCGGGACGTACATGCCATGGAGAAACTGCAATTGAGGGAGGAAATTGAGAAGTTGAAGGGGAAACGTGGAGTTTAAGATACTTATCAATTATTTGCTGAAAATTTAACGTTTCAATTGCAAAAAATGGCTGGGAGAAGAGTGAAGCCGATTTTTCAGTTCAATTCTTATATTTCTTGCCCTGATATACAGTATTTTTCGGTTTTCAGACGATGGCAATGGATGAAAAAAGGTTCCAGCCATCAGAAATTGAATTCTCTATCTTATGAGCCAGAAAACATAAGTTTCGGTCAAAAATTCTTTTTTTTTTTTGATACAGAAACGCCCAAATTTTCAGAAAACCTGTTTTTCGGTTTCAAAAAAGTCAATTTTTGACAAGAATTCACGGCTCACAGTTTCAGAGCTTACTCAAGTAAATTATGTGCAATTTTTATTGAAATATGTTTTCAGCCAAAATAGTTCTTTCTGAAAACCGGCTTTTCTGTATTAAAACTGTCAATTTTTGACCAATATTCACGTTTTTTGGCTCAATTTTTAATTTTTTACAATTCTATTGAATGGGACCATTTTTCATTCATTCCTACGTAGAAAAACCTGAAAATACTGCATTTTTAGTGCAAAAAATGAAGTCTGTTTCACTTTTTTTTCTGAAATTTATAATGTTTTACTGTTCCACAATATCATCGTCAATTCTATCAATTTTTCAGATGCCATTCATCTATTTTTTCCAGTTTTGAACATTTCAATTTTAATTATTTTCAATTTTAAGCACATTCCCTATAAATCGAAATTTGAAATAAAAACTTTGTTTTACTTTATTAGACTAATTCCAGCTAGAGAGACATGACAGTAAGGTTACGGTACAGGTTCACTATTTGAAAACTTATTGAAACAGTGAACAAAATTTCAGTTCAGACAATTATTTTTTTAATGTTTCAAGGCGTTTTTATTTAATCCAATTTTTTGAAAATCAATAGTATCATTAATTTTTAATTTGCCCAAGTTTAGGTTTAACGTGTTGTAACTTCTCTAATTGGTCAGTTTGGCGATTTTTAACTCGAAAGTTTTTTTTCGACGGTCTATTCAAAAAAAAAAAAACGTTATGAAAAGACCGAAAATTTCAGATTTTTGCTAAAATGCGTTAGGAACTCTATGCTTCAAAAATCTTATAATGACTCACAACGTTCTAAGTAGTTTAAACTCACGTGAAACAGGAAAATAGTTAGTTTTTTTTCTTTGCTTTTTTCACTTTCAAAGTCAATTTTTCTGAAGAAAACGTTTGTTAAGATAAAAATTACTATAAGTACTAAATTTAGCTGAAATAGAAAAATTTTACTGTTCCAGGCAAATTTAAACTGAACTGTTATAAGCGATTTGAAATGTTGAATCCTACGTCCTTGTTTAGAATTTTTTACTGTTTCGTAATTGTTTCATGGGAATTTGCAATTATTTAAAATTAGTTAAGATTTTTTGAGCAATTAAAACCAAAAAAGTATTTACCTAATTATAAATATTTACCGTTTCCACAGTCACAGATCTTCTTCAATCAGCAATAAGAGTAATATTGTGTTCGCCAATCACTTTACATTCCTGTGAAACAAAAATAAATAAATTTCGGTTCCAAATATTATTAACCTGTTTTTGTGTAATTGTTAAACAGTTTTTACAGATTTCAATGAGTCTGCCACTTCTAACATTTCCAATTTGAAGTAGAAATATTTTACTGTTTCAACATTTTCAGAACTTTTCCCCTGTTTTCTCAAAATTGTTTGGAAGGTCAGTAATAGAAGTTTTTTCTATGTGTTTCAGTATTTTTAGTCCTGAAAATTATAGACTCAGCTTATTGTTAACTTAGACTCTTTTACTGTTTCTAGATAACTCATTCTGAAAAGTTTTTTTCATTTTTTTCACTTTTAAATTCAATTTTCCCGATTAAACGATTGATTTGAATACGGATATTAAATTTAGCTGAAGCAGAAAAGAAAAATAAATTGCACTGTTTTAGTCAAACTGTTATCAATGGTTGTTAATACGATATCGTTTGAACATTGTGTTCTTCTTTGGAATTTCAATTTATTGAAAATTTAATAAACAATTGAAATCGAAAACAGTACTTAAATTGAAAATTTTACCGTTTCAACACGGTTTCAATCATTATCAACCTTTTTTGTGAAAATTCGAAGTAGAAAAATTCTACTGTTTTAATATTTCCAGAATCTTTTTTTCAGAATCAATTGAGATAAGGATTCTAGAAGATCTTTCCAAATGTTTCAGTATTTTTAGTCTTGAAAAGTATAGATTCAGCTAATTGTTAACAAAGACTCTTTTCTGTTTCTAGCTGTCTCATTCTGAAAAGTTTCCTTTGCTTTTTTTCACTTTTAAAGTCAATTTCTCTGAAGAAAACGTTTGTTAAGATCGCCCCCTCTCTTTAAATCACGTTGGTAAAAATTACTATGAATACTAAATTCAGCTGAAACAGAAAAAAATATTGTTTTTTATGAATATTATTCTCATGATGTTTTAATTTGAATTTTGAACTCATGAGAATTATTTGATGGTATATAACATTTTTGTGCAAAAAAAATCAAAAGAAATGCATGATTTCAAAATTCTTACTGTTTCAACAGTCACAGAACTTTTTTAATCTGCTATAAGTGCAGTATTACTTTTATTAATCATTTTAAATCGATCTCAAACGGAAACAATATAATTTTTAAAAAATTGTTACGGTTTCAAGTATTATCAACCTTTTTTGTGAGGTTGAATAAGTTGTTAACGTGTTCAGAATTCAAATGTGTCTAATATAATCAAGTTGAAAAATTCTACTGTTTCAACATTTTCAGATCTATTCCGCTGTTTTTTTCAAAATCGATCCATCATTCGATGTTTCAGTACTTTCTGTGCAGAAAACTACTGTTTCAACAGATTATTTTTAACCCAAAATGCTGTTTCAGTACAGTTCTCCTCCAGAACCAAGATCTATCCCTTCTTTCTCACTATTTTTTCAGTATATAATGTGTCTGTCCTGTTCTGGAGAACGGTCCATCCCCAATAAATAGTGTGTACCTCGGAGAGGATTCAGACAGTCAGATCGGCGGACCATACGGTCCGATGAGGAGGAGGAAGAGGGCAGTAGCCCCTTTCTGTGATGGCGTAAGAGGTTACGTAAGCCATTGTAGTGGAATGCGGGGGGGAGATGAGTCTAAAGGTCTGAACAAATAAAAAAGGACCGTTGGACCACTCCAGGCAACGTACATAGACATACGATATACAAAAATACGTACGTCTTCTTTTTTCTCGGGGGTCTCTCATGGCAGGAATCTTTTTATGTATATATTGGAGTTTTTTTGCTGTTTCAACTGAATTTAGTAGTGAATTCAATTATTGTTACTTGAATTGTAGGATAAAATGCAAATTTAACATTTTTTTGAACCATTTCTTGTAGAAATTGTGTTTTCTTATGTTTCTTTTTATAGTAGTTTTTATAGTACACTACCAAAACTTTATAGGATTAAAGAATTTCTTTACTGTTTCAAAATTTTTTGAGAAAATTTTTGTGATACTATGTGTCAATGAATCTTATATTATCCAAAGTTATAATTATCATTTTTTGCTGTTTGGGATAATTTTATACATATTCTTCTGTAAACTTCTAAATTTACTGTTTCAAAGTTTTTAAAGTTTAATTTGAAAGGAATCATGTTTTGATTCCATTATCATTTTAGGGGTTTGATTTCCGGAACGTTAATCATAGTTCCAACAATTTTTTATAACAATTTTTCAAGATGTTCATTCAATTTTTTCCCTGTTTCAAAAAAATCGCATAATTTTTAGAAAAAATGATTCCTTGATTATCTTATCATGATTTTCTTCATTTTTCTATTTCAGAACCATCATGTCTTCCCCTCCTGGCCACCAGAGCATCCAAAGCGTCGAAGGCACGCCAGCCTTCAGAAGAGAGGTCGATCTGAACAGAACAATATATGGATACAGTTCTGAAAAAGAAATGGAAGAAGAGCAGCAGGTGAGCAAAATTACTTTAAAAATAATTCTGATTTATAGTTTTTCAGATTGTTACCCCAGTTGTGCCATCACCAAAAAAGAATGAGGGACCATCGGAAAAGAGAATGTTGGGATTCAATATTCAAAAGTGAGTCTGAAAATTTCTGTTTCTAGAAAAGTGGAAAAGAGGAAAAAGGGTTTGATGTGACAATCCACAGGCCATTACACCACAACCACGAAAAATGCACAGTTTTTGAATTTTCGGGAATTTTATCTCTTCAGGCTCGTATCTCAAAAATGGGCGGAGCTAGAAAAAGTTGTCAACTACAAAAATGTAGAAAATTTTATGTAGATCATTTTTGTAGTTGACAACTTTTTGATAGCTCCGCCCATTTTTGAGATATTACGCTTTGAAATTAGCCAAGAGAGACACAGACAGTTAGACAGTCTCGTTTCTCTGCGTCTCACCAATCTTTGAAATGAAATATCTTCAAAAATAATAGGAATAAGGTGAGCGGCGTTGTCAACCAACATTGAGAATTAAAATTATTTCAATTTTGAAGCTGAAAGTTGAAACAGTGAAAAAATGTTCAGTTTTTTGAAAATTTTACTTTAATTAACGTAGCATAATTGTAGCTTTTATATTTCAAAACTGTTATTGTAAACTTGAATCAGTACTTTTTAATTGAGTGAAACCCTAAAAGCTGTCTTTCAGACCATATTTTTGACCAAGTTTTTCTGTTTCAAGATTTTCAGAAATTTATAGATTCCGTGGCTAATCATTATCACTTGTGTGGATGTTGAAATCTAGAAAGTAAGAATTTTCAGAATATATAGAAAAGCTTTTATATTTGTAAGGCAGTAACATGAGTAACCCTGTGTAGCAAAACCGTTAAGTTTTAGTGGAAGATTTGAAACAGTAACTTAAATGTCGGCAGTGATTATTTCTGAATTTTTGATAATTTTCCATGGATCGATGCAAAATCCCCATTTTTCCGTACGATTTTCGACACTTTAAGGTCCCATAACTCAGTTCAGGCTGATTTTCGGTAATTAATTATGTAAAAATTCTTTTCTTTAACTGTTTTTAAAAATATCTGAGGAGCACTGAAAATTGCTGGAAAAAATATTTCGAAAACTGTTGAAACAGTGAAAAAGTATAGTCTTCATTTTTTTTTTACTGCTTCACTTTTTTTTTGAGATGAGATGAAATAATGTGTTATTCAATGACGTTATGTTATCGAATGACATTGTTTCTAGACTCACTGCAATTCTAAAATTACAGTTTCACAATAAGAATTTATGTGACAACAAGTGAGGTTTCTTTAATTTGTTAAGTGAAAATCTTTTTTACTATTTCAATTATTATCAGAATCAGACTACCCATCCGCCGCTTGTTCAAAGTTCGGCACGGAGTGGGTCTGGTTGCGAAAACCGTAGTGTAAAACTGTTTTATGACTAAAGTACTGTAAAGAGCCGGCGTAAATCGGAATTCCGCCGAACTCCGCGTCCCCAGGCCAAGCTGATTTTCGGTAGTAAATTATGTAAAAAACTCTTTTTTGAACTGTTTTTAGAAATAGCTCTGTACCTTTACGGATCACTGAAGTTGCAAGCTGGAAGAAAAATATGAAAACTTTTGAAACAGTGAAAAAATATAGTCTTCATCTTTTTTTACTGTTTCAAAATTTTTTGAGATGAGATGAAATAATGTGTTATTCAATGACGTTATGTTATCGAATGACATTGTTTCTAGACTCATTGCAATTCTAAAATTACAGTTTCACAATAAGAATTTATGTGACAACAAGTGAGGTTTCTTTAATTTGTTAAGTGAAAATCTTTTTTACTGTTTCAAGACCCAACGGAAAATGTGCAACCTAGGGTTATTCTTGCTCTTTTGTATTTTGTTGTTGTAACTTAAATTATCAGAATTAGACTATCCATCCGCCGCTCGCTCAAAGTTCGACGCGGAGTGGGTCTCGTTGCGACTACTGTAGTATAAAACTGTTTTATGGCTAAAATACGGTAGAGAGCCGACGTAAATCGAAATTCCGTCTAACTCCGCGTCCCCCAGGCTGATTTTCGGTAGTAAATTATGTAAAAAACTCTTTTTTGAAATAGCTCTGTACCTTTACGGATCACTGAAGTTGGCAATCTGGAAAGAATATTTCGAAAACTATTGAAACAGTGAAAAAATATAGTCTTCATCTTTTTTACTGTTTCACTTTTTTTTTGAGATGTGATGAAATAATCGGTTATTCAATGAAGTTGACCAAACTATATTCACTTTTTTGAAATATTGCTTACTGTTTCAGAACTGAGTTATAGTTATAAAGCAAACTTAGGAAGCATTAAATCTGTCACTTTGAATCTTCATTTGGTAGTCGCAACTATATTTCTGTTACTTTGACTGTTTAATAAATTCAGTCTTTTCCATTAACAATGCAAATTATTTTGATTGTATCAAGTTAACGTATATTTAATTGTATCTTTGGTGTAACACTCGGGTTTTCATCTTAATCAATTTAAAACTGTTTACTGTTTCAATTCCTACCTAGAATTGTGCTGCCTGGGGTTATGTAATGGTTGGTTCATAATAAAGGCTCACTGCAGTTTTAAAGTTTCTGTTTTACAATAAAAATTTATGTGATAACGAGTAATTTTTCTTTAATTGACGGATAGAAAAAAATTGTTTTCACTGTTTCAATACCTAACTAAAATGGTGCAGCCTAGAGTCATGTAATGCCAAGTCTAAAAGCTCCTGCAACTTAAAAAATATTAATTATCAGAATTAGAACATTTCACTGTTTCCCTGATTATTACCCATTCGCCGCTTGCTCAAAGTTCGACGCGGAGTGGGTCTCGTCGCGACTACCGTAGTATAAAGCGTTTTTATGACTAAAGTACGGTAGAGAGCCGGCGTAAATCGAAATTCCGCCAAACTCCGCGTCCCAGGCTGATTTTCGGTAGTAAATTAGGTAAACAACTCTTTTTTGAACAGTTTCTACAAACATTTTTGTACCTTTACGGATCACTGAAATCGTCTGGAAAGAATTTTTCGAAAACAATTAAAACAGCAATTTTCACAAAGATAGTTTCCTTTTTTACTGTTTCAATTTCTTTTTGAGAATAGTTTATATAATTGGTTGTTTAATGACGTTGTCCAAACTATATTCACTTTCTTGAAATATTGCTTACTGTCTCAGAACCGACGCATAGTTATTAAGCAAACTTAGGAAGCATTAAATCAGTCCCTTTGAACCTTCATTTGGTAGTCGCAACTCTATTTCTGTTACTTTGACTGTTTAATAAATTCAGTCTTTTCCATTAACAATGCAAATTATTTTGACTGTTTCAAATTTAAGTGTTTTCAATCTAGATCTTTGGTCTAACACTCACGTTGTTATTTTGACTAATTAAAGGGGGACTGAAGTATTCCAAAAATCGAGATTTTTATATGGATCGACTCAGAATTTTGCGGGAAAGAGAAAAGTCTCTTGGAGCCAGGTCCGAAAATTAGTCTAAAACGAGTTATGATGCCTCAAAGTGTCAAAAAAAGGCCTCTCGCATAGAATACTCGCCGTGCACGTGACAAAATGTTGAAATTTAATGCAAAAATTCTATGCGAGAGGCCCTTTTTTGACACTTTAAGGTCTCATAACTCGTTTCAGACTAATTTTCGGACCTGGCTCCAAGAGACTTTTCTCTTTCCCGCAAAACTCTGAGTCAATTCATATCAAAAAATCTCAATTTTTGGAATACCGCAGTCCCCCTTCAAGAACTGTTTTTACTGTTTCAATTCTCAACTGAAAATGTGCAACCTAGGGTTATGTAATGGTTGGTTCATAATAAAGACTCACTTCAGTTCTAAAGTTTCTGTTTTACAATCAAAATTTATGTGATAACGAGGAGTTTCTCTTTAATTTCACGGATAGAAAAATTTTTTACGGTTTCAAGACTCCTGTAAAATGGTGCAAAAAAAAAAATTAAAAAAATAAATAAATAAATAAATAAAAAAATAAAAAAATGGTGGGGTTATGTAATGAAAAGTCTAATAGCTCTTGCAACTTAAACAATATTAATTATCAGAATTTAAAAATTTCACTGCTTCAAAGTTCACAAATCTGTAAAATAGTATACTCATTTTCACTTATTTTGAAATTTTCGAAATCAGTAAGAAGTAGTTTTTCACATATGAAGTTTTCACTGTTTCAAGTTTCTCTGATTTCAATTGGGTTTCTAATTTGACACTCATATACGTTTTAGTTGATTAGTCTCACTGCAATTACTGTTTCACAATAAGAATTTATGTGATAACGAATATATTTCCTTCTATTCATTGATCGGAGAGTGATTAAAACTTCTCAAAATTTAAACTAATTCATTCTAATCAAATTTTTCACTGTTTCAAAGTTTACTAATCACAAAACTTTGTGGATTCCAAAGTACTTAACGCTAATTAATTATTCACTTATTTTCCAGATCCCCCTCTCAAAAACAGCAGGACTACATCGACGAACTCCGTCGTACCATTATCAGACAAGGAAAAACGATATCAGATTTGGAATTTGACAAGGATTACCTTGAGGGCCAGCTGGAAAGGAAAAATGAGAAAATTAAAGAAATGGAGCAAGCGGAGAGGGAGTATGAAGAGATGGAAGAAAATGATAAAGCTGGAATGAAGGCGGAGCTTAAAATGTTGAAGAAAATACTCGAGGAGAAGCAGAGTGAGGTATTGGATCTAAAGGATGTCCTGGATTCCAAGGAGAATGAAATAGAAAATCTTCGAAAGGAACTGGCGAAGACGTTTAAGAGCACTGGTGAAGCCCCGCCCCTTTTCTCAGCTTACTCGAAACAAATTGAGGAAGAAGTGACCAACAGAAAACCCTCTGTGTTCAATATGAAAAATGAGTTGAATAGAACAAAAGAGGAATTGAACTTTGCGAATCAACAAATCTCTATGATTATTGAGACGAATGAGGTGGAGAAGGCGGAGCTTGTGAGTAGACATGAGGAGGAGAAAAAGGGAATGGAGGAGAAGATTGAGGACTTGAATAAGACGATTCAGCTGATGTCGCAGTGGTGATTAAGATAATTATCTGCTCTGAAATGTCCTGTATTCCTAAAATTTTCTATCTTCAATTATTTTTTGACTGTTTCAATTTAACCTTAAGCGAAAAATTTTTCATTTATACTGCTTTCGTCGTTAAACTCTCAAATATTTCAAATCTCAACAACTAATAGTGCACAATTAAGACATTTCACTGTTTCGATATACTTATTACAGTTTATATAAAGGCACCAAGACCAATATTTCTCTGTTGTTTATGAAAACAGCTTTTGAACTGTTTCGAAAATTGTCAAAACTAAAGTTTACAGTTCGTATGCAATAACTACTCCCGATTTTTAACAAAGTTTTTGTTTCAAAAGTCTCAAATATTTCGAACGTCCAATTTGAATCAGTGTTATAAATATTCTATTAGAACATTTTTTTGTTTCAACATTTTCAAAAATCTTCCGCTCTTTTTTCAGCTGACTCTCGATCGCTTTTTCTGCTAACACATTCAATCCCAAGCGTGTAAAACCTGGGTAATTCACTTTACAAATTTACATTTCAAAAAAAAACTGATTGAAGAGGAGATGTCTCGACTTTAAAAAGTTCTGGATCCATTAGTTCATAAACGTTCTTATCTATTACAGTGTGAGGTATTCGGAAGAAATCGGTAAATTTATCGGTAAATTTTCGGTAAAAATTACCGGTAAATTACCGGTAATTTACCGGTAAATATTTACCGAAAATTTACCGAAAATTTACCGAAATTTTACCGGTAATTTTTCGGTAAATTTTCGGTAAATTTTCGGTAAATATTTACCGGTAAATTACCGGTAAATTTTACCGAAAGCTGTCGTTCCGAATAGTTGTTTACCGGTAAATTATCGGTAAACAGCTAAATTTTGCGTTTTCTGGCTGCAATGGTTGCATGTCTCAGCCCTAAAAGAAACTAACCGGAGTTTCCGGTGATTTTTTAGATTCTGTAACCAATCTCAAGTCCAGAGATAACAACTCGTTTATTTTTTCGACTTTTTGGTAAATTTCTGAATACATTTCGTTTCTTTCGAGTTTAAAATAAAAATTTTAAAGCGAAAAAGTGTTTTCTAACAGAAAATCGCAGCAAAATTCGATTCGCTCAAAAATTCTAGCTGGAAGTAAAAAACAAAAAAACAAAAAAGTTTTGCCACCACTGGGGGTCGAACCTTGGTACTCAAATTAGTATAAAAACGTCCAAAAATATGTTTTGGTTCCTTATTGGACCTAACCATGTGAGCAAAACACAGAAAAGCATGGACGGGAAAAATAATGAAATAAAAATTCACGATTTACCGGTAATTTACCGAATACTCATTTACCGGTAATTTACCGGTAATTTACCGGTAATTTACCGGTAAAATTTCGGTAAATTACCGGTAAATTTTCGGTAAATCGATTTTTTACCGGTAATTTACCGGTAAATTTTCGGTAAAAATTACCGGTAAATTACCGGTAATTTACCGAAAACTGCATTTATCGGTAGTTGTCTACCGAATACCTCACACTGATCTATTATATATTCTTTGTACCGCTCTCGGCTCCCAAAAATTCCTAAAAATATAATTGTGACAGACACAGTAGATATACATTTTGTGAATCACTGTTTCAAGTTCAATCATCGAAGATTATAGCTCGCTTTTGCTAGTGTTTCTATTATCCGTTAAATTTAAAGGCTCCTTTCAAAAAAATGTACTCTAAATTCACTTCCAATGTGTTTTTCAATCAAAAGAGAACAAGTAACTTACTGTTTCAAAATATTCATTAATTTCTGAAAGTTGCGAACCTTGCGCTTTATCACTCAAAGAGAGACGCGACGCGCACGCAACGCTTAAATTTCTCTGGTTCGAATGTTCCATTCATTCATAAATCATTTTCAATACTTTATAAATCTACGTTATTTTCATAATTATACTGTTTTGATGAAACATAAAATAATTCTGTTTTAGAAAATTGTACTCTTGTTTTTCCGTTTTCACAAGAAAACAAAGTTGAATTGAAGGTTATTCCTTGCGCTGATTAATTTCAATACAAAGTTAATGAATAAAGCAAATTATGTGTCACTGCAAAACTAAATTTCAGTGCTTAAAGTAATGTTCTATGACTCAAAATTAATAATTGACACTAATAAACTCAATTCAATTATCAGAATTGGAAAAACGCTGATATCAAATCAAAACAATTCACTGTTTCACAAATATTTTAATTCAGCTCGCTGCTTTATCAAGCTACTTTTTTTGTTTTGTGTCTATGAAAAAATTCAACTCGTTATTCAATGCTTATACTGTGATCTGGGCAATTTGCGTTCATAATATTGTTTTAAAAACAGTTTTCAAATAATTAGTCAGTAAACGAATAATTTTTTTCCGTTTTGTGTGGCAATTAGAGAGTGATGACAATGACGGAGATTTCGAAATGCATAATTACTGTTTCACTCCGTAACCTTATCTTTTGAGTACTATTTGATATTGTTAGTTCTTTCATTAGTGGAATTTTTTAGATAACTTATTTTTGTTTTACTGTTTTAAGATATCTTTTTTTTGTTGAAATTTTGTAACTACAATAACTTTATTTGATATTCGATAACTTGTTTCAAAAAAAATCCTTTTTTTACTGTTACATAATCGCTTAGAATCAAATCATAAATAAATAGTAACGATTTTCTGAGAATTTCAAGTTCACGAATTTGCTATAAATACAAAAATTTAAATAATATAATTTACAGTTTCACAACACTTTCTTCTCTGAAAAAGAGAAGGTGCAATCAGTCATAGAGATCATTTTGTGAGATTTCAATTATCACGTAGTGTTAAAAATAAATTAGGATCTAAATCAATATACTTTTCCCTGTTTCAATTGGTTCTTCTCGTTTCTTAACATTTTACCCAATATTCTGAAAAAATATTTCCAGATTGCATGTAACAGCAAAAAACGAAAAATCACATAACGTGCTCGATGCAGCCTAAAACAATCTTGCTGCCAATTACAGAACTTTGAAATGTATTATTGATTTTTCCGTTTCTAAATAGACTCTTCTGGTTTGATTTCCAAAAGACAAGATACTTAGTTGATTTTACCAATGCTTACTGAAGTTAACTTTTTTGGATCCGTAATTTTGATTTTTTAAATTGCTATTTCAATTATTTCCGCGATTCTTGAGTGATATCGCTGTTTCAAAATAGAATAAAGTAAAGTTTAAAGTAGAATTAAGTAGTATGGAGATGTAATACACGAATTCATCAAAATAAAAATGTCATTACGCTAGAATTTTCCTGATATCCTTGAAACAGTAAAATTGAACATTTTCTCACTGTTTCCCAACATCAACTGAACAATTTTTGGTTGAGAAATGTTCACTGTTAAAAAATACATCTTATCTGTTGCATAACATCATTCAAACTATAGTTCCAGCACAGTATTCTAATGAAAATGGTTTCTTAGAATTATTGTATTAAGAGAGTTTGAAATAGTTACGGTTTCAACAAAAGTTCAGTTTCCGGTGTGATTTAGTTTGTGAATGTTGTTCTGGATTATTAACGTGCTTAATAATTTTTATTTCACATTACACTCTTGAAATCACAAGTTTCCCAAAACTATATTACTGTTTTACGAGAATCTTGAAAACAAATAGTTCCATGTTTTTCGTTTATTTCATTTATACATAATCTAACAAAATATTGAATTAGTTGAAACACCCTCAAAACCTTCAAGATCATATTTTCGCGTTTTTAACACTTTATCCCGGCCCGCGACACATTGACGACTATCCAGTTGGCCCGTAGTAGGCTACAGATATAGAACTTGTCAAGATCTACATTTTTGCCTCTATTTTTAATTATAGATTCTTTTTTTTTGAGATTTTACTCCCTAAAAACAATTTTCACTGCTTCATGCGGAATTCAATTATATTTTAAAAATTTGATTATTCACTGTACATTCACTAATTGAGGAAACTATTTCATACATGTTTGTCTTTTTATCACTCTCCCTTCCTCTTTTTTTCTGTTTGCCGACCTTTGATGGTCCGTGTGAGAGGGGGTGAACAACCCGCGAATTACGCGTTCTTATTTTTTTAATAGTTTGAGTTAGACTGCTCAGCTAATTTAAATTTATTTTGCTGTTTCAGAATTCTTTATCAACATAAAAAATATATAAACTTATTATAAACGCAGATTATTTTCACTGTTTCAAAGTTAATGGTAATTTTTGCGATTTTAATGAAAAGTAATGCCGAACAACTCTTCGGAATGTTACTGTTTCACACTAGAAACCATTAGAACTATCTTTTTTCAAACCAGTAACATTTTCCACATATTTCTTAATTTTATACTGTTCCACAAATTAGATTTGCATTTCAAACTTATTGAGGAAGCGTTAAAAAGTTTAAAAGCAATGAACAGTAAAAAATTTACTATTATTTTTACTGTTTCAAAATGATTGCATAGTTTCGAAATGTTAAATCAAAATTAGTTAATAATTGACATTTTTATTTGTATCTTGACTGTCCCAATAAGAGGTTTCAGTCTGCTTGCATCCTAAAACTCATCAGAGCTGCTCGTTTTCAGTAAATCCTTAATTTTCAATTTTATATTATTTTACGAGCTGAAAATAAATTTTTAGTTCATTAACCCAATGTTCAGATTGAATTAAAGTCAGAAACCGGTGAAACTGGAAAAAAATATCAAATGTTTTACTGTTTCATTTTATTTTTACTTTTTGTGATAATTGATCATAATTAGTTCTCGGTGTACTGGCTGCCTCCTTGTAAGAAACTATTTCAAAACAATTCCAAGCGTTCGTTTTCAAAAAAGTTACTGTTTCACATCGAAACGTATCAAAACTGTTGTTTGGAACAAATAATTATTAAATTTTTCCAGAAATTTATAATCCTATACGTTTGATTATTCAATTTTAGTCAATTTCAATGTTGCAAGTATTAAAAAAACAATTTTTTACTGTTTCAAAATAATTTCTTATTTCCGATGTCTCATGTATAAAGTACTATCATCAAGTTTTCAGTCCTAAAATTCTTAAAAATCTGGCTTCAAATTAAAAAATCCGAATTAATCGATTTACAGCGATTTTTAACCAAAAATAGAAGTTTTCAGACTCAAAATCGATGTTTCAAAATCTGAACATGGATTCAGAACCCTCAAGCTTCCCACTTAAATCAAATTTCAGGACATCCGGACATTCCGGACGCACAGACAGACACAGGAGAGCTTAGGGAGTGTGGCCAAAAAGCTGAAGCCGTGAGGATTCTGAATCCAGCTTCAAATTTTGAAAAATGTGAGAATTAATTGATTTACGAAGGTTTTAAGTCTGAAAATTGTTATTTGCGGGTTAAAATCACTGTATATCGATTAATTCTGACACTTTTTGAATTTGAAACTTGCTACAACCATCTCATTTTTTTTCTAGATATACCTGATTTCCAGACCCTTTCTCGGCACCGGAGAAAAAAAACTACTACTGGTAATCGATTTACAGCGATTTTTAGTCAAAAAAAAAACAATTTCAGGCTTATTTTTAGACCCTGCAGGAAGGGTGACTGCGGTACTCCAAAAACTGTTCTTTCAGAAAAAAAATCACTATAATTTTCACTGTTTCAAAATGATTTATCATTTTAACGATGTTCAATCAAAAATAATATGGCATGTTCTTAACAAGGTCAATTTTTTGATAACAATTCAATATTTTGATTGAACTCTGAAGTATATTGTCAAACTTCTCTAATTTTCGTCGCAAAACCAAAAAAAAAATTCGCAAACCTTTTTTTTTGCGTCACGGTGAATACTCGAACTTTAGTGAATACCATACACGATTTCGACCCAAAATGATTTGAAAATGACAATTTTAAGCTCAAAAATCACGTAAAATGAGATCACTTTGATATATTTGGTCATCCAGATAGACAGGTAACCCCATAAAACCGGAAAAGCGAAGAATTCTGAAATTCTAGACGATTTTTTTGGGCATTTTCATGATATTTTGGTTTAAAATCTGGATTTTTCGAGTTCCAAGCTCTCCCCTTTTTCTAAAAGAGAAGGAACCTCTGAACGTTTTTAATGACTTTTTCATGATATTTTGGCCACTAAAACACAGCGGACCCTCCACACCCTCTTCCATCCTCCCCTCATTCAGAATGACATCACTTTTCCCCCCACCCCGTCCGCGCGGAAGCGTACTTTGACCCCGTCCGCCCAGTCGAACGCGCATGGCCTTCTTCCCCTCTTCTTTCTCTGTTTTCTCTGAGTCTCCAGATCCACCATTATCCCTCGCCTGTTCTCTACACCCCCTCACTCCTCTATCTCTCCTCAGGGGGCTTCGCGGGGCGGACGGCATCACGCGTAAACACTTTCTCTCTCTTTTCTGTCTCTCTGCGCACTCTTTCTGCACTTTTTGTTGTTTTGTTTATCGATTTTCGCCCGGCTTTTTCGAAAATTTGCGAAAATTTGCGAATTTTTCAGTGATTAACGCCACGAGATGTCGTCGCGAGACTCCAGCTTCAATGAGGATGAGTTTGAGAAGGTTGGTGGTGTGTCAATTAAGTAATTAAATAAAAATGTCGCTGTTTAAGATCTCGAATCCGGACTTGGAGAGTTTGGCGGATAGTGTGAAGCGGGAGGAGTCACCGGAGTTGGTTGATGAGAAGGATGTCGATGATAGGTGAGGCTGAAATAGTAGAATTAATTACGGCTTAAATTTTCGAACAGTAATTTTTGGCAGCTTTGAATTGAAAAAAACGATTTTTTCACCAAAAAATGCGAAATTTTTTCATAAAATTCACCGTTTCTCACAAACCTCAAGTTTTAAAAGTTCTCCAAAAAGTAGTCTCGTCGGTTCTGAATGTTTCTGTAAGCCCCGCCCACTTTCTGTGATCCCACCACTATTGTTAGCTCCGATCATTCTTAAAGCACCATAATTTTTTGAAACAGTAAAAAAATCTCTCGTTTTTAGAAAAATTTACTGTTTCAGGAATTCGAAAACTTAAAACTTCATGTTATCAATTACAATTACGTACTTGTAGTGTTATCTTGTTGAGTGAATGAAAATTTAAAATTATTTCTGGAATAATTGAATTTCGATTCAATCAACACAATTTTTCTAATGAGTACATTGAGTTTAACTGGAAGATTACAGTTTCCAAAAAAATTTCAAAATTCAAAATTTTTGAAACGTTCAATGAGATAATATTGTAATTGATAACATAAAGTTCAAAGTTATGAAATTCTGGAACAGTATTTTTCAAGACAAAAAAGTTTCCGGAAAGCAATTTAATTTAATTTACTGTTTCATGAAAATTTATAATTATTTCTGGAATAATTGAATTTTAATGTATATCGAGCGACATCAGCTAGTGTAGTTTAAGCTATTTTTATAGTATAGTCAAACGTTTTCAGCAAAACTTCAAAACTTGTTTTGCTTATGCTGAAAAAGTGATTTTATTCAAGGTGACATATCAGACATACCAAAAGCCCAGAAATATTTTAAAAAATATTGAAACAGTGAATTTTTTAAGAATCGGGAGAAAATAGAAACCAAACAGTGAAAAGATTAATCCGAGTTCAAGTTTTTGAATATTTTTGAAACAGTAAAGTTTTATTTCCAGATTTGATCAAATCTTTAAAAAAATGAAAAATGAAAAAATTTACTATTTCTGTAATTCAAAAACTTTAACTCAAATATTTTTTCTCTAGTTACTCCAAAATTTCTCTAGTCACTCCAAAAAAAAAATTCCAGCTCCCCCTCCACCTCGGACTCCGAAATCCAACGCCTCCGCGAGTTTATCGAGGAGCTTCAAACCAAGATAGTCCAGCAGGACGAGCGAATTTTCAACTTGCTCACCGAAACCGAGCATCTTACCGAGGAGAATGAGATGAAGGACTTCACCATCAAGCAATTGGAGGAGGAGAAAACGGACAACACGTCTCTAGTGAGCACACTGTTGGCTCAGTTGGAAGAGGAGAAAGCGAAACAGGCGGGTGTGATGGATGAGAATATGCAGTTGAAGGAGGCAATGGAGAGGATGTCGCTAGCTGATACGCCGGCTCCGGCGCCGGAGGCTCCGGCTCCTGTTCCACAGGCGGCTCCGGCCCCACAGACGGCCTCCAAGGCCTCGTCATGGTACTTCGCTAGACCCGGGGCTCTTCCTACCTATGTCCCTGGAGGCATCAACACACCATCGCCACAAAACCAGGCCCCATCCTTCCCATGGTATCGCCCTCCACCCGTCGCTATCCCAGGCATCGGGTCTCCATCAAATCAAAACCTGCCGGCCCCATCCTTCCCATGGTACCGCCCTCCGGCCATCCAGCAACCACAACCAGCAAAAAATCTGGAATTCGAGATTTACAAACACCACCAACAACAGATAATGAACAACCTGCACACCCAGCTCGCCGACTACACCTCCCAAGTCACTCAACTCAAAAAAGATTTGGAGGAGAGGGATCAGAAGAAGCAGGAGCGAAAAGCGAAGAAAGCGGAGAAGCGCGCTAGAGACCCGACACTATTCAACCCATATGAACCGATTTGGAAGACCCAGAAGAGTCTAACGGAAGAATTAAAGTTGGCTGATGAGCAGATTGGAATTATCGTGGAGCACAACGACTACTTGCGTACGGTCGAGGCGAATGAGCACTCGCAGGAGTTGAGCCGATTGAGACTGGAGAATGAGCAGTTGAATTCTACCATTTGCTATCTGAAACAACAGTTGATTTGAGGGATTTCAGAGAGTTTTGTACATTTTGTAAGCAAAAAACCAAAAAAAAAAACAATTTTCTAAAGCTGAAATTTAGTCCCGCCCACTTTTAGCTACTCCAAAACCAAATTTCTGGTCCAAAACTTGAAACCTTCAGCTCCGGATCCTATTTTGTACATTTTTGGCTGAAAACAGTCGAAAAAAATCAACTTTCTAACAAATTTTCCACCTAATCAGCGCAGAAATTTATTCTGGGATCCACATTTGTGAATTTCAAAAGTCCCTCCCACTTTTTTTGTAATTTTCAATCAAAGTTTAGCTCAGAACCTTATTTTGTAGCGTTTTTTTGGCTCCAATTTTCTGAAACAGTAAAAAAATTATTTTTTTCAGTTCTGAGACAAGTTTTACACCCTATCAACCTGAAATTTAGTCTAAAATCAAATTTTGTGATTATTCATAGGCCCCGCCCCTATTTTAGGGTGTGGAAACCTACATTTGAACATTTTGTGAGCAAAAAATCAGAAAAAAATCAATTTTCTGTGGTGAGGTCCTATTTTCTGCGCCCCGCCCACTTTCAGCTAGATTTTGTATTCTTAGGGTTTGAAACTTGAAAATTTCAGAAAAAAACCACTTTCAGCTTACTCTAAAGCCAAATTTCTGATCTGAAACTTGTGTTTTTAGTGATTTTTACTGAAAATTTCAGTTCAGGAGCCTATTTTTGTACTTTACGTAAGCCCCGCCCACTTTTTGCATCCTTAAAGTTTTTGAAACAATGAAAAACGCGTTTTCTGCAAGTTTTTACTTGTTTTAAGCGGGGTTTCAGCATGTTTTAGCTGAGATTTAATTACGTAAGCTCAGCCCCTTTTAGTAATCTAGATTTCCAAAAAATTGAAATAGTAAAAACCCCAGAGTAGCCTAGAATAGGGATCTGCTTGAAACTTTTGAACAATTTCCGTTTTAATCCATTCAAGGACTGAATTTGTACATTCTATAAGTTACGCCACTCCTATTTTAACTTTGTTATGTCAATTTTTCACAGTTTTTCCCTTTTTTTTTGGTCTTCGACTCATGTATTATATCTGTTTATTTCTTCATTGTCTATTAACTCAGGGACACCTTTATCTCCATCTCAGGAACTACTAATACTATAGCTACCTCCCCACACCCCTTTTTCAGTGTCGATATGTTTATTATTTTGTGTAAAAAAAAGAACAATTCAATAAAATTTATTGAATGAGGATTTTTTCAACGATTTCAGATCTTTCAGATAAACGTTTTAGAGATGCTCCTAGATGATTACAACAATCAAAAGAGTATCAGCTGTGAGAGTTGGACCAAAATAGTGTAAGAGGGAATTCAAATAAAGACAAAAAAGTTCGCTGTTTCAATTAAATCAAATACAAATATCGCTTGACAGTTTGGCGTTGTTATAACCAACAAAAACAAGTATTTTGTCTTTTTAATGTTCGATACATTTATTGGTTCACAAAAAACAGAATCATTAGTCAACTCTCTGAGCTCTTTGATCCGGATTTCTCAAGAATGTCAACCTTCAAATCTTTCAGTTTCTTTTGAGTTTCTTTCGCTGTAATGAGATTTTCACACTATATTTCACATTGAATGTATCTCACCCTTGTCCAATAATTCTTGCTTGATTTCTTTCCCTTTATCTGTAATATTTTAATAAAAGAAACAATAATACTCAGTTATACTCACAATTAGAATCCTTCAGTTTCTCTTGCAAATTGTCTAGCTGTTCTTTCAATTTTTTGCCCAATTCTGTTTGGAGATCCTCATCGGCATTTACACCCTGGGCATTATTTCCGCCAGAATTGGTTGTTAGAGAGTGGATTGGTGATAAGGCTTCATCGAGCACACCTCCGAGATCCTGAAAATCAAGACATTCATCATCTGAAAACATGAAAAGAACATACGAAAGCAGCTCCGAATCCAACGAAGAAGAAGAACGCAAGCAGCAGAATGGAAAGTTTCATTTCTGACGACTGTGATCAATGCATCTCCTGCCACTCTTTTTATGTGTATCTTTTTTAATTTCAGATATTTTTCAAGCCATAATATGAATACATTATATCAATATCCACAACGGAGGATTGTATTGTTCCCTATTGTTGGATTGGTAGACATGTAGGAGGATCGTGTTATGCTCGGAAATGAAAAAAATGTGTTTGTTTTTTCGGGAAAGAGCGAACTAAAATACCGTAATCGGACAGATTGGCAGAGAACAAGTAGAAAAAGAAAACTGAAACAAGACAAAGAGTACTGGATCCACAGATATATGTTTCCTTAACCTGTCCGATTACGGTATTTTAGTTCCTTCTTTCCCAAAAAAAATAAAAAAATATTCGCTTCATTTCCGAGCATAACACGATCCTCCTACATGTCTACCAATCCAACAATAGGGAACAATACAATCCTCCGTTGTGAATATTGATATAATGTATTCATATTATGGCTTGAAAAATATCTGAAATTAAAAAAGATACACATAAAAAGAGTGACAGCAGATGCATTGATCACAGTCGTCAGAAATGAAACTTTTCATTCTGCTGCTTGCGTTCTTCTTCTTCGTTGGATTCGGAGCTGCTCTCGTATGTTCTTTTCATGTTTTCAGATGATGAATCTCTCGATTTTCAGGATCTCGGAGGTGTGCTCAATGGAGTTTCATTGCCGTTGAATGTGTTAAGAAAGGAGCTGGACTCTGTGCTAATAAAAATAAAGGATTCTATCGGTTTGAATCACTCAGTATTATTGTTTTTCTTATCGAAACATTTCAGATAAAGGAAATGATATCCCGGAGGAAATTTTGGAGAGAGGTAAGCTCAATATGGTATACATATAATGTGAAAATCTCATTACAGCAAAAAAACTTCGAGACGAACTGAGAGCAAGGGGGTTGAAAATTGATGAAAAAGCAAGAGATTTATTAGGAAATATCAGAGAAGACGCGAAGAATTTATTGTTTCCACACTCAGACCATGACTGATAATTCTGTTTTTTCGAACCAATAAATATATCGAGCATTCAAAATTACTTTTTGAAAATGGTTAGTAAAATATAAAAAGACAAAATACAACACTCGTTCCGCATCTGTCAATGTGTCCGGATACCCATCACCACCTTCTCTCCGAGTCCTTCATCTCTTGTCCCTCTGTATATCTGTGTGTCCAGATGTCCAGTGGCGTTGTCTCCATAGAGACAGCCGGAATCTTCTTCTCCTCCATTGTCTTCTCGCAGTCTTTTCCCATCATCTCTACTATAACACCTCTCACTCCTGCTTATCTTGTTACCTAACAACATGTATGCATGAAATCAGAGACAGAGCGAGAGGGGGGGGGGGACACTCTGAAATCGATAATCATATGAGGGAAGGGGACGTGGTTGTGAGGGGAAACACATAGTGAGCGTTGTGTGAGCGTCTTTTCAGATTCGTAAGAAAAAAGGGGGGGGGATTAGCCTCGGACTACAATTACTTCAAAAAAATGGAAAAATTCCTCGGTAACTACATATTTTTGATAAAAATGTCAGTAATACGCTAGAAATCTGAGTTGAACGGAATCCAAAGGTGTGTCTGTTTGTCCGGATGTCCCCTTTATAGGCGTGCGGGTCTCTAGAGAGATAGAGAGCTAGACCACTCTCTGTCTATCCCTCCTAATGTCCGAATGCCTCTATCTGTGTGTCCGGATGTCCAGATGTCCATCATTGCTTCTGGAACGTTCCTCTTCCCCCTCCCCCTTTTCCTCAACTTCTGACTCTCTGCCCGTCTTGACTCTGCCCCTTCCCCCTTTTTTAGTGTACATGTCTTCTCTTCTTCAGTTATTCTAATAGATGGTGAGGTGGCAAAGAATCTCTGTGTTCTCTCTGCCCCTTTCTAATTTTTTTTGTGAATGTGTGTATATGTATCTGTCGGTGTGCCCCTCTTTTTCTTCGCGCTCCTCTAGATCAATATGGTTGTTGTTTTTTTTCTCTATTTCTGTTATATTCAGGTCTCCCGTTTCTCTTGGAAACGGTACTGTTAGGTCTAAGGGGTCTAAGGGGTCTAAGGCGTTCAGGGTTTCAGGGTTTTAGGGTTTCAGGGTTTCAGGGTTCATCCCCCCTTTGTCTCTCTGTTTTCAAAATTTTAAGTATTACTATAATTGGCTGTGATAAGGGTAATTATGCCAATAATGTCCCTATCTTCTTATTACACTGATCGTTGATCACATACCCTTGGCTAATCCTCCTTCTCTCCTCGTCCATCATTTTCTACAGTACCCCTCCTCTCTCTCATTATCCCGCACTAGCCTCCTGGCTAGAGCTATTAGCACCCCCCGTTCCTCCCGGCCTACATTGTGTTTCTGGTCCGTATGTCTCTAATAGCCAATAGTATTTACTTATAATGTTCTGGACCCTTCGATATTAGTTTTTGACAAGAATTGTGCAATTAGGTACTGTTTAACAGTTAGGGAAGTTGTCAATTTCCTTATTTTTAAAACTTGAAACAGTTAGTTAATTTTTGTATGTGAAAAATGTATGTGAAAAATGTGTCCAACATTTCCAGCCGTCAAACGATGAAACTCAACGTGTCGGCTTAAAAATACTAGAAGATCTAGAATTTTTGTAATCCTGATAATAGAGTTAGCTTATTATTCAGTGTACTTTATTTCCTTTATTTCTAATTAAAATTCCCGTCAAAATCAAGATTTAATGATATCCCACTGTTCCCATTATGCTTCAAAATATAGTGATACAGTAAATTTTTAATTTTCAAAACTTAAATCCCAAAAAATCCAGATAACTCTAGTTTATCCATTGAAGTTGTTTTTTGAACTATTTTCATCTCTAAAACCCCTGAAACAGTAACTTTTCGGATCATTTTACTGTAAAAACATGCATTTTTCTCCCGTTTTTGACTTGAAACCCCAATTTTCGGCCCAAAAATGCCATTTTTCAATAATTTCCAGTCAAAAATCACCAAAAGTAAGCTCTGACGGAATGTCTTTCAAGGAGGAGTATTCAGTTGTTGACGTGAGTTTTTGAGCTGAAAATCCAGGTTTTCTGGATGAAAAATCCTGAAAAAGATGACTGGTTTTGCCTGAAAATGAGGGATTTTTGAGTCCGCTGGTGCGCCTTCGGCGCGTTTGGGAGTGTATGATTTTGAGCGAAATTAGCCGATTTTTAAGCGATTTTTCGAGTGATTCAAGCTGAAAATCTGCCATTTCTCGGTTGAAACCATTTTCCTATTTATCTATTTCAGTAACAAATGACATTTTTGGGACAAAAAATGTGATAAAAGTCAATTTTTCGATTCGAAAATGGAAAAAAATCATGTTTTCGCAGTAAAACGATCGGAAATTGCGAAAAAGGGGGGATTTTCAGATGAAAAACCTACAGTACCCCTTCTAAGCCTGTCTAAGTCTATCTAAGAGCCGTTCATCTGTCCAGTGACCCTTGATCCCAATGTCCCATTTTTCCTCGTTGGGTACATTCCTATCGATTCTTAAACCAGTGTCTTTTTCTCACCGCCTGTGCCTATCCAGGCCATAGTCTATAGGCCATAGTCTATAGGCCATAGTCTATAGGCCATCGTCTATAGGCCATCCAGGCCATAGTCTATAGGCCATAGGCCATAGCACCCTAAATGAGCCATCCATCGATTCTGACGTCATTCACCTCCCTTTAATACAGTACCCCTTCCCCATGACCACCCATCCAACAAACGCCTGTGCAAGCAAGTACATACGCCCTTACCCCTGCCGGCTACCCCCCGAACTCCTTTTCCCTCCTGCGTCTCTCTCTCTCTCTCCTCTAACGCTCACTACGCTAGCCATCGTCCTCCAAGCGTCGGAGGGACAATGGCTAGCGTGGTGAGTGAAAATTTGTGAGCGTCACTCACAGCGCTCACACCACTCACACACACACACATACTCACTGTTGCTGCCAAGCGATCCCCCTTCCCCTCCAGCCTCCTCCAGCTGATGTTGCGTAAAGAAATAGTGTGTGCCGACGCGGAGACGCCAGACACTCCGTGGACCCCATGACTCCGATGTGTCTGCGTCTCTCTGTCTCGTTCTCTCTACGTCTCTCATTTTTTGAAAAAAAAATGGGAAAAACACTTGTTGCAACCGCTTGTTGTGTTTTTGTTTATTTTTCGCAGGTTTTTCACCTTTTAGCAGGTTTCACAAGTTTTGGACGGCGATTTTTGAGATTTTGGGGGGGAAATGGTTTAGGAGGGTCCGGAAAGCTTCCGAAAACTTTTCAGTGCAGTTTTTTTTGGATTTTCGGGTATTTTTAGTCAAAAAATCGCAAATTTCAGCGAAAAATTGCGGTTTTTTAGGATGTACAGTTGAAACATTGCTCAAACGAGCTTCCGATGAGTTATTAGTGCAGTTTGCACCTATTTTTAAGTACTAAAAACGCCAAAATCACTTTTTTTTGGTCATTTTTTGACTCAGAAACCATATTTTTCAATTAAAAATTACGGTTTCAGGGTATAGAGTTGGAAAACTGCTGGGGAACATTATTAGTTCATTTTCCTCCATTTTGAGTTAAAAATTACAGTTTCAAAGGAATTTTGAGTCTTTTTTTTCACTTTATCTTACTATTGTGTCTTCCTCATTTTCCACAGTTGAAAAATTTACTGTTTTAGCCCAATAAAACCCAATTTTCAACTAAAAAATTACTGTTTCAGCTCAAAAACCCTAATTTTCACCGATTTTTTGGTTTTGATTCATGAAAATCTGGGCGCGTCAAGTACAATACCTATTTCAAACGCTTTTCAACTATTTTTAGTGTGAAAATCCTAATTTTCAACTAAAAAATTACTGTTTCAACTCAAAAACCAATATTTTCAGAAATTTTTCAGTTTTGATACGTACGTGATCTTAGCTTTACTAATTTGAAGCATTTTCGTACTCATCACTGTTTATTTGGCATGCTTCTAACTATTTTTAGTGTAAAAATCCAACATTTTCTATCTAAAATCACTGTTTCAGCTCTAAAACAACAATTTCCAGAGACTTTTTGGTATTGATACAAGTAAAATCTTCCCTTGATTATTGTGTAGTTTCTGGTTTTTATTGAGTTCTAACTACAAACAAACATTGGGCTTCGACGTTCAGAAAATTGGTAGATTTCATGCTTTTAGTTAGAAAAACTGAAAAATCGTTGAAAAACCGAGTTCATAAGCAATTTTCCCTGTCTGGCGTTCTTTCGACGCGTTTTTTCTAACAGGAAATCCAAAAATAGGTTTTTTTGACACCAGAAAATAAATTCGGTTGGCTGGTGCGCCTCGGGCGTTTTACCGGAATGGAGTTAAACAATTTGACAATGTTATACTGATTTTTGTGAAAAATATTCCTATGGGAAGCTCCGCCCACTCTTTCTCTCTCTCTCTCTCTCTCTCTCTCTCTCTCTCTCTCTCTCTCTCTCCTTCTACCAAGGTTCATGCCGCAGTAATTCCAAAAAGGGGCGTGGCTTAGAAAAACCGTGCCGCACAATTGTTTGGTGGAATTTTTGAAAGCTTAGAGTGATTTTTTTATTACTGTTTTAGACAATTTTCATTTTTCATTATTTTTTCTTCTGACAATTCTCTCATTTTCCTCAATTTCTTGACTTTGTCAAAAAAACTTATTAGCTTATCTACAATTCTCTCTGCTGATATTCTGTTTCAGTACTACTACTGACATTCTATATTCATTATTTTCCAATTTTTTCACTATCTTCAAACTCTGTTTCGAATCCTATGTTTTAAGCCAAAAATCTCTAAAACTAGCTCGAAAATCGTTAAAAACTAACTGGTTCAGCTCAGAAACAGCAATTTTCTGTGATTTTTAGGTGTTGATACATATAGAAAATCTTACCATTTCAAATCCTACATCTATTTTGAAGTCGCTTTTTGTCATATGTTTGATTTTCAATGGATTTTCGAAAGCTTACAGTGGTTTTTCTATTTATTTTTTACAGTTTCAGACAATTTTCATTTTTCATTATTTTCTCTTCATAGAATTATATTGTTCTTCGAATATTCAATTTCTCAAAAAATGTAATATCTCATCTACAATTCTCTCTCTCTCTCTCTCTCTCTCTCTCTCTCTCTCTCTCTCTCTCTCTCTCTCTCTCTCTCTCTCTCTCTCTCTCTCTCTCTCTCTCTCTCTCTCTCTCTCTCTCTCTCTCTCTCTCTCTCTAACTTTTTTGAATTTTTCACTGTTTCAGCATTCAAACTGTAGAATTCTGTTGTTTTATTCCCACAATGCATTCAATTTATCCTTAAGCTCCGCCCACTATCTCTCCCTCTCTCTCTTCCTATCCTTCTAACAAGGTCCATGCCGCAGTATTGCTAAAAATGGGCGTGGCTTAGAGAAAACCGTGCCGCATAATCGTTTGGGGGGGGATTTTCGAAAGCTTAGAGTGATCTTACTACATATTTTTTACAGTTTCAGACAATTCTTATTTTTCATGATTGGTTCTTTTTGGAATTGCTCATTCACTTTTCTAATTCTTGAATTTCTCAAACAAATTTGTTATCTCATCCACAATCCTCTATTCTGGTGTTCTGTGTCAGTACTACTACTGCTGCCATTCTATATTCATTCTTTCCCTATTCTTCTATTGTTTCTCCGAATTCAATTTCAAATTTCAATTTTCTTGCTCTAAATTTCCCTTAATATGTTACTGTATCTACTCCGCCCATCTTTTTTTGTGGGCGGGGCTTTCTAAGTAAGTTCTGACACTGCTCATGTGATGGAAGCTGGAACACAGTTTCATCTCCAAAACTTGTATTGTTTCAATTCTGAAACAGTATTTTTTAGTGAACATTTTCTTATCTCTTGCGGCGATAGCCGCACAACTTTCACTACCTGAGTATGCCCTTCAGAAAAGCGTTCTTTTTTCACTTTTTTCTCAAATTTTTCACTGTTTCAGCATTCAAACTACTGAATTCTATAGTTGAATTCACTGATTACATGATACTGTTCTATTTCAGTCTTCTTTTGCTAATTTATCATTTCATATGTCTACTATCTCATCTCATCTTCATTATTTCATATCTTTTCTCTTGAAACAGTAATATTTTGACAGCGACAAACCTCTCCCTAGTTCTATTTCTTATCAATTTCTTATCAATTACTCATCCTTTTGTTCTCCTTCTTTTCACCTAAAAATTGTTGTTGACTGATAAGATTGATGACTTATTTTCAAGGTCTCTGTCAGTTCAATCTGCCCTCCCATAGCTTTCTGTGTGTCCGGATGTCTCTTCGGCGTACTGTACCCATATTCCATCTGTGTGTCAGTTTGTCCACCGGAGAGTAGCTCACAATCGAGCAATCTTAGGGTAGTTCTGCTTGTCCGGATGTCCAAAATCTAGTTTTGAGCCGAAAAATGATGTTGCAGACTTTATGTTGTCTCAAAAACTGGTTTTTTCGTTTATCTGTTCGTCCAAATGTCCAAAATCTCGATTTTTGTCTTTTTTTTCACTACTGTTTCAAAAAATTCTCAATAGGAAAGTTCTGAATCTCTAGAGCGTTAATTTAAAGAAGTTGTATCCTCTGTATTCTGAAAATCCGGATGTCCGAATGTCCATCTGTGTGTCCGGATGTCCAAAATGTAGTGTTTTTCTGTTTGTTCGGATGTCTTTAACTTCATTTTTTCACTGTTTCAATTAAATTTCATTTCAGGAAATGCAATTTTTATTCGATCCGAAAAGTGCCGAAACGTTCAAAAAGTGTTCAAAATCTGTCTCTGCTTCTGTTTATCCGGATGTCCTTAGCCTCATTTTTTGGAACAAAATGTCTGTCTGTGTGTCCGGATGTCCGGATGTCTTTCGATGCCATCGGACATCTGGAAATAGTGAAATTTTTGATTTTGAAAGTCCTTTTTCCTGTTTTTGACCAAAAAATCACCTTTTTTCCAATTATCGATGTCTGTCTAGATGTCTGGATGTCCAAAATCTAGTTTTGAGCTTAAAAATGGGGTTTTTGGTTTGTCCGGATGTCCTTTCTTATATTTTTCCACTGTTTCAAGTAACTTTCCTTTCAGAAAATGCAAATTCGATTTTACTCAACTTTTTTCGAAAATGTTCAAAAAACTTCCAAAATTGTCTGTGCGTCTGTTTATCCGGATGTCCTGACCATTCCTTTTCACAATTTTTTGATACAATATGTCTGTCTGTTTGTCCGGATGTCCAAAATCTAGCTTTGAGCCTAAAAATTGAGGTTTTGGTTTCTCCGGATATTCTTAATTTCACTGTTTCAAAAAACTTTCATGTAAAATCACAAAATGTAATTTTTGATTTTTCCTCTAAGCAATGTGAATCTTGGCCTCATGTTTTCCAATTTTTCGGTATGAAATGTCTGTCTGTGTGTTTGTGTGTCCTTCTTAAGCTCTCTAAACCAAAATCTGTCTGTGCGCCTGTTTGTCCGGATGTCCGGATGTCCAAAATCTAGTTTTGAACTCAAAATTTTAGATTGTTGGTTTCTCCAGTTGTCCTTATTTTCATTTTTTCACTGTTTCAAATAATTTTGATATCGAAAAATGTCAAATCCCAAAACTTTCAAAATTTTTTCATAATCTGTCTGTGCGTCTGTTTATCCTGATGTCCTCACTCTCTTTTTTTCAATTTCTGGTCTTCCCAAACTCTCTAAACCAAAATTTACATTTTCAAGTTTATCCGGATGTCCGGAATCTCCAATTTCACTTTTTTCTCGAATTTCCGCGCCGCCTAACTTTCTTTTCTTGGATTTCTCCTTAATTTTCATCATTTTCCAGCCATGACCACGTCCCCGGATCGAAATCTCAAAGAAGAAATCTTCCAAGCTCTGAAGAAGGAAAACTACGAGTTGACGTGCGAAGTGATGGCTAACAGCACTGCCCTCGCCGTCAAAAATGGACAAGTCCAAAAGTTGAATGGACAGGTCAAAGAGCTCAATGAGATGGTTGTTCGGCTCAACGAGAGGGAGGCGAAAACTCAGAAATTGCTTCATCAATTCGAGAAGAGTGAGATGGGGCTTCAATTGGAAATGATCAATATGAGAAAGGAGATGGAGGGAAAGGAATCCAACTTGATGGAGTTAACCAAGCAAATCGAGGAGTTGAACAAGGAGAAGAAGGAGTTGCAAAGGGCTATGCTGGATAGTGTAGCCGAAATGAATAACGAACTGGCTCAGCAAGTTGAGGAGGATGAAAAACTATTCAAATGGTATGTCACCAAATACAAGCATCAAAAAGTGCCAGCTGAGTATAAAATAAAGAGTCCTCTGAATGATCTTGGATTGCATGACTCGATAATGGAGCGGATGGAAGTTTACAAGCAAAACCCGGCTGATGCATTGAAGTTGATGAGAGAGGAACGGGATGAGCTGGATCGTTTAGCCAAGATAGGGGAGGAGGTGAAGAATCTAGAAGCCAACAAGAAGCGGATTGTTGAGAAGGAGTTGGCGGATGCGCGGATGGAGATTATCAGTTTGAGAAAAGAAATGGATGAAGCGAAAACCCAGAAGGGGTATGTGACAGACATGACATTGGATGATGTCATTCGTGTTATGCAAAGAACTTCCATTGGGGAGCATGACGGGAAGAAGAAACAACTGAAAACTGAAAAGAAGGAGCAGCTGATAGATCTGTTGCAGATGCGTGGCGAAGAGAAAAATTCGAAGGATCGTGTGGAGGCGGATGAGGAAAACGCAAAGATGGGAGAGTCGGAAAGTGAGTTTTTGGCGCGGATTACTGTTTTGAAGTCTCTCTGACTGGACAATTTACTGTTTCAACTCAAAAACCCTACTTTTCACATAAATTTTCTATGTTGATACGCGCAAAAATTTTTCCAAAATACCTATTTTAAGCGTTTTTAAACTATTTTTAGTGTAAAACAATTGTTTTAGTTCAAAATCAATAGTTTTCATCATTTTTTCTTCAAATTTATAAGTAAAAATCTAAAAATACTCGATTTCGCCGTGTTATTGTGTAGTTTGCGGTCATTTTTTGCCTAAATTTAGTGTAAAAATTCAAAATTTTCAGGGTGAAATTACTGTTTCAACTCAAAAATAACTTTTTTTAGCGACTTTTAAGTCTTGATTCGTATAAAGCGTTCACTGTTTTTGAATTCAACAAAATAAGCAAATTTCGCTGTCTGGCGTTCTTTTGGCGCGTTTCTTTCAACAGGGAAACCCAAAAATTCTGAAATTTTTTGAAAATTGGTTGGCTGGCGTGCCTTAGGCGCTTAATGGAATGCAGCCCAAAAACGATGAAAGCTAGCTGAAAAAGCTGTGGCTTCTAGTGGTATTTTTGAAAATCAAGAGCTCAGGCTATCTATCTGTGTGTCTGTGTGTCCGGATGTCTGTCAATCCATCGGGCTTCTGTCGGTTTTTCCAGTTCTCTCCTGTTTTTGAATAAAAAGTCTCTATTTTTTAAAATTTTGACGTCCTGATGTCCGGATGTCCAGAATTTAGTTTTGAACTCAAAAATTTGGTTGTTTTTGGTTTGGTCGGTTTTTCCCGGCTGTCCTTTTTTAACGGTTTCAAATACCTTTCATAGAAAACAAATTTGACTGAAACAGTGTTTTTTAAGCAGAAGTTAGGCCAACAACTCGAAATTTTTCATTGTTTCAGCTGTAAAACTTGGATTTCCACATTTTCCTTTTTCCAGACACCAACCTCGCCGACACGATCAGCATCAAGGACTCCAAAATCACCGAGCTAACAACCCAACTGGAAAACGTCACCTCCACCAACGAGCGGCGAATGAATCAACTCTTCCATGAGGTTCAGCGTCGAGAGGAGAAAATTCAAGACTTGCTCCACGAGCTCCAAGAAACAAAAGCTGTTCTCAAAGACTTGAAGGCCCAGGCACCCCAGTCGGAAGGATTTCAGAAGGTTGAAAAGCTGAAAAATCAGTTACAGATGGCTCGGGATGAGATGAAAAAGATGAAGATGAAGTATGAGGAGAGATTGAAGAGTGGCGATGAGACAAGTGAGTCTATGGGGCCGGTTACTGTTTCAAAATTTTCTGAATTTGATTCGAAATATATTTCACTACTTTCTCACACGTCCGGATATCCAAAATCTAGTTTTGAGCTTGAAAATTGGTTTCTTTCTCAACGAAAATGCTGTTTTAAGCATCTAGAAACCTTCTTTCGTTGTTCCGACTGTCCATCTGTGTGTCCGGATGTCTTTCTATGCATCGGACATCTGAAAACAGTGGTTTGAAAGTCTCATTCTTTCTATTTTCTGGATTTTTGTCTGTCCGGATGTCCAAAATCTAGATTTCAGACCTCAAAAATGTGTTTTTCCGTTTATCTGTTAGTCCAGATGTCCAAAATTGTCCAAATTCTGAAAATTTGGATGTCTGGGAACATTTCTATCTGTCTGGTTTTCCTGTTTTGATGTCTGTCCAGATGTCCAGACGTCCGGATGTCCAAAATCTCGTTTTGAGCTCAAAAATTGCTTTTTAGTTTGTCCGGATGTCCCTACTTTCCTTTTCCAAACAACTTTTATATCGGAAAATGCATTTTTTTGATTCGATTGAAAATTTTCCGAAAAAACTCCGATCACCATCTGTGTGTCTGTGTGTCCGGATGTCTGCCGATGCATCGGAAAACTGGAAACAGTACAATTTTGAGTTTCGATAGTCTTGTTTCCTGTTTTTGACCAAAAAATAACCTTTTTTTAATCATCAATGTCTGTCGAGATGTCCAGATGTCCAAAATCTAGTTTTTAGCTAAAAAATTGGAGTTTTTTGGTTTGTCCGGATGTCCTTTTTGTATTTTTTCACGGTTTCAAGTGACTTTCCTTTCAGAAAATGCAAATTCGATTTCGCTCAACTTTTTTCGAAAATGTTCAAAAATTTTTCGTCTATTTTCCGGATGTCCTGACCCTTCCTTTTCACAATTTATTGGTACAAAATGTCGGTGTGTCTGTCCATATGTCCGGATGTCCAAAATCTAGTTTTGAGCTCAAAAATTGAATTTGCCTGTTGGTCTGGATATCCTTAATTTCACTGTTTCAAATAACTTTCATGTAAAATCACAAAATGTAATTTTTGATTGATTGCCTCTAAGCAATGTTAAATTTGGCCTCATGTTTTCCATTTTTTCTATACAAAATGTCTGTCTGTGTGTTTGTGTGTCCTTCTTATGCTCTCTAAACCAAAATCTGTCTGTGTGTCGTTTTTTGGTTTCTCTGTCTGTCCGGATGTCTCTACTTTCATTTTCCAAACAACTTTCATATCGGAAAATGCATTTTTTGATTCGATTGAAAATTTTCCAACGATCCGTGAATCGTTCAAACTTTTCGACTTAAATTATTGACTAAAACAGTAAATTTTTAACGGTATTTCAGCCCAACTCCTCTACAATTCCCACATTTTTCAATTTCCAGACGCCCACCACGCCGAGATGATAAGCATTAAGGACAACAAAATCGCCGAGCTCCAAGCTAAAATGAAAAACACCGTCATCACTAACCAGTGCCGAATGAACGAACTGTTCGCGGAAATCAAAGACCGAGAGGGGAAAATCCAAAATTTGCAATATAAGCTCCAAAATGCAGTCATTAGAAACTTTAAGTCCAAAAAGATCGCAGCGCCAGAGGCGCCCCAGCCTGAGGCGGATAGTGACGGCGAGAAGGAAGAAATCGAAGGAATCCTGGAGGAGGAGGAGCTGAAAAATCAGTTGCAGATGGTTCGGGATGAGATGAAAATGATGAAGATGAATTATGAGAAGAGATTGAAGAGTGGCGATGAGACAAGTGAGAAATTTTCTGAATTTGAATTTAAAAATCTAGTTTTGAGCCAAAAAATGATGTTTCGGAAGGTATTTTGTATCAAAAAGGGGTTTTTTTGGTTTATCTGTGTGTCCGGATGTCCTAAAACGTCAATTCTAAAAATTTGGATGTCCGAATGTCCATCTGTGTGTCCGGATGTCATCGGACATATAAAACGTCAAACTTGACCTATGGCCGAGTTTTTCACCTGGTGGCCTAGAAATCCAAATTTCGGGAAAACTAGTCCCCGAGCTCAAAAAGTTCTACCACTGTCAGTTTTTGCCATTTTTAGCTGTTGTGCCAAAATGTTCAAAAAAGTGTGCAAAATCTGTCTGTGCTTCTGTTTATCCGGATGTCCTTAGCCTCATTTTTTGGAACAAAATGTCTGTCTGTGTGTCCGGATGTCCGGATGTCTATCGATGCATCGGACATCTGGAAATAGTGAAATTTTTGATTTTGAAAGTCCTTTTTCCTGTTTTTGACCAAAAAAACTGACTTTTTTCCGATTATCGATGTCTGTCCAGATGTCCGGATCTCCAAAATTTTGTTTTGAGCTCGAAAATTGGGGTTTTTTGGTTTGCCCGGATGTCCTTATTTTCATTTTTCACATACATTCGTTGCCCAAAAAAAACTAAATGTCAAAATTTTTTTCACCAAAAATTTTGTCTGAAACAGTAAATTTTTACGGTTTCAGCTCTACTGACCACTGAATTTCCATATTTTCGCTTGTTTTCCAGATACCCAGCTCATCGACATCATCAAAGAGCAACGTACCAAGCTCGGCGCGCCAGAGGCGCCCCAGTCGGATAGCGAGCAACTCAAAAATCAGTTGCAGATGGTTCGGGATGAGATGAAAAAGATGAAGATGGAATATGAGGAGAGATTGAAGAGTGGCGATGAGACAAGTGAGTCTATGGGGCCGGTTACTGAATCTAGCTTTTTCTAATGATGTCTGTCTAGACGTCCGGATGTCCAAAATCTGGTTTTCAGCTCGAAAATGGGATTTAGGCTTATTTGCTTGTCTGGACTCTTATTATTTTGAAACGTCATGTAAGATTTTTTTGAAAAATTCTCAAAAAAAACTCCAAAAATTTAGAATTTATAACGAAAACCGTAAAAAACGCTGCATTCCAGACCCAATTTTCCTTTTTTTTCCAAAATTTTCAAAAAATGTTTGCGAAATCTGTCTGTGCGTCTGTTTATCCGGTTGTCGGTTCAATTTTCAAACTTTAAATTTTCAACGAAAATCCTCAATAATCATCAAAATGTCAAAAAAAACCACCAAAAACTGCAAAACGTCGAAAAATAGGTTGGGGACTAGTTTTCGACTTGGTGGCCTAGAAAACCAAAATTTGTGAAAACTAGTCCCGGTGCTATTTTTGACAGGTTTTGATGATTTTTGAGGTTTTTTTTGTTGAAAATTGCATTTTACATGGTTATCTAGTTATGGGGACTAGTTTCCGATTTGGTGGCCTAGAAAACCAAATTTCGTAAAAACTAGTCCAAAAGTAATTTTTGACAGTTTTTACTACTTTTTAAAAGTTTTTTCTGTCAAAAATCGTATTTTGGTTGTTTTTATAGCATCTTTTTTTCAGATTCCCAACTCATCGATACCATCAAAGAACAGCGTACCAAGCTTGCCGAGCTGGAAGCTAAGCTGGTAGTCAGCGAGACCGCGCCGGAGGCGCGCCAGCCAGAGGACAGTGACGCCGAGGAGTGGGAGCATGTTGAAGAGTCGGATACCAAATAAATCGGTTTTGTACATTATTTTTAGAATTGTAAAATAATAAAATCCCGATGTATTTTTTATGAAAATTTTAAAGATGTATTATTTTTTAATTTTAAAGGTCTAAACCCCTTGTACAATATCTTTATCTATCTCAATTTTTTTAAAATTTTTAAATCCCAAATTTCAGAAGTTTTATGCCGCTGGATCAACCACAGCCGCACAGATTTGAGAAGATGTCGTAAGTTTTTTTTTTTGGACATCCGGACACACAGACACACATAAAACATGTTTCAGCACCGCTATGCTCGGAGAGATGGCCGCGAGACTCGAAAAAACGAGAGAGATGTTGAAGGAGATTGTTGAAGCGGAGGAGAACGTGGAAATGTGAGTAAAAACTGTAAAAACTTTCGAAAATAACTCGGGGACTAGTTTTACGAAATTTGGTTTTCTAGGCCACCATGTGGAAAACTAGTCCCCGCTCTGTTTTTTTGGGTTTCATAGCTAAACAATTATGAAAAATGCGATTTTCAGCAAAAAAAAAACCTCAAAAACCCATAAAAACCGTAAAAAATGACTCGGGGACTAGTTTTTACTAAATTTGGATTTCTAGGCCATGTCTTGGAAAACTAGTCCCCGTAGCTAAACAATCACAAAATGCGATTTTCGACAGAAAAAAACTTTCAAAAAGTAGTAAAAACTGTCAAAAATGACTCGGGGAGTAGTTTTTACGAAATTTGGTTTTCTAGGCCACCAAGTGGAAAACTAGTCCCCAACCTATTTTTTGGTTTTGTAGATCAGGAAAATGCAATTTTCAACAGGAAAAAACCTGCAAAAACGTCTTTAAACAGAAAAAATAGGTCGGGGACTAGTTTTCCAAATTTTGGTTTTCTAGGCCATGTCTTGGAAAACTAGTCCCCATAGCTAAACAACCATGAAAAATACGATTTTTAACGAAAAAAACCTCAAAAAAATCATAAAACCGTCAAAAATGACCCAGGGACTAGTTTTCGACTTGGTGGCCTAGAAAACCAAATTTCGAAAAAAAATAGTCCCCGGGTCATTTTTTGTTGATTTTGATGATTTTTACGAGGTTTTTTTTGTAGAAAATCGTGTTTTTCATGAACACAACAAAAAAACTGCAGAAAGTCGAAAAAAAGGCCAGGGTCTAGTTTTTAACGGTGGCCTAGAGAACCAAATTTTGAAAAAAACTAGTCCCCGTGTCATTTTTGACAGTTTTGACGATTTTTTGAAGGTTTTTTTCATTAAGAATAGCATTTTCAGGTCTGACTCCGACGAACCTGAGGATCTCATCGCGGTGATCGCTCGTATCATAGCAGACAAGGACGCCGAGATCAAGCATCTCAAAGATCTGAAAACTAATCCAGGCGCCGCTATCGATAACAAAATGAATGGCTACCTGAGCGTCATCCAGACTCAACTATTGTCTCAAAATGAATCAATTCAAGCGGAAAAGTTGAAAAAATACAAGGCAAGACTTCAGACGAAGAATGTGAAGCTCCGCGAGCTGCGGAATGAGAATAAGGATTTGAATGAGAAGTTGGTGGATGGAAAGAAGAAGTTTATTGAGAAGGAGAACAAATTGGAGGCTGATATTGAGAAAAAGAACAATTTGATTCAAAAACTCGCCACTGGAATGCAGGATTATATGAAATCTACGACAGCTAACCGTAAGGAATTCGAGGATGACATCGAGGAGCTCACCGAGAATCTTCAGGAAGCGGAAGATGAAATCGAGAAGATGCAAGTGGAAGCGAGAGAGCGGGATGAGAGGCTGAAGGAGGCGAAGGAGCAAGTGAAGAAGGAATCGACGCGGATTGAGGAGATGAAAGTGGAGTTGAAGGAGACGAAGACGCAGTTGATACAGTGTTTGGATGATATGAGAATGATGAAGAAGGAGCAAAAAGAGCAAGAGGAGAAGAGGGAGAGGAAGGAGAAGGAGATTGAAGGTTAGTGCGTCAATGGCGCGCCAGGGTTTAGGGCTGGGGCTTTAGGGGCGATGGGATTGGGCATTTCATTTCAAGCCTTTTTTCGCCATTCTTAGACATTTCAGAACGCGTCAAAGGCGCTCCAGGGAAAATTTTCTAGTTTAGGGTTTAGGGCTGGGGCTTTAGGGGCGATGGGATTGGGCATTTCATTTCAAGCCTTTTTTCGCCATTCTTAGACATTTCAGAACGCGTCAAAGGCGCTCCAGGGAAAATTTTCTAGTTTAGGGTTTAGGGCTGGGGCTTAGGGGCGATGGGATTGGGTATTTCAACACTTTTTTTGGTCATTCTTAGACATTTTAGAACGCGTCAAAGGCGCGCCAGGGAAATTTTTGTAGTTTAGGGCTTAGGGTTGGGGCTTTAGGGGCGATGGGATTGGGTATTTCAACACTTTTTTTGGTCATTCTTAGACATTTTAGAACGCGTCAAAAGCGCGCCAGAAAGATTTTTGCCGGTTATTAGGGGTTAGAGCTGGGGCTTAGGGGCGATGGGATTTTCATAGAAGCCATTTTAGCCATTTCAGGCTATTTTGAGCCAGTTTAACCCATTTAAAGACATTCTGAGCTATCTTAAAAGCTGTTCAGAACTTGGAATCATTATAAATTTTGACTGTTTCACGCTAGTTATAAGCTTTCAAGACTATTTTTGTGGAGATTTGCTCAACATTTTCATAATTGTCAGCTAAATACTCTAAAACTCATAAAACATTCTAAGTTTGACTGTTTCACAATTCATATATCTTTTAAGGATTTAAAAAACATTGATATATCCGTTAGATCGTGAAATTTCTTTGCTGAAATTCTAAAAAAAAGCTTCTTAGATTACTGTTTCATGGCAATTTTGTTACATTTTTTGCATGTTAAGTTAAATATTCCCATTTCTCTTGGTATAATTAGCATAATTCGTGTTCTTAATGCATTTACGTTTTTAAGGTTTGATAGTTCTTATTTTCAGTTTTATCAATTTTGAACTCTAAAATATTTTACTGTTTTTCATTGAGTAGATGATTTGAGCTCAAAAATTTTGAAAATGTTACCGTTTCCCATGTTAGAGCAAGCAACTTCAGGTCAATCTCAAACTCTCAATTATTTTTATAGTGATTTTCATCCTTTCTGCTTTTTAGATTACTGTTTCAAGTACTTTTTGTTAGTTTTGTAATGAGTTTCAAGTTTGATAAACTTTGGCTACAATTTTCAACTTTTGTCATCAGCATAGTAGACGTCTTTTGTTTTTTACAGACGGTTTGAGCTCAGAAATGCTACTGTTTAGTTTTTTAGAACAACTTCCAATTATCAAACTCGAATTCTTTATCACTTTTAGCATTTGAGTAGTTTTCCGGCTGTTTCAACTCATTTCTAACACGAAACTAGCCAAAAGGATTACTGTTTCATGTTTTTAGCAAAAGTTTTTGAAATGCTCAGGTTCTCAGTAGTCCTCTCACCACTTTTAATGCAAATTCTTCTGTTTTTTTTTCAGGGGTTTTCCGGTTACTTGGCATGTTCTGATGCAATACATGCCGTTTATCACTTTAACCCGGCCCTCGGTACAGTAACAAACACTAAGATGGTCCGTATTATATCACAGACTTAGAACTCGCCGAGATCTACATTTCCGTATATTTTTAAACTCATAAAACACATTTTGAAGCAAGTTATGTGCCCCGGATAACAATTATGCTTAAAATATCCAAAAACCCAAAGAAAGCATACTGAAAATCTCTGAGAATTTCCATAAGCGGAACACTATATGTAATTATCAAACCTTAAACTCATTTCAAAGCTAACAAAAATGCCTTGAAACAGTAATCTAAGAAGCTTTTTTTAGGATTTCAGCCTAGAAATTTCACAATCTGTGTCAAAAATGATTCAAAAAAGCCCATAAGTCGGACCAAATAGTCTCAATTTCCAGACCTAATGTACATCAAATACCTCTCCAAAGTCCAAGACTCGCCACCTCAACCACAACTCCTCCCACCACCATCCGTTCTCTCCCCACGCCAGCAACAGTGTCAAACCAACTATCTCGCCATCACTAAGGAGTTCCCGGACGCTCTGAGACTCGTCGATATCAGCCAACTGGTGGATATGATCTGGGATGGGATGGATATGGATGGTCTTCGCAAGACTTTGATGCGTGTGAGAAAGGAGGCGGAGCAAAGGGAGGCGGAGCTTCGTACCGTGCAGGGTGACTTCTAATTATTGTAAACTTTAATTAATTAATTACTCAATCTCAGGGCTTTCTCCATTTTCTCACACTTGATATCTCATGTGCGCTCTATTGACATTTTTGGTATTCTCAAAATTCGAATTCTCAATAGAGCGCTTTTGCAAAACTTGTATTTTCCATTTTTCTACATTTATAATTATCCATAATTTAATAAACTTTTCGCACGATTCAAAAAATTACCATTTTTTAATTTTCCAAGGTTTCCTACCCCTTGTTATCATATCTTTGTCAATTTTACTGTTTTTAATTGTCATTAATTATATAATTACCCAACATTTCCCATTTTCCAGAGACACCCCGATGCCCAAAAAATCGGAAGACGTGATCCCTGTAGACGCCTCTCCGCCGGAAGACGCCGTCGCTCCAGGACCGCCACCTCCGCCCGTCACAGAGCTCGTTGAGGAGCCGGAGCCAGATGGTGAAGTTGTTGCTCAACAATCTGTCCGCGCCGAAGACGCCCCAGACTCCGAAGCCGCACCTCCAAAAAAAGAAAAGCCCGAAATCGTGTTGCTCATCGAGCGGCTCGTCGGCTACCGTCAGAAGATGATCGAGGACGCGAGGGATGAAAGGGACAACTACTTGAAGTTGCACATTCGCAGATTGAGCCTCACGTAAATCCACATGGTCCCGTAAATCTACACAGCGAAGTTTTTTTTTCTTAAATATCGGCACTAGGTTCCTACATAATCACTCCCTACAGTAAGCCCCGTAAATTCCCATAGACATCTCGTAAATCCACACCGAATTTTCGCAAACCTACAGTAATCCTT
This sequence comes from Caenorhabditis latens, assembly GCA_002259235.3. Taxonomy (NCBI): domain Eukaryota; kingdom Metazoa; phylum Nematoda; class Chromadorea; order Rhabditida; family Rhabditidae; genus Caenorhabditis; species Caenorhabditis latens. Next base: position 19,041,079 of record CM056095.1, read on the forward strand.
TTTCCCGTAATCTTACCCCAGCGCTCTGTAAATCTACCATCAGCCGTCCCGTAAATTCACCTAGCTATCTCGTAAATCTACACAAGTTCTCATTGTATATCCACATCGAACTCCCGTAATTCTACCCGATCTCTCGTAAATCAACCCAATGATCTCTCTCTCTCTTCAATGCCAAATAAATCATTTTTCATTTTTTAACCAATTTCATGCCAATTTTTTTTTCTATTTGAAGGTTTAACCCCCTTTTTCAATATCTTTGACTTTATTCTTGTGTTTTTACCAATTTTTAATCAAAATCTCGACTTTTTCCAGCAAAAATGGGTCAAGGAGCTTCCTCAGAAACGACTTCGGACTTTGATCGATTGATTGAAGGTCTTCAAACCCTTCGGAATAAATTTCAGACGGACCCAACCTTCCAAAATACCGTGAAGAGTGCATTGGCTATAAGAAACTTCCAATTTCCAATGAAAGGGACCGAAGAGGAGGTCACTTTCCTCTTGAATTGTGTGGAAGACAATCAGGAGAAGGATAAGATCATCAAAGAGCTCAAGGAGGCGTTGGACAAGGAGAGAAACAGCCATTTGATCACGTGAGTTCGATTTACATGGGTTACTGTAGACTAGTGTCCGATTACGTGGGATCTCACGTCGATTTACAGAGACCTTGGGGTAAGATTACGGAGGGACGGCTTACTGTAGATTTACGAAATCTTGGTAGGGATTTACAAGATGTCTATGTGAATTTACGGAGGTGCTTACTGTAGGTAGCAAATTCTTCAAAAATTTACTGTTTCAGTACATGGGCTCATGTTTACATAAGTTTTCAACCTAGCTGATTTACCACCTCGTAATAATTTCTAGTTTCTAAAATTTAATTGAAAATTTACTGTTTCAATTTTATTTTCTATCTGACAAGTTACTTTTCCGACAGTAAAAACATGACTTTAACAAATTATGTGAAAAATAAAAATGTCAGTTTGAAAAGTTTTTTTTTTCCAAAAAATGAGTAAAAATAGCAAAATGAGTAAAATAGTAAAACAGGAAAAACGCGCCAACTGCAAGCCAGATTTTTGAAAATTTTGAATTCATGAAATATGGAAACGCGCCAAAGGCACGCCAGCCTTTTAAACACCACTTTTTGAAAAAGGCGCCAAAGGCACGCCAGACGTCACAATTTCTCGAAACCTGAGAATCTGGCGTGCCTTTGACGCTTTTTTTGTCAAAAACGCGGGATTTTGATGGAAGATAGAGCTTTTTTTTTGGTATTTTAATCTGAAAATGCTCAAAATCTCGAAAATTCTGCTGAAACCTGCGATTTTTACGATTTTCATGAAAAATCCGCAAAAAATTAATTTTCTGAGCAGAAAATTAGCATTTTCCGACGAAAATTTTGCTGTCTTAGCAATAGGGATAGTGATAGCTATAACGATTTTTCAAAATTTTCAATATTTTCAGAATTCTCGACTGGCAAAAGTCCTCCCCCTCGATCCGTGTCGACGAGAAGCTCCGCCTCTCCAACGACGCCCACACCAGCTATATGGCTCAACTACTCGCTGAAAACGAGCAACTCCGCGGAGCCCGTAACGCAGTAATCGAAAAGGAGCGTGCGATGGAAATCCAGAAGTTTCAGATGTCCGATCAAGTCGCGTTGATTCTAGAGGAATCTGATAAGAGTCTGGATGCGTTGAAGGCCGAGAAGCAGGAGATGGAGCAACAGCTGATATTGAAGAACGAGGCGATCGAGGCGTTGTCGAAGAAGAATTCTCAGTTGACTGAGGACAACTGGCAATTGGATAGCGCTAGAAAAGCCTATCACTCCCAAATCAAGGCCAACACCACACAAATCGATGAGATCACTCAGAACAATAAAGATCTTGAAGAACGTCTTAAAGAAGTGACCGCAGAGTTGAAAGAGGTCTACTATCAACTGGAAACTCATAAAACAGCTGAGGAGATTGCACAAATCGAGAAGAAGAATGAGGAGCAGGCGGCGACTATTGAGATTCTGAAGGGAGAGCTGAATATGGCGACTGTGTTGAAGGAGGAGACGGAGAAGAAGTTGAAGATTGTGCAGGAGACGAAGATTCCGAATAGAATGCAACAAGGTGGGTTTTTGGAAACTTTGAAATTGATTTTGAGCTCAAAAATGTGAAATTTTGGAGCTGAAACTGTGCGAAAACGACTTTTAGCGCGTTTTTGAAATTGGAATCGGTAGAAAACTAGGTTCATATTGCTGAATTTCAAGTTCAATTTGGAAAAATGAGCTCTGGGGCGTCTTAGGCGCGTTTTGGGGCTAATTGTGACCCAGAAATCCTCTAGCTAGACTGCGGTCATTATGTCATCTTTCACTGTTTCAAAGTTTTCTGATAGCAATATAAACACGGCACTCTACTGATGCGATTCCCGGACATCTTCCGATTACCAGCCTTAGGAAACCTAGTCCCTCTAAACTTCGGCCATGGCATTTTTTGAGATATCTATCAGAATTCTGCTGTTTTAACGATTTTCGGGCACCAAGGAATTTACCTTTTTTTACTGTTTCGAAAATTTCTGATAGCAACACAAATCACAATTTACTGATTCGCAGATCATCCATATTGCTGATCTAGAAAACCCACCAGCTAGGCCATCATGATTTTGCAATTTTCAACTGTTTCAAACATTTTTCATTGCAATATGAACGTCGCGTTTTATTGATTCATCGCTCACGTAAGGTTCTTAACTTTGAAAATGATCAAATTCCCTTTTAGTGGCCTAGAAACCCTCCAGCTAGGCCTCGGCCATCATGTCATAGCAATATAAAGACGGCACTCTACTAACGCGACAATTCTAGTCATTCCAAACTTCGGCCTCATCATTTTTCGAGATTTTTACTTAAGTCCTGAAAATTTCAAAAAAAAATCAGGACCGGCTCGTGACAAGTTTGTAATTTTTACAGTTTCAAAATTTTTGGAAAAATAGTATGTGCCTGAAAGCAATGATGTGATTTGTATATGTATATCCAGACTTGTCACGGGCCGGGCCGGGCCGGGCCGGGCCAAAATCAGGAAAAATCTCGGCCCGGCCCGGCCCGGCCCGGCCCGGCCCGCTCGGCCCGGTTTGAAACATTTTTTGAAAAAATTTTGAATTTTTGAATTTTTTTGGAATTTTTTTGAAATTTTTCGAAAAAAGTATAGCTTTCGAATAAAAATTCAAAATTGAATAAAAATGTGAATTTGTACAATAATTTAAGCATTTTTACTCTATTTTTTCGAAAAATTTCAAAAAAATCGGTAAAAAATGGGTACCCATTTTTGAATCCGGGCCGACGGGCCGGGCCGGGCCGAGCAAAATTACAGCCCGGCCCGGCCCGGCCCGGCCCGGGTTTTGACAAGTCTGTGTATATCCAGCTAGGCCTCGGCCATTTTTTACTGGTTCAAAATTTTCTGATAAAAATATAGACAGGGGACTCTACTGATGCGCCGTGACCCGAAGTGTTTACAATTTTAAGCCCCCATTGTCTTTTTTTAAATAAATTTTGTTTTCTGAGGAAGAAACCTCTTAATAAACCAATATAAGTTTACCTATTTTTCCACTGTTTCAAAATTTTATCATAGCAGTATGAACGTCACGTTTTGTTGGTTCGCAGACATCTACAGTACCGCTCAAAAGTATATAAACTTTTTGTTTTTTGATCATAACTTATCTCAAATATGTCCAATTGAGCTGAAACTTTGGGAAAACATTTATTGTAGAGTTTTCGATATATTTGCACAAAATTTGGGTTAAAAAATCATGTTCCAAAAGTTATTTGCACGATTTTCGAAAATCTCGAAAATGCGAAAAAATGACATATTTTCGTTTAAATGACCAGTGTATCAAAAAAGGTAGTATAAACAGGATTTATGATAGTTTTCCGTAAGATACAGTCTAGTTCTTCAATTTTTGAGTACTGATCCGCAATCCTAGACATGCTTTCCATTATCCCGTTCCGGCAAAGTTTGGTGGTTGAGACATTTGGAGTTTCGGAGTTCGAACTACTGTAAAATAGTTTATTTTTGTATAAAACAGTAGCGGTTTGTCCGAAATTATTCAAAAAACAATGAAAAACAATTTAATAATAACCCGATTCTGATACAAGCCCTCAATCAGTTACTAATTTTTGAAATGTGTTGAGAACTTCGGAATTTGGTATCAATTTTAAATTATAATAATAAAAATCCCATTTTTTGGTTTAAAAAACTCATCAGCTAGTCCACCTGGTCATTTTTCACTGTTTCAACATTTTAATGAAATAGTATGTGCTTCAACTCACTAATGGGAGCAATATAAAGACGGCACTCTACTAACGCGACAATTCTAGTCATTCCAAACTTCGGCCACATCATTTTTCGAGATTTTTACTAAAGTCCTGAAAACTTAAAAAAAATCAACTTTGGTTCTATATTCAGTTCAAAAAATTATTGAATTTCAAACCCGGACCGGCTCGTGACAAGTTTGTAATTCTCACTGTTTCAAAATGTTTGGAAAAGTAGTATGTGTCTGAAAGCAATGATCTCTGAACTCTGTATTGTTGATTATCTACGTCCACTCTTTGAAATTAGTTCAAATGACGTTTTCTGAAACCTTCAATACTGTCACCAGGATCTCACCATTTATTTTTACTGTTTCAACAATTTCTGATAAGAATATAAACACGACACTCTACTAATGCAATGAAAGTTGTCCCTCGCATCATTTTTGAAGAGTTTTATTAAATTTCTGTTACTAGGGCACCAAGGGTTCACCATTTTTTCACGGTTTTAAAAATGTTCGATAGCAATGCGTAAACTACAATCTACTGATGAAGGTTGTAAACTTTTGCTGTTTTCAGTTGAAATTGGTCAACTTTGAGGGGGTGTTACGGTATCACGAATTGTCCAACATGATAAATTTTTTATGTATCCTACAGATGAAAAGTAGAGCTTCATTTTTGTAGTTGACAACTATTTTTCTACGAACACTCCCTAGATAGTTATGGTCATTTTAAGACGACAGCTCAAAAATTGCACTATTTCCCACTGAAATTGGTCGATTTGTGGAAGAAATTACTTTGTCGGTGTGTAACTTGCTAGGGAGTGCCCGTAAAAAAAAGTTGTCAACTACAAAAACGGAGTTCTAGACTTGGTCTGTTTGATCTTATAAAAATCTAATTGATGGGACAATTAGTATTACCGTAACATACTCTCAAAGTCGGCCAATTTGAACTGAAAACGACTAAAGTTTACAACCTTTTGGACGGTACTGTATATCACTATATCACTTGCTGGCCTAGAAACTCTTAGTTCGGCCACCAGGGGCACACCAGTTTTTCACTGTTTCAAAATTATCTTATAGCAGTATGAACGTCACGTTTTATTGATGCACATATTGGACATCGGCGTAATTCTTAAAATGTGTTTTTTATTGATGAGAACTTTGGAGTTTTGAATCAATTTTAGTTTTATAATTGATACATATGCAGTTGTGAACTTTGAAAATACTCTAAAATCCTTTTCAAAACCCAGCTAGGACACATTTTTCACTATTTCAACATTTTGAGAAATTAGTTTGTGCCTGAAACGAATGATCCAAGTATTAAACCAACAATTCAAGAATACAACAATCCTATTTTCTGAAAAAATTGCGTTTTCTGACCTGGAAACCTTTAATACGGCTACCAGAGCCTCGCATTTTTTTACTGTTTCAAAATTTTCTGATAAGAATATAAACACGACACTCTACTAATGCAATGAAAGTTGTCCCTCGCATCATTTTTGAAGAGTTTTATTAAAACTCTGCTACTTTAACGATTCTAGGGCACCAGGGCTTCACCATTTTTTACTGTGTCAAAAATTACTGATAGCAATGCGTAAACCACAATGTACCGCTTAGCAGATCAGCCATGTATTACTTACTGGCCTCAAAAACCTCCAGTCAGGCCATCCTGGTTATGCAATTGTTCACTGTTTCAAAATTATCTTAAAGCAGTATGAGCGTCGCTCTATACTAATTCAGAAAGTACTCAATAAAACTCTTTAAAGGTGTAAAACTACTCAATATACAACTTGCAGGGCCTAGAAATCTCTAGTCAGGCCACCAAGTGTTCACTATTTCCACGGTTTCAAAAATTTCCAATGACAGTATGACGGTCGCGCCACAGCAGCCCCAGCCGCTTTGAATTCTGAAAATTCGAAAATTTGCCATTTTCAGCCAATTTTAACGTCAAAAATTCAAAAATTAATACTGTTTCAACAAAAATACTTCAATAAAATCGGAAATTGTGAATTTAATATTCCAAATTCACCTTTATCTTTTTAATTTCTATACAAATTTGTCTTCCAGGAGCCCCAAAGCCTTCCGGACCCCATCTTCCACGTGTCAATCTCAATGCTCCGTACCCTCCCGTCCGTCAAGGTGGCCCAAATCCTGTCAATCGTCCACGCGCTCCGACCAGCGACCAGGTCGTCCATTCATTAGTCGACGGAATTCTCAACGCCGAGCGCAGCTATCAAAACGGACCATGGGACAATTACTATCAGTCTCCAAGACTTAGCAATCTGCCTCTAGTTAAACTGCCTCCAGTTAACGTCAGAGCCATGGAAAACGAGTTGCAATTGGTTTCCAGTAAGCTGGAGTCTACGGTAAAGGAGATGGAGCAGATGAAGAAGGCGCATGCAAAGGATATGGAGAATTTGAGAAAGGAAATGGCATCTGGAATGTTGTCTGCACGCTCGGAACCACCAATGTACCGTTTTGGTGAATCTTACGATCAGGACCGGTCATATATCACTCCGTTTCACGTAAAAACGTTCAAGGATTGCCCTCGTATGGATCCATCCTTAGCTCGCATTGAGGCTCCGACTAGAGGACCGCAGGCAGATGCATTTGAGAGACTTTTTAGTGAGCTTTCGGTTTCAGCGGCTCCATCGGGGGCTCCCAAAGCCTCGAGTCTTTGCGCTCAGAGAGAAGCAGTGAAAGCAGCAGCAAAAGCAGCAGCAGCGGCTCGAGAAGTCACGGCTCCATCTGCAAATCCAGAAGTCACGGCTCCATCTGCGAATCCAGAAGAATTGGCTCCAGAAGCACCAGCACCAGAAAATCTCGAATCGTCTGGAAGCGAGGACTCGTGGAGCACCATCTCTTCGAACAGTGACTATCAGGATGCTTAAACGACGCTCTACAGTAATCCAGTCTCCGTAAATCCACACTGACTCCCGTAAAACTACATTCGTGTAGATTTACGATGGTAAGTGTGGGTTTACGAGCCTTTTATTCAAATCCTATGTTCCAATTCGCTCTTATTTTTCTGTATGGTACAGTAATCCTTGTAAATCCACATTCACTTTTCCTCGTAAATCGATACGATTGTTATCATTGAATTCTCATTCTTATTGTACAGTAACCTCCGTAATTTTACATTTGTAGATTTCCTTGTAAATCGACATTCTTATATTCTTTAACCTCTCCTCAGGGACTTTCATTGTGTGCAATAAATTCAAATTATTTAAATTTTCCCGTCATTTTTTCCACTTTACTCAGGTTCAATTCCCCATTGATCCTTTGCTAATACCTACTCATTTTTGTGATTTTCACCTGAATTTTACAATTTTTTGAGTATTTTTCACCATGGAGAAGCTATCCGAGTCGTCTACTGCATTCGAGAAGTTCAAGGACGCCTTGAAGGAAGGGGGCGATCGAAGAACGGAAGAGATGGAGCAGTTAACAAAGACGTAAGCTTCTAGAACTCAGAAATGCAAAAATTTGTCTTTTTCAACCGATTTTAACGTCAAAAATTGCTTGAAAAACGCGCCAACGGCGCCCCAGACGTTTCGAATTCTGAAAATGGGAAAATTTGCCATTTTTAGCCAATTTTAACGTCAAAAATTGATTCAAAAACGCGCCAACGGCGCCCTAGCCGCTAGGACTTCTGAAAATGCGAAAATTTGCCATTTTCAACCGATTTTAACATCAAAAATTGCTTCAAAACGCGCCAACGGCGCCCCAGCCGCTAGGACTTCTGAAAATGAGAAAATTCTCCGTTTTCAACCATTTTCAACCAATTTTAACGTGAAAAACTGATTAAAAACGCGTCAAAGGTGCCCCAACGGTTCTCAATTCCAGGCATGTCCCCTCGCCATCAGCCGATTTGGAGTCCCAACTCAAATCTGCTATCAGCCGCTTCCAGATGGCAAAAGAATACAACAAATCGCAGAAGATGGAGCATAAGGCCAAAGAAAAAGAGCTCCGTGAAACATTGGAGGAAAGGGACCTCACAATCGAGTACTTGACAAAGCAATTGGCGCATAAAGGATGTAAAACTTGCAAGAATTTGGTGGAGAGTGATGAGAAGTGAGTGTTTTTCCAAATATTCAAAAAAAAAACGCTATTTTAACCTCAAAAATTGATTTAAAAACTCGCCACAGCCGCCAAAAGCAGCTTTAAACACTGAAAATGCGAAAATTCCTTATTTTCGGTCGATTTTAACTTCAAAAATCCGCTCAAAAACGCGCCAGACGCGCCCCAGCCGCTATGAATTTTTAAAATGCAAAAATTCTCCATTTTTAGTCAATTTTAACGCCAAAAAACTAATTTTTGGTCTGAAAACGGGCCAACATCACCCCAGCGCCGTATTCTCCATTAAGACCTTTAACTTTTGATTTTTAGCATCAAAACGCGCCGACGGCGCCCCAGATGCTTCAGAAAAGTCATTTGAGCACAGTTTTAGCTCCGAAATTTCACATTTTTGAGCTCAAAATCAAAAAAAAAGCTAGTCTAGCTTCGATCTTATTATCACCAAAATTTACTTACAGTTTCAAAAATTACCCTTAAAAATGTTGTATAATCGTCCTTCATTACTATGCTGAATTTTTTTTTCTTCGAACATAATCATTGTTATCTCAAAATTTACTGTTTCAAAAATTTCTAAGACCTCTGGAACATTTTACTCCCCAAATTCTATTTCCTGGGATCCGACAGCCATTTTTACAATTTCTACTATGCATTGCGGGAATTTCAGTTTTGACAATAGTTACTGTTTCAAAATATCCAAATTATTTGATTAGTTTTTACCTTTTTTCAATGAGTTTTTTTTGGATTCAATTAGAGACATTTCGACACATATTTTGATGGAAAAGTAGCGTCTGGGGCGCCTTAGGCGCGTTTTTAATGACAGGAAAATTCTAAGTCAGTTGAACTGAAAGCGGCTGGCGTGTTGTTATCGTTTTTTCAGTAGCTGAAAATTGGGTGAAAATGACGAATTTTCTTAAAATTTACTGTTATTTTTCCAGACTCAGCTTCTCCGCAAGATCAAAATCCCAAGAAACCGAGGCTGCCAAGACGAACAACTACATCAGATCTCTTGAATCAGAAGTCCAGAATCTCAAAAAGACCCTGAAAGAGAACGAGGAGTACTACGAGAACTCAGTGAGCAACTACTCCAAACAAATCCATGAGACCGTCGGATACATGCATCAGCTTCGTTTGGATTATGAGGGAAGTGGTCATATGTTGTGGAAGACGATCGAAGAGCAGAAGAAGAAGATTGAGGCGATGGTGACGGAGCATCAGAAGGCGTTGAATGTGATTGGGAAACAGGAGTTGCAGTTGGAGGATCTCAGGAAGATCAGGGACTCTGTTGAGGACGCCGAGTTGCAGAAATTGCAGAAAGATTCAGAATACCTAAACTTCGACGTGGCACTTTTAACTCGTCAGGTGGAGGAGCTCAAGCAAGACAACCGTACCGCCCAAAAAGAGATTATCGAGTTGTCCGCCAAGCTTCTTTGCAAGGACCAGAAGCTGGAGCATCTTCACGACAAGACTCGTCAGCTCGACACCGCTCAGAAGGAAATCGACGAGTTGTCCAATAAGCTTCTCAACACAGAAATCAACATGGAGGATTATGCACACGAGATCAGGACTCTCCAAGAGGAAATTCGAGAGCACAAGGCTCAAGAGGAGTTCCTAAACGAGAGCATCCAACGAATGGAGGCGGAGCATGCGGAGGCGATGCAAGAGTTGCAGGTGATCATTGACAAGCAGGATGATGACTTGGAGAAGTATCGAATGGAAGAGGAGAAGGAGGCGAACGCCGTGGAGAATTATTTTGCCGGGTTGAAGATTGATGAGGAAGGGGAAGAAGAGGAGGAGGAGAGAAAGTCGGTCGACTCGGATGGCTGGAAGAAGTTGGACGAGAGTGATGATAGTGATGGGGACTTTGATGTGGATGCCTACTATGCCTCAACCTAAATTGGGCTCAAATTTGGCAAAATTTAGGCCAATTTTTATCATTTTTCTATTTTCGCTATCACCATCTGCTGAAACTATCTCCACCTTCAAGAATGGGTTACGGTATTTCCCACCGAGTGAAATCTGTAATAACTGGTACCGATAGAAAGTACAAAAGCAGATGTTCTTTTTTGTAGTTGACAACTTTTTTGTGCGGGGACTCCCTAAAAAGTTATGGTCATTTTGAGAGGATCCGCTGAAAATGACCATAACTCTGTAGGGAGTGCCCGCACAAAAAAGTTGTCAACTACAAAAATAAAGCACTACTTTTGTACTTTTGATCTGTGTAAAAATTTTACTTGATGGGACATCCCGTGATACAGTAAGATGCTCTTGAAGTTGGGTATTTTCAGCTTAACTAATTTTTCTCATTTCCTAACTTATTTTGACCCTTTTTCACGCTTTTCCTATCGCTTTTTCCTGATTTTTCTCTTTTTCATGTTGTTTTCCTGACTAGATTTGTTCTGACCAGTTTTCTAGCGGTTTCTACTAGTCTTTGACTGATAATTTTTCAAATAATAGGCTTAACCTTTCTAGCTGACTAAAATAACCCGACTGACTGTAACTCAGCTGACTCAAATTTGGCTAAAACTGTGTTAAATACAATTCAGACGGTCTGAAAGCCAAATCTGTCTATTTTTGAGAGTTTCAAGAAAATTCACATCTTAAAACCAATTCGGAATCATTTTTGGGCGATTTCGAGCCATTATTGATTGAAAATTCATGTTTTTACACAGTTTAAGCTGCTCGAATTCGTCTTTTACCCATATCTCTCTCTCTCATTGATTTTTGTCATGAATTTATGTTATTTTTGACTCATTCTCATCCATTTTTGAATCTTATCCATTTCAATTCGCTCTTTTTTCAAGTTGAACCTGAGCTACTCCATTTTAACTGAGCTACTCCATTTTAATTTTAAATAGGGTTCCTTCTGACCCAGTGCTTCTCTCCACCCCGTCGTGTTGCTAATTCTCGCTTTAGAATGTTTTATCGATCTGTAATTTTTCATCCCGCCCATCTCACAAATCTCACACCAATTTGCATAGTTGCATTGTGTTGACTACAATAAAGTATTGATTGAACTTTCCCAATTTGAATTTTTGAATGTTTAATTACTTGAATGGTTTTTTTTACCTTCTTGAATATCTCTCTTTCTCTCTAATTACTGTTTTTACTAATTAATTAATTAATTACCAATTAAGCTCCAGTGAGAGATGTCTGAAGAACCGCCCGTCGGAGAAAAACCTGCAGAGGAGGAGGATCATGAGTTTTGTGTGAGATTCTGTAAGAGGTGGGTGTTTTTTGGCTGAAAATTATCAACAGTGAAGATTAACTGAAAAATTCGGAAAGAATAAATATATAGAAAAAACTCGAAACAGAAAAAAATTTCACTGTTTCAATTGAAATTTGAGTTTTTGAAGACAATATTTACCTTGATGTTTTGACGGCCAGATATAAATTTTGTTTGACAAAATTTTTTGAAATCAGTGGATTATTAAAAATCATAAATATTTGAAACAATATTTGAAACAGGAAAAGTTTTTTACTGTTTCAATTAAAATTTAAATTTGTGTAGACAATACTCACCTCGATTTCTTGAACTTGTTTACATTTAATATTCATAAGTACATTTAGAAAAGAAATAACAAAAAAAATCGATAGAAGTTTTCAAAAAGTGGAAACAGTAATAAGACATCAGTAGAATAATTAAGATTTGAAACAGTAACAAGTTAAATTTTTAAAAAGTATTTTTCCCTGTTTCATGTATTTTTTTTATTATCTCATTTGATCGATTTTGGACTGTGTTCAATTACTATTTCCAACTAAATATAAATTACCATACTGTTTGAAACAGTAAATTTCTCATCAACTTTTATCACTCTTTCACTGTTTCAAAAAAACTTGAAACATGATTTGAAACACTAAATTTTTAATAACATTTACCGATACAACCAAAAAATTTTACAAAAATGACGTGAAACAGTTAAAATTTTGGATAATGAAATTTTTCTAATGTTTCAAAATTTCTGGTTATTTAGCGGAATTCCGTTGATTGCTTGTAACTGTTTCCAAATTCTGAGTTCAAAAGTGAAAATTCCAACAATCACTTGAAACAGTAATACTACTAAAATTCAAAAAAAAAACGAAAATCTCATGAAACAGTAAATTTTTGAAATGACTGTTTCAAAAATATTTGGTTATAGCGGAATTCCGTTAATTGCTGTATTTCAAGATAAATCTTTTTAAAAACTATTTGAAAATTGCTGAAAGTCATTTTTGAACCTGTTATCCTTCTTTGATCTCATTCAACCGTTGACCTGAAAATAATCGATACATTCAAAAAAAATTAATAGAATCACTTAAAACACTAAAGTGAAAATAACGATTTGACAATTAGAGCAATACTTGAATTCAAAAAAATACTGCTATTCGGTTACAAAAGTCTCTTGAAACAGTACAAACTTTATGTGAATGAATATTTATTCTACTGTTTCAAAAGTTTTGGTTATAGCTGTATTCTGTTGATTAGTTGCTAGTAGTTGCATAAACGAATAATTGTATTCTCACTTTTTTTGATATCACAACTATTTAAGTCATTTTCGCTACTGTTTCAGACTTTTTAGTTGTAGTAGAGTCAAAAAATGTATTGTTTCTGCTGAAAATGACATTCAATATAGCTATTGTTCAAGTTTTTGAGTTCAAAAAAAATTTTTTTTCACTGTTTCAGTTAACACATAATTATTTTTTGATATCATTCGATCGTTAATTCGAATATATTCAATTCTTAAAAAAAATATATTTCGAGAATTATTTGGAGAACGGGAATTACGGCCCCAAAAACAGTAAACTAATGAAATTTAAAAGAAAAACGAAAATCCCTTGAAACAGTAAAAAACTTTTTCTCACTGTTTCAAAAATTTTTGGTTATAGCGGAATTCTGTTTATCAATATTAATTTATAAAGGAATAACCGTATTCTCACTTCTTTTGATATCATTAGATTCCAAAATCTATGAAAAGACAGATCCTATGAATTCCCAGCTGATTTTAAATGCAAAATTTGAATTCATCGTCTATTTTAACCCCCGGTGACGCAAAGTCCGTCTGCACACAATCGAAAATTTAAGATAAATACCCAGAAAAAGGTGCTGAATTCGAATTTGACACACTTTTCCCATAAAGTATTCATTTTTTCCAACCAAAAAATTTCCAGAAACGTCGACCCAATCTACCATGACATCCTCCGCCATATGTGTATCGCAATCGGCGGTTCCAAACACCAAATCACAGTTTTCAACGATTTCGCGAATGCTCACATGCGGAACGAAGAGGACTCCCTTCCAAGCCATCGTTACTACGTCAAACGGATTCATGACCTCCAACTAGAATTGCTGGCGACAAAGAAATTGACCGAGCGGGAGAAAAAGACAAAAACCAACTCGATTAAGAAAGAATACACCGCAGAGATGGCGGCGATCGACGCAAAGCAGGAGGGTATCGAGAAGGTGAAGTACGCGAGGGATGCTATGGTGTTCACCACCGGAAATCTTATCCAAGCCATCTCTGCACCCATTACATTTGCCGGGGAGACCATGGAGCCTTGCTATTCGGATGGCACCCCGTGGTCCGCTGAGCCGGAGGTCTTGGAGCCGCCCAAAATGCCGGATTACCTGGTGGCGCTGAGATTGCAGAAGGAGAAGGAGGAGGTGACGACGTTGGATTGTCTGGCAACGCTTAAAATCGACTATGACACGTTGTTGAGTAACAATCAGGCAATGGAGAAGGCACACTTGTTGGATAAAGTGGAGTTGAGCAAGAAGGATGAGATTATTGCGGATTTGCAGACGGAAGTGAGCACGTTTAGGAGGAATGCGATTAATAAGACAAGGAATGAAACGAGGTGAGTACTGTATCATCAAAATCCGCTATTTTTGAGTATTTTTACCCCAAAAATCACGATTTTCTGACAATTTTTGATTTTGGCCGAGTAGACAAGGTATGGTTCAAAAGGTCGCGGGTTCGACCCCCCACTGTGGTCAAAACTTTTTAAATTTCTTTTTGCTTGTTTTTTTCGGGTTCTACATGTTGAATAACCTATAAATTTGTCATTTTTGAATATTTTCACCCCAAAAATCGCGGTTTTTTGACATTTTTTATTCTGGTCGAGTGGCTAAGGTGTGGTTCAAAAGGTCGCGGGTTCAATCCCCACAGTGGTCAAAACTTTTTGAATCTCTTTTTTCTTGTTTTTATCGGGTTTTTCATATCAAATAACCTATAAGTCAGTCATTTTTGAGCATTTTTACCCCAAAAATCGCGGTTTTTTGATCGCTTTTCGGTTCTGGCCGAGTAGACAAGGTATGGTTCAAAAGGTTGCAGGTTCAATCCCCACAGTGGGCAAAACTTTTTGAATTTTTTTTTGCTTGTTTTTTTCGGATTCGTCATGTTAAATAATCTTTAAAACTGTGATTTTTGAGTATTTTTACCCCAAAAATCGAGGTTTTTTGAAAATTCACAGTTTTCCACAGTGTAAGGGTGAAGTAAGCAACGATGAAGTAAACAACAATGAATTATTGAATAACTGACGGTAATTAAATATGAAAGAATTTTGAAACACAAATAATATTTTTTTGAAAACTTTGAAAAATTGAGAAAAATCCGAATTTTTAGGCAAGAATCCCGAGTTTTCTCTTTTTTTTGTCTGCCAGTAGGTCCGGATGTCCAGATGTCTCATTTAATACCATTTTTTCGTGTTTTGCACAGTTTTTTCATATGAAAACCCCAAAAAATTGGTTGAAAATGAAATTTTGGACCCGAAATATGAAATTTTCGTATTTTTTGAGGGTTGTGTGTTTTGGGGCACTGTAGTCTTACGGTATCTGTGACCAGAGGAACTTTTGAATCCTACGGTAGCTGAAGGAGTACTGTAGTCTTACTGTAGGGAATTTTTGGAGTTTTTATCGCAATGGGAGGGTTACTGTGGATCATTATAACAGCGCTATTAGAAAAAATATTTGAAACAGTTATAAAAAATTTTGATTCCACCCTAAAAATGAAAACTTTCAGAGACCGCCAACTCGGGTATTCCTTCCTAAAAGACGTGATCTACCACGCGCACGCCGCATTCGAGTACCAGGACCGTTTGTTCTCCGAGATGAAACAAATTTTCGACGCCGGCCAATATTGCAAAATCGATGAGATCAATTACTATGCGGAGACAGTAAAAGCCCTAAGAATGAAATGGATCGATAAACTTCCGGTGGCCGAGAAGAGGGAGTTGCAGGAGCCAATTGATGCAGAGTATGCACACTCTCAGTCGAATCTCGCATTGCTGAAAATGATCAGATCGAAGTTTGAGGTGATGAGTGATTGCTATGACAAGTATAAGGAGTTTGTGAACACAAAAACGAATTGTACACTTCCGACAGCCGGGCAGTTGAATCAATTCGATGAGATTTTGATTGCATCCGAGAAGGATAAGATTGAGAGCATGTCTCTTGAAGAGTGCCGGCAGGAATATCTGAAAATGTTGCGGGATATCGAGTTGGTACGGGGGCGTAACGAGGTGCTAGCCATAGCCAAACACGCAGCGGAGGAAGAAAATAGGAAGTTGAAAATCGATATGACTGGCATGGACCGGGAGATAGATCAGACCAAAAAACGAGTGGACGCGGCACAGAAGCGAATGATTATCATGGAGAATGTACATGACGGACGGCAGATGCAGATTCATCAACTTGAGAAAAAATACGAGAAGGAGGTTGCAAGTTTGAACGAGAAAGTGCTGAAACTCGAGAAGATTGTGGGGGATCGGACGGAGGAGTTGACGGAGCTGATGGATTTGGTGGAGAAAGAGAAGAAGTTGCCGCCGTGGACGGAGAAAGATGAGGAGTTGATGAAGAAGATTGAGAAGTTGGAGGAGGAGAAACCGGACATGGATTTGGCAGGCTGGTGTCAGAAGGTCAAGGATTTGGAGGAGTTGATGGACTTGAACCAGAAAGAGCAGGCCATGTGAGTTACTTTTTCAGATTAAATGACTAATTGTGTAGATAACGGTAACTAAATATTTGAAACAATCAGTAAAACATTTATCGGTCTTACTGTATCTGGGGTACTGTAGTCAAAGCGATTAGCTGTAGATAACGGTAACTGGATATTTGAAACAATTTTTAAGTTGTGGCTACTGTAGTCTGTCTGTTTGTGCCAGACGCGATAATGGCCGGATGTCCAAATGTCTGAATCCGCATAAATTCAAAGTTTTGTAGTTTTTTTTGCCGTGGTAATAGGCTTCTGATTTTTATTCAAATTTTGTTTCAATACAGAATCTTTAGAACTGTAATATTTCATTGACACAGTGAAAATTTTGAGACATTTGAGTTTTTCACGGTTTCAACTCTACTTTATTAGTTTTTGATACTATTTTTTTGTTGATAGAATTGCTAAACTCATTTCACGTCGAATTTGAAGTCTTAAAACAACTCAGCATTGTTTCAGATAGTTTCAATAGTTTTTTTCACTGAAACAGTAACCTTTTTTCACTGTTTCAACTAGTTTTCAGAATATATATTTTCCTGAACTCTAGTTTTGAGATTTTGCCAGTTTAATCGTCTTATATCATACCAGTTTTTACTGTTTCAACTAGGTTTCATTAGTTTTGACAAATATTTATTAAATGCGAAATTAATACGAAAATTTCGAATTCGATGAAAGTGTTACAGGAAATATACCGGTATTTGCTCACTACTCCAACTATTTTTTCTTTAGATTTGAAATGTTTTATTGAAACAGTAAGCATTTTGAAAAATTTGAGTTTTTGACTGTTTCACCCACACTTTCATAGTTTTTGACAATAATTATCGATAATTTCAAATCAACACAATCTGTTCACGTCAAATAAAGAAAGGATTGAAAAAAAACTCAGCACTGTTTTAGATAGTTTCAATTGTTTTCCACTGAAACAGTATCCTTTTTTGCTGTTTCAACTAGTTTTCAGTGACAATTCATGACTTTGTACAGTAGACATAAACTTTAACTATTTTGATGATAATAATGTATTTCACCGTTTCAGTAATATTTGTTAAATTTTGAAAACTGTCTCGATTCACTAATTTTATGATATTAAATGCGGCTTTTCGAGTAAACAAACATTTTTCGAACATTGAATGTATGGTCCCTGATCCATAATTCACCTCAAGTTTCAGACAACTTCGGCCACTGTTAGAACCCTTTTTATCTGATGGTTTCTCTATACAACCTTCACTGTTTTCGATACTGACTGTTTCATTAAAACCGCACAATTATTTTCTAAAAGTCGGTATTTTCTCTTTAAGATTTACTAAATTTAAACTGTTTCAGCAATTTTTATTTGAATTTAATTCTTCCTGTGCTAATTACTGCTGTATCTGCATAGTGTCCTGTTAATTTTTCAAAACTGTTCCAATTTCGTAGTTTCTGAGGGGAAACATTAAAATTCAAGCACTTACAATTAGAACAAATTATTTCACTGTTTCAGTAATATTTTAAGTGACAGTGTTGAATACAAACTATTAGTAAGCGTACTGTCGACACAAGTATAAAATCAACTTTTTTCACTGTTTCACAAATTTTTGATAAAATTCAGAAAGAAAAAACTATTATTTCTGAACTTGTGTTTGCTGAGAATGTTAAACAACTTATTATACGTATATAATTTTTTTCATCATGATTACTCTCCAAACTAGTTGAGACCGTTTAGTAATTTTCACAGTTTCAAAATCATTATAATTCAAGTTGTGAGATTCAAACTCAAACAGAGTAATAATAACGATTCCAAACTGGTACAACTGCGCTCCACTGAAACGCCCTTGTTTCTTTTTCTCTGCGTCTCTCAATTTCGATAGAGCGCGGTTGTAAGAAAAGTGTTGTTATAATAAATAGGCACTCTTTTTTTTTGAATAAGTAGACAAATTATGAAAATAAGTTCGTTGAGAGTAAATTCTTTAGAATTTCAAGTTTTAGAATTTTTTCACTGTTTCTGTAATAACTTCAGTGCCATTATTGAATACAAACCGTTATTACATCAATTCTAAATATTGTAGGGTAATTTTCTGCAGTTTCAAGCTAATATACCGATCTCAACCGATTTCAACCAATTTCTACTATTTTTGAGTAGTTTTACTCCCGACTCTCCGCTCAAATCATCGATTTTCAGCATTTCAGTCGATCCTAATGAAAAAAATAGATCCCGGGCGCTAAGGTAGAGTTTTGAGATTCCATGGATTCTACCGTTATTTATCACACTTTTTAAAAACTGTTTCAACTGATTTTCATAAGTTTTGGAAAATATTCATTGAACGCTGAATGTATGATCCCTGATGCATAATTTACTTAAAATTATACACGTTGTGAGAAAATCCGTTGCTGTTTCAGACCACTTCGAGTACAATTTTTACAATTTTTACCTAATGGTTATTCTACACAACTTTCACTGTTTTAGCTGCTGATGGTTTCATTAAAACCGCACAATTATTTTCAGAAAGTCGGTATTTTTCACATAGATTTACTAGATTTCTACAGTTTCAGCAATGATTTTTAGATTTAATCTATTCTATAATAATTACTGATCTTGCTGGAATAGGTTGAAATTCCGTGTAGCCAATTAGAGTATTGATAGGGTTAGGGTGATTTTCATTCCTGTAAAATTTTACTGTTTCACAAAATCTTCATTAGTTTAAAATCGGTTTAGTTTTTTGATTTTTTGATTTGCTGAATATCCATTATTCTACTTATTCTACATCTGTTTCGATTGCAATGCATTAATTTTTGGTCGAATGTACCAATTTGATTACAGCTCAGTTATAAAAGACAAATGTAATGCTAAATCGAAGCAAATTCAGTTTCAGCCTCTTATTTTTTAATCTACTTCACATATTCAAATTCAAAAATGCAATTTTTCATCACCGAATTTTTTTCAGTTTCAATAATTTTTGTTAAATGTTGAAAACTGAATCGATATACTAACTATATGATACAAAAGCGGTTTTCACTGTTCTAACTAGATTTCATCAGTTTTGAGAGATATTTTTTGAACGCTGCAAATATAGAAATTTTACAAAAGCATTATTAAAATCCGTTCCTTTTTAGATATCTTTGATTACTATTTCAGCAATTGTTATCTAATGGTTTCGCTTTATAACCTTAATCGTATTAGATTCTGACTAGTAGAATTAGTAGAAGAGGTATGCAGATTTTTTTTTCGACAGTACAAATTTTCAGAAATTTTCACAGAAAAACGATTTATATTCATAGGGAATATCTCTGATGTCGGTGACTTGCATCTAGATCGCATCCACAATGTTTCAACTTTTTCCTTTTCGATTTCAAATTTTTCATTGAATCAGTGAATATTTTCAGAAAAATATAATGTTTGCACTGTTTCAACCACTTATTATTAATTTTTCAAACTAATTATTAATAGTTATGGATTTTTTCTCTGTTTTTACATGAAATTTGAAGTTTCGGAGTAATTCAGAACTGTTTCCCATTCGAGTAGATTCTTTTTTCAGTCTTGATAATTGATTTCACTGTTTCAATAATTTTTGTTAAATTTTGAAATTTGAAAATAGCATTTTGTTTCATCTATTTGATGATTCCTCTATACAACCTTCACTGTTTTAGATACTGATGGTTTCATTAAAACCGCACAATTATTTTCTAAAAGTCGGTATTTTCTCTTTAAGATTCTAAATTTAAACTGTTTCACCAGTGTTTTTTTAGAATTAATCTATTCTATAATAATTACTGAAGGTTGAATTTGCATAGTGTCCTGTTAATTTTTCAAAGCAAATCCAATTTAGCAGTTTTCGAGAGGAAACCCTTTGGAATTTCAAGTTTCAAAAATTTCCACTGTTTCAGTAATATTTTTAGTGACAGTGTCAAAAACCGACTATTAGTACGTAGCTAGTACGTTTCAGTAGAATAGTTTTTGTGATTTTTCCACGAGAAATTCTATAATTTGCGATCTTAGCCGATCTCAACCGATCTCAACAGATTTCAGCCTATTTAAGCTATTTTAGGTTGTTTTTAATGCCTTTTTTGGTATTCCTATTGAAAATTGCAATTTTCAGCACCGACTCTCCACAACGCACCATCTCCGACCTCCGCCGAGAACTTCGCAAGGCCAAAGAGCGTATCCAACTGAAAACCGAGAACTACTGTATCCTCTGCGACATCTACTGCAACGCCGTCAACGTTCTCTCCAACGACCAAATCAAAGATGCCAAGGAGTTCCTAATGTTCAAGTCAACAACCCTCCATCAGGCTCCGGGCGTCCCCGAGAAGAAGAAGCTTCACCAGTTGTTCGAGGAGGAGTACCGTGACAAAGTAGATAAAATCAACGGGTATCGAAAGAGTTGTCTCGTAAAGCAACACGATTGGGAGGCCCGCCGCAAGCACATGTTGGAGCAAGCCGCTAAACCAGTGGAGTCGGATCCAGAGGACCCTGAGGAGCTTCACGAATGGAGCAAAGAGTTCCAGGAGCTCAAGGACCTCTACCAACAGAGTTTGAAGATTAGAACTGCGTGGTGGGAGAACGATGAGATCTGTACGGTCAAGGAGTTTAAGGAGTTATTCCAAACAGATAGTTTCCCAAAGAACAAAGCGGATTTGATGAATCTAGTGGAGTTATTGAAACGCGATAAGATAGCGGAGACCTTGGAAAAAGAGTTCCAACGGAGCAAAGAAATGGAGTCGAAACTGGTGGAGGCTGAAAAAATGGCGAAGGCGATGAGAGACCAGAAAGAGACAATGGATGCCATGGCAGCACAACATAGACATACCTGTAGTGGAGATGCTGATAAGGATGCGCGGATCGCTGAGCTCAAAGCGAAGAACGCCTCTCAATCTCAAAAACTAAAAGTGTCTCATAAAGAAACGGCGGATTTGGCGATGAAGCAACGGGAGACTGAGAAGCAGGTCATCGCCCTTCAAAAGAATCTAGCACTATTCAAAAAAGCGGCGACTGGCGCCGAGGACGGGCTCGCCGATGTGGAGAGAATCGCGGCGTTGGAGCAAAAAGTGGAGGAGATGAGCAAGAAGTTGGAGCGGGCGCAGAGGGAGTCGGCAGAGAAGGATCGACAGATGGCGATTGTCGAGACGGGATACTTGTCGAGGAATGGGATTGTGAGGGTGCAGATTTCCGCGGGAAGAATGTGAAATCTACTGGAATCTACAGCAATCCTTCTCCCCGTCTTTTCCCCGTAAATCTAGGTTCCTAGGCCCCGTAAATCTACACTAGCTTCCCGTAAATCCACATGAGACTCCCGTAAATCTACATCTTGTCTTATCATCCACAATCGAAATCATTAAGATTGAACTTACGCCCCGTATATTTTCACTTGAGCTTCATAGGGTCAGTAAATCGACATGAGACTCTCGTAAATCTACACTTGAGTTTCCTAGGGCCCGTAAATCCACACTAGCTTCCGTATTTCCACATTTACTCCCCGTAAACCTATCCCAAGTTGTTTTTTTTCTGTTTTTCATTCCTTTCAAAATACAGTACTCCCCGTAAATCCACCCAAACCATTCCCATGTTGTTTTTTTTTTATTTCGGACACCTACAGTAACCATTTATTTATCCGCATTTTTCCTGAATATCATCTTAATTACCTTCTTAATTATTATCACTTTTCTCACTTCTTCTCACCCCCATAATTCCAATTCGCCCCAATTTCTTGTCTCACTCTGTTGTTTTTTTTTCCCAAAATTTTTCGGTTTTTTTGAGGTCTCCTTTTTTTGACGTCGTAAATCTACACATCTCCGATTTTTTTTTCGTAAATTTACATGAAATAAACTATTTTTGTTCAATTTTTGTTCAATTTTTCATGTCAAAAGGTCCCCGAAAACCTTTTCCAATACCTGAAATTCACTATTTCAGATACCGTCATATGAATTTTTCCAGTTATGTCTGGGCAACAATTCGACGCGTCGAAACAAAAACTGGAGGAGACCATCGCAAAAGTGTCTGCCGCCCTTGCGAGACCCAATTGGGGTGGTTCAATCGAGTCGTTCGATTTCTCCACTGAGAATTTCTATGAGATTTGGAGTCTTCTGAAGGAGAGTCAGATGAAGGATGAGGAGATTCGCAGGTTGGAGAGTGCTAACTTCAAATTGGCGGATAATAATCGCTTTTTGTGAGTTGATGGGGGATTGAGGAACAGTAAGGTACAGTAAGCGCTCTTGGCGTCCCGTAAATCTACACTTAAGCTTTCTGGGGCCCGTAAATCCACACTGCGCTTGCGTAAACCGATATTCTAACTCTGTAAATACACCCACTATACCCCCACGTAAATCAAAACTACAGTAGGCTCTTCGTAAATCTACATAGCCGTCTCAAGAAAAACTACATTAGAAGGAGAATAGGGGTTTTCTCATAGAATCGTGTCGTATGTCTCTAATTAACTGTGGAAATATCTGTGGTTTTGAAAAACGATTACTTTGAAACAGGGAATTTTTCAGAATTCCGGACATTTTGGACATCCGGACACAGAAATTTTAAGGAAAATAGTTAGTGATTTTTGCTCCGCGACACTTGGCACCTATGACGTTTTGCAACTCGTCATTTCGCAACAGCACCAAATATTTCTTCATTCAATTCGTTCGTAGCTGCAAACAACTAGTTAAAAATCTACATTATTCCAAAAAACACTTAGTTTGAAACAGGGAATGTTTTATATTACGAAACTGGGAATGTTTTATATTAATCACGGAATTTTTCAATCATTTTTCTTTAAATTCAGCTGAAACAGTAATTCACTAAATTTGAACTTCAGACTATCCGGACACCTGGACACACAGTAATTTTGGGAAAATAGTTTGGAGGGAGTGTAACTATCAAAGTGATAGAAAAAATAATGAAGTTTTTAACGAAAAATTTTGGAACAGTAGTTTTAGTATTTCTTATCAATAAACTATAAGTCAACAAGTACAGATTAAGTGGGATTATCAGGGAAAACATATTTTTGAAACAGTAATTTTACGGCGTGCCGTTATATTTTTCAACTGTTCCCGAGAGAAATTTTGTGGAAATTTTTGTGGTATTGATGCTCCTTACAGACGTTAAATATAAATTAGCTGTATAGACTGTGGTGAGAAAACATCATACATCTTCTTTGTAAATTTTTGTAAATTTTTTGTTGAAACAGTAATCGTAAGTTGGTGGGGAGGAGGAAATCGGCAAAATCAGAATTTTAAACCTAAAAAATTGACTTGATTCAGAAAAAACCGAATTAGCTAACTGTCGAAAATGTTTGGAATGCAAAGTAAATATACTCATCAGGTTAAATATATGAACTTTTTCTAAAACAGTAACCTTCCAATTCTAGTATCACAGATATTTTATGGAAAATAGCTTTGAAACATTTTGAAACGGTAATTTTGATCTTTTTGTTGTATCAGTAACTTTCTTATGTCTCGATTTACTAAACTCTGAAATTGAGGCATCCGAACACAGCTATTTTTGTTGAATATAACCAAGAGATAATAACAAATACTCTAGACCTGTTTAACAAAAAACTGGAAAACAGTATTTTTTAAATGTGAATAATCAAATCTTAAAATATCTGAGGTAATTGCTACTTATATATTGTAAATCTGTTCTGAATTTTTAGCAAAAAATGTATTGAAATAGTGATTTTTGTTATCTGAAATTACAGCATTGATATTGATAAATAAATTGTCTCATTTTTAGAGGAGAAGATTTTGAAACAGTAATTCTAGTATTATAAAAAAGCCTTTCTTTAATATTCTTATTAACACATGTTCTTTGAATTTTTTCGATGAACTTTTATCGAAACAGTAAGTTTCCAACTTTTGGGACATCTGGAGTCCGGACAGCTACAGATATTCTGGAAAAGTATTGTTTTGAAGCCTACTGACTCTGTAGAAATCCAAAATCTAGAGATGTGGACATTCGGACTCACCGTTATCCAAAACTTGACCGATTTCCAGGACTCACAACGCCCTCAAAGCACTAAAAACTCGTGACGATAAAATCCGCGACTTGACCGATGTCCTCAAATCCAACGACCACTACAAGAAGAATTTGGAGTTGAGAGCTGAAATCAAAGCGTTGAAATCGAAAAAAGTTGAAAAGGAATTATTTGATGAGCTGGCTAGACAAGCTGTTTCCCAGTATCATTTAGATGACTCATTTGAACAACGACGCGACGAATATTTTTTGACGTCGACGCCAGATGAAGAGTTCAAGGGATTCAAGAATCAAGAGGAGTTGGATGACGATTTTAAGCAGTGGCGGGAAAAGGAGATTGAAAAGTTGGCAGAACAGACATTGGAACAGTTTAAGGATATGGAAATGGAGGATTCAGAGGATTCTGATGGTTGGAAAGTGTTGGATTTCAGCGATGTAGATGAGAAGGAAGTGGAAGGAATGGAGAAGTAAAAGTGAGTGAAGATTTTCACCTTTTTTGTTATAAAAAACCCCTTGAAAATGGTTAAATTTCGTTTTCTGAAGAAAAACTGATAGATTTACTGTTGAAAAACATAACAAATAACAGTAAATTCAAGTAGTTCGGGTAGACTGGACATATACAGCATTGATTACTAAGCTATTGTGCTTTCAAATTTTCGGAATTACTGAAACAGTAATTCAAGGTGTGAAGTTGGTAGGTAATCATTTTCAAAACCTATCTATCGTATCTGGCATATTTAACTAGGGATGGCCCTCGACTCGGTCTGGAGATATGGGACGTGACCTATATCGTTGGAAAGCTGAGAAAACGATGATTCTAAATTTATATTCAGTTTTTGCCCCCGAGGTCTGGTATTTGAGAAAAAACCGTCAAACTTCGGAAAAATGACAAAATATTGCCTTTTTAACACGCAAAAATTGCAAAACATTTTTTCGCGTGTGAGAAAGGCAATAATTCACTGTTTTTCCGAACTTTGACCTTGTTTTTCTTAAATACCATGCTTCGAGGGCAAAAACTGAATATATATTTGGAATCAGCGTTTTCTGAGCTTTCTAATGATATAGGTCACGTCCCGTTACTCTAAACCGAGTCAAGGGGCTTGCCTAGAAAGAGTTTTCGCAGATGCCCTCCCACTACTGAAGTCGTTCTATTATGGAGATTTTTCTCTAACAGGTTAATAGGATTACTAGAAGTTCAAAGTCTGTTTTTGGAGAATATATTATTGAGACAGAAAAATTTTTGTGAGCTTCAAAGCTTGGTTTATTTCAATGTTAAACATAACCTGAGTACATTTTTTAAATCCTCCATTTTGTAGCTTTGCAGAAAGCAATTTGCACAGACTTACGCGAAACAGTCTCCAGACAATAAGCTTGGTAATTCTAGAACATTTTCAATAATTCAAATCAAGAACAGAATTTTCAGCTAACTTTTAGTAGAACAGAATGCTGAAACAGTGATATCTACTGTTGAAGTTTGCAATTCGATCTGTTAGTCTTTCAGAATCTGCCAAGTGTTTTCTTATGTAAAGTTCAATTTTTAGTAATTTCATAGTAATTAGTTGGTAATTCTTGAAATTCTCATAATGTCAATAACTTAGATCGTACACCGCTCAACTTTAATAAACCGGAGAAACAGTAACAATTTTCAGAACTGTTTCAGATTTCCGTTCATAGATTCGTTTTGTCTATCTCAAAGCAATTTTTCAGATCGCTCTCTCTTCCTCAAACCGTCTAGTGACCAGCTACTGCTGTCCTGTTGCCCATAATATATTCCTGTCGTCTAGTCCCCCCTCCCTTAGTGCCGTCTAGTTTATACCCATACATCTTTCACAAAAATACCCCATTCCAATGATTCTCACCACTCATTCATCTAAGTCAGTTTTTTTTTACTTTCTCAGGGATACTTACTTTATAACAACATTTGAAGAATTTCAATTCCATTATAAAGTTTTTTTGGCTGATTAGACATTTATTCTTGATTTTGTTTCCTGAAATCTGGTTGTTCATACCATGTTTTATATCCATATTTTTCGTGTTTTTCAATAATTCTTTTTGAAAAAACTGTTCCAGATGAATTTCAACTTGCAACTGCAACTCCGGCTACAGTATGACTCAAGGTGTACACCGTTGACGGGATGAGTTGGAAAACATAAGTTACAGTACCAGTAACACCTCATTGATGACAAAGTGATTAATTTGAAGGGTGGGTAATTAAATTATTTTGAAACTGTGAAAAAATGCAATTTTTATGGAAATTCAAAGACCTTAAAATTACTGTCAAAATTTAAAATTTTATTGGTTCTGTTTCTGCAAACAGTAAAAATTTGTAAGGCAGTCTTATTACCCGTTCGCCAATGTGGGTCTCGTTGCGGAATTTTGATTTACGGCGGCTCTCTACCGTAACCCATGCAAAGTTAAAGTTTGTTTTAGAAGTACAGTAATCACAACGATGCACAGTAGAATGTGTAGTACTATCTATATTTTACATTTTTTGAAACAAAAAGTGAAGTAGAATGTATAAACTTATTAGATTAAAGATACATTCGAAATCACATATTATTGTTATGAAACAGTATCAAATTATTGCTCAGAAGTATTAAACTCTCAAGAACTGAAGGTTTTCCTACTCTCAAGATATATAATTTCTATGAAACAGAAGAAAAGAGAGTCTCTGAGTCTGAGAACTTTTGTCAGTGAACTCAATTTTTTGAGAATTAGTGAAAAAATTACTTTCTAAAAGTATTTTTTTCTGGAAAAGAACAAATTTGAAGTTGTTATTCGAACATAACATTATTATTTTTAAAATCTGTTTAGTTTTTAGTAAAACTGTACATTTTGTTGTATTTCAGCAATGAAAGCATTCTTATCCACAAGCGCAAAAACATAAGACGGACCCATTCAAAATCAGTTCTGCTTTCACTGAAACAGTGAATTTCAGAGTTTAAAAATCATTTTCCAATGAGACTGATAATTCAATGGCTGAAATACTACCCGCAATTCCATGATATTGTTCTGAAACAGGAAAAATTGTTGTCACAAGTTGAAAACGCTCGAAGATCTGTAGGCTTTTGTGGTCTCAAGCATTAGAAACAGTAATAAAATTGGTTTGGCATAACTTTGTCCATGAAGTCAAATTTTGTGTAAAGTAGCGATAAACTAGTGATAATTGTTTGAATCTACTCGAACATCACTTTATATTAAAACAGTAAAAATTTCAGACTTTTGTTCGAATTTTTTCAAATTTGGGAGATTACAACTGATTAGTTTACTTTTTAAGAAGATAGATGAATTCAGCCGAGTAACATATAATAATCCTATTCAAAATTTATAATGTTTCCACTGAAACAGTGAGTGTCTGTAGTTTGAAATATTCAGAAAAGTGTAAGAAAAACCGTTGAAGTTTTATCTCAAATAGAAAACTTGTTATACTGAGAACAATTTAAAGTCAAAACGACTCTAGAAACAGTAACAATTATTCGGAAACCTTCCCTGTTACTCCACTATTTTAGAGAACCGAATTTTGAAAATACTGACAAATTGTTCGAAATTTTTGTGAACACCATAACATTTGACTATTAGATAGAAAAGAATATGTGTTTTCACGGAAACAGTAAAGTTTTTGATAATTTTTTGGGTAAAACAGTAAATAGAATAGCTTCAGCACTATCGTTACGACTCCGCGACATTTCTCAACTGCGATATTTGGGTCATTTGCAAATGTTTAGTGTACCGAAGGGTCAGGGAACATATTCGAAAACAATTAAATAAAATAAAAAGTTGTCTGACCCATTTTCTGACAAAACTTCATAGTAGCGAAACGTCGTAGTTGCGTTGTGAAATGAACAGTTGCGAAATATCGCAGTTACGAAACCTACGTGAGTTGTCGTAGTGGTGAATTGTCATCGTACTCAGGCTTGGTCGGAGAAAAATTTTCGGAGAATCGGAGAATCGAAATTTTCTCCGAAAAAAAAGTCGGAGAATCGGATATCCGAAATTTTCTCCGACTTTTTTCTCGGAGAATCGGAGAATTTCGGAGAATTTCGGAGAATCCAAAAATGTTCCCAAAAATGCTTCTAAACGGGATTTTCTGTTACGTTTTTCAGAAATCACCTTTCTAACACACGTTTAATCATCTTTAACAGCTTTTACCAGTAGAAATAT
This sequence comes from Caenorhabditis latens, assembly GCA_002259235.3. Taxonomy (NCBI): domain Eukaryota; kingdom Metazoa; phylum Nematoda; class Chromadorea; order Rhabditida; family Rhabditidae; genus Caenorhabditis; species Caenorhabditis latens. The sequence continues at coordinate 19,069,485 of CM056095.1, forward strand.
AACAAAAACAGGGTTTTGAGTGTCGTCGTCTCCCGTATTCGCCGAAATTCTCCGATTTTTTTTTCGGAGAATCGGAGAATTTCGGATAATTTCTCCGATTTGGAAAGTCGGGGAATTATCCGACGGATAATTTCTCCGAAAAAAATCGGAGAATCGAAGAATCGGATTATCCGATTCTCCGACTCCGACCAAGCCTGATCGTACTGCTAGAACATCTACCAGAGTTATGTTCAAAATTTTTTTCGAAACAGTGAAAAAATTTCTGAAACTGCGCTCCCCCCAAATCCATTTGAAAAATGTCTCTTTTCTCTGTCTCTAAATTTCACACACAATTTTCTTCGGTTTCGGTGGAGCGCAGATGTAAGAACTGTGCCTAGCTAATAGAAGAAAACTGTAAAATATCTAGTATTTCAAAATTATCTCGAAGTCCTACTAAAATTTTCAGAAAACTAGGGGAACTTGGATTTTCAGTGAAACAGTATCTCATTTTCAGCCAACGTCAATTTGAGATCCAATGCCCTGAAATTGCTGAACAAGTTCTGAAATCCAGGATTCTACCGAGCTCAATTCCAGCAGGCTGAAAATGACCATGGAACGAGATAATGCTGAAAAACTCAACTGGAATAAAAAATGAAATTTCTGTTTCAGAATAATATGTTTATTTTTCATTTTTTTGATTCGAGAATTTTTCAATAAACATAAATTCTTTATATGTTTCTCTTCTTCAACTTGTCAAAGGTCTCCCACACCTTTTCCATATCTTTTCCTTGAAATTCCCTACCATAATATAAGCCCCGCCCCTTTTTTTCCAGAGCAATGTTTCCGGTAACTGCTCAACAACCACCTCAACTTACTGTGGAGACACTTATCGAACGGCTCAAGGAGGTAAAACACAATTTAAAAAAAAAAACTATTTTTCAATTCTAGGGCACCCCGGCATTTGCTCCGGAAGAGGTTGAGTACCTTATTCATTGTCTTAAGGAGAAGAAAATGAAGGATTTTATAATTAACAAGTTGGAGAACAAAGTTTTGGGACTGGAAGAGGAATTGGATCGGGAGAGACACTTGCATGAAAACACGTGAGTTGGTTTGGAGTGGTGGAATAGTAAAAACTGGAAAAATTTTTGTTTTTTTGTTGGAGACGTACTGATATGTATTCATATTTGGAACAAATCAGGTTTTTCCTGAAACAGGAAAATTTTGGTTACCTAGAATGAGTAAAAACAATCTTATACCGTTGTCAGAGTAAATTGAACCACTTTTGAATTTCAGAGAGATCAGATTTTGAAACAGTGAAAAAATTTTGAAGATTATATGCGATTTCATAAGAAAAATGCGTCAAAGGTGCGCCAGGACGACTTCTTTTAGTTAAAACATAAAACTGTCGCGTCATAACGCGCTGAAAGTACGCCAGATTTCAGCTCACACGCATTTTTGTTTGAGAGTTTGACAGAGAATGCGCCAAAGGCACGCCAGTCCAACTACTTTTTTGGACTGGCGTGCCTTTGACGCGATTCTAACCACAAACCCGTCGAAATTTTCAAATTGTTATTCTGATATTTGTGAAACATCCATTTTTCAAAAAAACGTCCACATCTGAATGGCATAGTGATTGCTGAAATCTAAATTTTCCCAATTTCAAATTTTCACTGAAACAGTAACTTTCCAATTTTCATACTGGTCAAAGAAGAAGTGGAATTTGTAGTCACGCATTGAGACAGTTATTCAAAATAATACGCTATAATTAATCTGAAACAGTTTAAAACATTTCAAGTAGGTACGCTACCTAGCATTGGGTACATTATTGTCGATCAAATATTTTTCAATTAGAATATAAAACTTGGTGTTAGGCTAACAGTTGGAGAAAAGAAATCAAAATTATTCAATAATAGTAAGAATATAAAATTTGAGTGAAACATGAAAAAATTATCACAAATGTTTTCAATCAAGCAAAATACAAGTATGGAAAACCTTAAAACAATTTCTTTGAAACAGTTTTAAAATTGTGTTCGATTTTTTAGAAAAAAATTCAAAGAAGACTGAAAAAGTCATAAAAAATCGACATATAAGACATATTAGAACTTTTTGATCGTCTATTGTTGAAATCTGAGTTCTCTCGATATCAATTTTACACTAAAACAGTGATTTCCCAAATTTCATATAGTGTCCAATACAGTATTAAAGTTTTCCGAAACAGTGATTCAAATACATGAACTGTGTCAGGGAACAGCCAAAAAAGGTTTCGAACGTCAAACATTGAAACAGCAATTAAAAATGATATGTTATAATTATTCTGAAACAGTTGATAAAATTTCAAGTAGATACGTAGCTTCAAGTATTTTATTGTAGAGCAGCCAACATTGTTTGATCAATATTAATTTAGTTAGAAAATAAAACTTGATTTCGAGTTGAAACAGTAGTAAAAACTTAAACATTAACTTTTCAAGCTCAATTTTCAAATATAAATGAAATAAGAGAACAGAGACATTTTATAATTATGAATATATCGAATTCCTGTAAAACAGTAGAAAATATATATAAATTTGTTACTGGGGATGCTTTATAGGATCAGCGAAATACAAGTATAAAAGATCTTTAAACAATTTCTTTGAAACAGTAGACAAAAAATTTCTTTATCAGGAAGGCACGCTTCTTACAATCGCGCTCTACCAAAATAGAGAAAAAGCGCAGTTGTAAGAACTGTGATGAGTTCATCAGTCATTAAAAATGAGAATTGGTAATCACTACAACTAAACTATTGATTAGACATCCGCTTCACTAATCAAATGAATATTTTTTGAAACAGTATTTTATATTCCAGGCTCGCCTACCTCGAGACCACTCAACCATCCATCCTGCAATCAATGCTCTCCGAAAAAACCAGGCTCCGCGCTGCTCTTCATGACAGCTTCATGGAAAATCTCAAGTCTGAAAACCAGAAACTCAAGGAGCAAATCACCCTCCAAAAGGCCTCAAATGTCTCCAAAACTGAGAAGCCAGAGATTATTGGGTTCCAAAAGCTTTTTGAGGATTTCGTGGCGCCCGCTCTGCTCTCCAAAGAGCACGAGACGCTCACCGACAACTACCGTATCTCAGAGTTCGAGCTCCAGCAGAAAAACCAACAGATCTCTGATCTCGAGGAGCATATCCGGGTGCTCAGCGATGATTTGCTGAGATCAGAGGAGTATCAGGTGTTTGTGGAGAACAATACGCAGAAGGAATACCAAAAGAAGATTGAGACCCTGGAGGAAGAGCTGAAAATTAAAAAAGCTAACAGCGTGATCCGCCAATTCGAGGTGGAATGTTTTAAGAAGAAGAATTTGGAGGTGATGGAGAAATTGGTGGCAAAAGTTGGGCAGTTGGAATTGGCGCTGGAAAAATCGCCGGTGGTGAACCCAAACCAGACACGAAAAGAGCTGAGCAAAGAGGAGAAGCGAGCACTGAAGATTCATCTGGAGGTGTTGGAAAGGAAGCATCAGGAATTTTTGAATTCGGTTGCCGGGGAGCTTAAAGAGCTCAAAGGAATGGAAGGAGGAGCAACAGGCACTGACCTGGAACAGACCAATAAGAATCTGTTGGAAACTATCAAAAAGTCTAGACAAGTGGCTTTCCGTCAGGAGAATAAGATTGATGAGCTTAACAACAGCGTTCACAAGCGTGACTTGGAGATTCAAAAGCTGAAAAAAGAAATCAATAAACTGGAGGCGGAGAATAGCTCAGAAGTATTCAGACATGAGAATCTCATCGATGAGCTCCACAAGACTCATAACAAGGCGCTGGCTCTAGAGGAGAACAAAATGCTCACGGAGCTGACCAACCAGCTAAAAGCGTTGCACGAGGAGAACACCCAACTGAAAACTGAGGTTCACGACCAGAAAATCGCTATCAGAAATTTGAAACGGGAGAATGCGCAAGTCGAGGAGCTATTCTGTAAGATGCAGGAGGAAAGGTGGAGGAAAGAAAATGACTACGAGGCACAGCTGATGGAGAAGAACGAGGAGATCGCCGAGTTGGAGTTGATGGCGGAGACCGGGGAGTGCTCCTGGAGCACACTGGGGCTTTTTGAGAAGGAGAGCTTGGAGACATCGGAGAAGGAGATGGAAGAGGTTGATTAGATTTTTCTCCATTAAATTGTATTCCAAACTCAATTTCAATGTCAAATTCGGTTTCCTCGCCCTTTTTTACGTTTATCCAGACAGTTTTCAATAAACTTTCGAATTCTGTGCATTTTGTCGTAGCGGTGTTTGGTGTCTGCACACAATCGTCGTCTACAGTAACCCGAAAAACACAGAATGCAAGATAGGGGTGGTTTTTGACGGGGAATTCGAATTTGGTGTTGGCTTTTGGTTTTTGGTTTTCATTTTTGTGTCCAGGCTCTTCTATTTTTCACTTTTCCAGACATCATTACTCTGAGCATAGTCAATTTAGTCTCAAAATTTTGAAAATAGAAAAAAAAACAAATTTTTTCACTTTTTCTAAAGTTTTGATACCACGTCTGGGGGTTAGTACTGAAATAAAAATGAAACGCGCTCCACTAGACTTTCAGGGAAACTCAAAAATTTCAAATTCGCTGCTTCGTTATAGCATTTTGATACAGAGCTTAATCAATTTTTCGAATTTTTCGACAGTTTTTCAGACTTCAGTAGAGCGCGGTTGATTTTAGTACTCACTGCTACTAGACCCCACGTGATACCGTACACTTTTTCACTGTTTCAGAATTTTCTTGTTTTTTCAAACTATTTTAAGACCAATAGTTCTTGCCCAGAGTATGCGTCAGTTTCTCTGAAAATAGATTTTTAAAAATTGAAATTTTTTTACGGTTTCAGAATTTCTCCTTCTTTATGATTATAATGAGCATAGTCAATTTGAACTTTATTTTTTCTAAAAAATTTTATAATAGATTTTTTCACTTTTTCGAAATTCAAACTATTAGAAACAGAAGAAAAAAAGTAGTTTTTCCATTTTTTCTGAATTCTGAGGCAAAATCGACTATGCTAATACCATACACCGTTGCTACAACAGGTTCTCATTTGTTTTTTTCGTTGTGTGTCCATAGATCAAAAAATTGTTCTACAGACCTTTCCCATGAGCATAGTCAAGTTGATCCAAATGTTTTCTTGAAAATGGTAAAAATTGTTGTTTTTTTTCAAATCTTTAATTGGTTCTGGTGTCAAATTGACTATGCTAATATCATACACCGTTGTAGTCACAGGTCCTCATCTCTTGGTTTTTTTCCCTGTTTCAGAATTTTTCTTTATTTTTTACGATTCTGAGCGTAATCGATTCGTCGACTGGTCAGTATTTCTGTAAACAGTTCTAAAAATTGACATTGTTTCCCTTTTTCTAAATTCTTGTCCCTAAATTCACTTTTTTGCATTGTTTCACAATTTTGAAAGCTCCTTTTTTGTTATCTTGAGCATAGTCAATTTGATCCAGAAATTGTTTCCTTCTTCCACAGGTTCAAAATTCTGATATAAACGCAGCCAATTTGATTAATTGATGGATTTTGGAAAAATTTTGTAAAATATAATTTCTTAATTTTCCTGGATTTTAGTCTCTAAATTGACTATGCTTATACCATACACCGTTGTAGAACAGGTCCTCATCCCTTGTTTTTTTCCCTGTTTCAAAATTCTATCATATTTTTTTACTATTCTGAGCATTGCCAATTTGTTGTATGGTTCGAATGTCTGAAAACATTTTTGACAATTTTTTGACTATTTCCGAATTTTTGTCCCTAAATTGACTATGCTATTACCATACACCGTTATAGAACAGGTCCTCACTTCTTGGTTTTTTACCCGATACACTTTTCACTTCTTTCTAAATTCCTGTCTCTAAATTCACTTTTTTTTAAACTTTTTTCCCTGTTTCAAAATGTTTCCTTCTTTTTTTCGATATTTTAAGACATAGTCAATTTAATGATCATACACAGTTAGAACAGGTTCATATCCTATCTGTCCCAGTTGTTTCCCTGTTCCATCCCACCAAAAAAAATGTGCTGATTTCTTATTTTACTCTGCTTAATAAAAAAATTTCGAAAATATATCAATTTTTTCAATTTAAACTCAAAGGTTAACCATACCTTTTATCGATATCTCTTATGCTTCAGGCTCTCTAATTACTGGTTAATTAACTAACTAATTAAAAACTTCAGGGTTTTTTTCTCAGCCATGTTGTCATACTACCGTGACGAGGCTCGACTTAAATACACCATTGAAGGCATCGAATTGATGTACGAGAGGAAGAAAAGATGCAAGAAGTTTGCGGACACTTTGTATTATTGTGAAGAAGAAGAGAAAAAGGAGAGAGAAGAGGAAGAGAAGGAGCCCAAGTCGCCGAGTTTTTTTGAGCAATTGGTGAGTTTTATGTCTGTCTGTGTGTGTGTCTGTGCGTCCGGATGTCCGTTTCAAACATTAAATATTGAGTTAGTTGGAAACCCATTGACAACAAAATATATTCGGGATATATTTCACAAAAAGTTTTCTGAAACAGTAATTTTTTTTTGAATCAAAATTGTAGATAATGAAATTCTTCATCTTATGAGCTCAAAGACGTGACCTAGAAACCCAAATTCTAGAAAAACTAGTCCCCGAACTCAAAAGACGTCAAAAAATTACCAAAACTCATCGGATCTCGACAGTGGCCGAGTTTATCACCTGTGTGGCCTAAAAATCCAAATTTTGAAAAAAAAAAAACTTGGCCACACTCAAATTGTTACGTTTTTGAGCGATTTTCGGGGGGTTTGAGCCGTTTTTTGGCATTTAGAAAGGAAAAAAGATTTTAGAAAAATAATTATTTGCTGAAATGACTGAAAATCTCAAAATTCGTTTTTCTGTATCAAAAAAGTTCATTTCGGACCAAAATTCAGGTTTTTTGGCTTAGGAAAGGGAGAATTAGTAATTTCTTAACAGACAATTTTGGTTTTTCCTATTTTCACTAGCACATCAAAATTTAGTTCATGCATTAATAAATATGCTACTAGTGCTACAAGAAAGTCTTGTTTTTTTTCGTTTTTTTATGAAACCGTAATCAAAATGTGATCTACAACTGCTTTTCCTTAAAAGCCCACTAAATTCCCCACATTTTCAGCGTAAAACCATTTCTGTAAGTCGAAAATTTGGAGAGTTACAGATGAAAAGTTTCGAAACTTTTCGTTTTTTCAGAAAACCTTGTTATCCTGATAACTCTCCAGGAATTCACTCAAACTTGATGAAACTTACATTTCTAAAATCAGCGTGTTGAGACCTTTTAAATAAGTATAATCATGCCCTGATTTTGAAAATCAAGTTTAACGGCGCCTACCGTAGTCCTCCTAGGAGCCTAGAATTCCAAATCTCGGCCGCCAAACCAGCTCGTTAAGACGCTTCGAATGAGTATAATCATGCCTAGGTTTGGAACACTTTGGATTCCGGCACGCGAACTACAGTACCACGAATCGTGGCTACGGTAGTTTTCGTGGTGATACCCAATTTGGTCCAAACCCAGCCATGATTATACTCATTCGATGCGTCTTGACGTGTTAAATTCAAACATGTAAGTTTCATTGAGTTTGGGTGAATTTTTTGGAGAATTATGGTGGTTATAAGGATAACAAGATTTTTGAAATGTTTCGAAAATCTATACCTCTCCAAATTTAGGACTTACAGAGCTGCTTTTACGCTCAAAAAGTAGGAATTCAGTGGAGGTATAATGAAAAATAGTAGAAGGGCCAAACAGACAAAAAATTCTGAAAAAGTAACGTTAGAACATTTTCAATTAATTTTGAAACAGTAATTCCACTAAACTTGCTGAAAATTGTCATATAGATAGTTTTGACCATGCTGAATACAATGGTAGCAAAATTTTTTACCCCTGAATGCTCCAAAGCTCAAAAACGAGCCAGAGGTAGTGGTCGGGTGGGAGAGTCAGGGTTCGAGTCTCTCCCCTCACGATTTGTTTTTTTGTATTCCTCGATTTTAGAAAGCGTAGTATTCACTATTAGAATTTTTGAGCTTCTTCAGTTCACACAAACTTTGAAACAGTGAAATTTATTAAATTTTGAAAAATCTTAAAGTAGCTTATAGTATATTTCAGAAGTCTTGTTTTTTCCGTCCAACCCAGAAAAAACTTGACGCAAAAGTTCTTGAGGAGGCTGACAAGGAGAAACCCGATGATGACGAGGATGATGATCCGCGTACCCCGTTCTACGGTCAGGACCATGAGTTCGAGTTTCTTCTGAAAGCATTGAGAGAGCGGATGCAGATGCGGAACGGTGTCAACGATCTGCAAGTGTTGTTGGATAGAGAGAAGCATAGCCATTTGATTACGTGAGTAATGGGATTATTGATATTTCTGGAAACGGCTGAGAATTTATTTTTGTATTGAGCCCGAAAATTTTGAATTCAATGTAGTACACCTGAAACAATTCAGGCGGTTATTAGTTTTCATTGAAACAGTAAAAGTTGGATTTTGAATTAATGAAAAAAATACGTTTTCATACCGTCCAGCTGAAATACAAATTCAGAAACAACACATCAAAACAGTCAAAATTGGTAATTTCATATTGAAACAGTAGAATTTTTTGAAGAGAAATCTGAAAATATGAGCAGAAATTTGATTTTTACAATTTTGAAATGTATTCTTTTTGAATTTGGTGAAAATTCCAGAACGATCCTTGAATATTTTTGAATATTTTCGGACATAAAGCGTTTTTGCTGGAACAGTGAAAAATGAACATTCAAAAACCAAAAAATGAAAAAAAAAAAACAATCCAAAAATTCCTCAAAAACACAACAGTTCAAGTGTGGCCGAGTTTTTTCCAAAATTTGGTTTTCTAGGCCACCAAGTGGAAAATTCGGCCACAAACGAGTTTTTAGTGTTTTTCGTGACTTTTAGTTAGTTTTAGACGTTTTTTTGGGTTCGGGGACTAGTTTTCCACATGGTGGCCTAGAAAACCAAAACTAGTCCCCGGCCTGTTTTTTCTTGTTTCATAGCTAAACAATCATGAAAAATGCATTTTCAACAAGAAAAAACCTCAAAAAACCATTAAAACTGTCAAAAATGACTCGGGGACTAGTTTTTCGAAATTCGGATTTCTAGGCCACCAGTTGGAAAACTCGGCCACAGGCGAGTTCCGGTGATTTTGAGGGTTTCTGGCCAGTTTTGGACGTTTTTTGAGGCTGGGGACTAGTTTTTCTAAAATGTGGGTTTCTAGGCCACCACGTGGAAAAACTCGGTCACAGCTGAATTTGACTTAAAACTACGTTTTTAAACCCGATTTCCAATTTTCACTGTTTCAAAATGGTTTGTATCATTTTATTATAAAATTCTGAAAAATTTCAGACTCAGCAAACTGCTCGCCGCGGATCCGTCGTGCGCTGCGAGCATGCAACCGACCGAAAAACGTCTCCGTGAATCGATTGAATTAGATGGAGTGTTGTTGAAAACTCTCAAGTCTGAAAACTCCAAACTGAAAAACGAAGTGTCTCGATATAAATGGGATCCGAAAGGCAAGAAGTTCATCAGTGAGTTGAAGGACCAACTGGAGTCGGCGAATCGTCAAATTGATATGATGGTCGATCACCATGAGTTGAAATTGAAACAGATGCAGTTGGATCATGGAGCCGACGTTGAGGGATACATTTTGCAGGTGGAGAAGAAGAATTTGGAGGTGAAATCGTTGAAGAAGAAGGTTGCTGAGCAGGAGAAGGAGTTGGAGGCGTTGAGAGAGGCGTTGAAGGAAAAGGAGCAAGAGAAACTCATCGATTTTTGATTTTTTGCTTATCCAGGCTTCTTACAATTGCGCTCTACCGAAATTCCCTTGTCTCCTTTTCTCTAAGTCTCTCAGTTTCGCATTTTTCGGTGGAGCGCAGTTGCAAGAAGCGTGCATGTTTTTCTGTAGTGAATAATTAATTAGCCCAATTTATTTTATTCCAGTCAACTTAATTAGCTGCTTGCCTCTTTTCATTCTTTCTCAGGAATTCTTATTTTATGATCTGTTGAATAATATCCCCATTACCTCTATTCGATTACTATGCTTCAATTTTTCCAAGCCCCGGCTCCAAAAAAGTAAGTCAATTAAAAAAATTGACTTTTTTTTGAATTTTGGTACACATTTTTGATGAATTTTCCTCAAAATTTTTGTGAACTTCAAATCATCCAACTTTTTCGCGAAAAAATTTAATTATTTTGAATTTTGGCGCCAATTTTTTACCCGGACCTAAAAAGTTATGAATTTTTCTGTCATTTCTTTCTCTCTGAAATAGTTTTAATATTTGCTTAATTAAATCCGAATAAATAAATTGTAATGAAAAATATAGAAAACTGAATCACACAAAATAAAAGCACGACGTTTCCGATAGTTTTTGAAACAGTTTTAAAAAAAGTTTAAAATTTCTCACTGTTTTAACATTTCTTTTATTGTTTTAGCTACCAGGAACACAGTGATTTTTAAACTATAATCGCAATAAGTGTAAAGAATGGATTGTCCGTCCGTCTGTCTACCAGTTCGTCCGGATGTCCAGAGTGTCGGGACTCCTCTAATCCATTATGATATTTATTATGCACGAAGATCTGAACCACCAATTTTCCAGAATATTCTAAATTTAACTAGGCCTAGCTGGAACAGGAATTTTTGTGTGACTAGAAAAATAGAAGAGTCGAGGAATATTTGAAATTGTTAATTTCGAGGGCTATAGAATCATTGTCTATGTATAGCTAGAAACAATACTGAAGTTTGAATGAAACAGTTAAATTTACAAAAAAAAACTGGATACAAGTAAAAAAAATAATAGTTTTATAAGGTATACTTTTAAATGTCAGAATATTTTGAAACAGCAAAAAATGGCATTTCTTTTGTATTAGAATCGGTTATTTATTATTTTAACAAGTTTTGCGCAATAGCTTCACTTATTGCGTTAATTTGAAACTTAAGAATGTTGTTATTCATTCGAAACAGTAAGATTTTTATAAACTGCCGCACAAATTTTGAAAAAAACCTGAAATCCGATCGGGAAACTTGGCAAGAAAAACAAACGTAAAGTATCGCACTAATCTAGAAAAAAACTTTCAGATTATTCAAATTCGAACTGAAACAGAATGTTAAATGTATGAAGTAGTGATTAATTTTTTATCACTAATGGACTAAAGACATTGGTCTGAAACAGTGATTTTTACATAGCGGTGCGACCCAATTACCCAAGATAATTCACCAAGATAATTAAATAAATTTCTAATTACCTAGATTCCTACAGATAATGAAGGTTGATTAAGAAAAAATAGAAATCCAAACTTTTATTATTTCGATGAAACAGAGGAAAAAATTCTCTCCCATTTTTACAACTTCCTATTAGAGTCATTGTTTCACTGTCTAAAAATGATTCTGTCGACCAAACAAACGTATTACAATTTACAATTCAACAGTTTTTCATGAAACAGTAACTATAATTGATTTTCATTTAGTTGGACCAGCCAGAAGTTTTATTTGGCAAATTTTATCAGCGCCATTTATCACACAAGAGGAAAAGTCTGAAAATTCAAGCTCCAATCAAACCAGAGAAAATCATGATGGGCTATTTCAGTTAGGAACGGGAATTTCAGACTCATATAAATTTTGGTCTGGAATTTCAAAACTTTTTTCATAAATTTTACTGTTTCAAAGAAAAAAAACAACTTGAATTTTGAAAAATCACCAATGACAATGCTTCACTGTTTCAACATAATTAAATGTTTCTACTCGAATTATAAGGAAGATTCCATAAAAAGATATTCATTCAACAAAAAACATTATACTGTTTCAGGCTGAATTGTTGAGTTCCGTTTATGAACCAAAAATATTCTTCTTTCCAAAAAAAAGCTATGACAAATTTCATCCCCGATGTCAAACTACTGTCTCGAATCCTTTAAAAATGTTTAGGAAATCACTGAAACAGTAATTTATTGCAAGTTTTAGATGGATGTAAATGGTATCGCACTGATAACTTGATAAGAAAAATATAGTTCTGTTGAAACCGTAACGGTAAGTGCAGTACTCTCACGAGGGAAGTTCATGACGAGGCGGGTTGAACTTTTTCTAAAAATTGGACCCCTGGTACTTTCGATCCCGCTGATTCCAAAAATGCGAGTAATATCAGTGAAATGCTGATTTGGACCGAGTTCTGAACCGTCAAACTTGCAATTCTACAGCACAAGTGTCTTTGAAAACGTGAAAAGCTTAACCACGCGAAAAGATTGAAAAGTTTGACGGGTCATAACTCGGCCCACATGAGCATTTTGCTGATTTTTCTTGTAGTTTTGGAATCAGCAGTGTCGAAAGTACCAGGGGTAAAATTTCTAGAAAAAGTTCAACTCCCCTCGTCATGAACTTCCCTGGTAAGTACCTTTTATAAACCAAAAGTATTCATCTTTCCAGAAATATGCCAGTTTAAACTTCATCCTCAATGTGTAACAAATTTCTCAAAAATGTTTAGCAAATCACGGAAGCAGTAATTTTTTTTAACGTTTTGGATGGATGTGAATGGAATCTCTCTGATAACTTGATTAGAAAAATATAATTCTGTTGAAACCGTGCTGAAATGGTAATTTTTCCGAGTTCATTTTGTCATTTTGAAATTTTTCATAAAAAATGAAATAAGTTCATATTTTTTAGGAGTAGTCTCAAAACATTTGAAAACAAGAATTAAACTTCATCAAACCAAACTGAAACCAATCCTTGAAGTGTCTTAAAACAGTGAAACTCCAACCAAAAAACTACGAAAGGTAGAAAACCAAAAATAGTTTTCTGAAACAGGAAAAAATGAAATATGAAAACCTAATGATAACCAATGAAACAGTTTTGTTCCAGCATCTGAAGAGTTTTTATACTTTTAGGCTCAAAACAAACCTACTGTGTCCTGCAGAAGAGTCTGAATTCTCAACGACAAGACGTATGAAACAAAAAAAACCAAGTTTGTCAAAATAAAATGTGCGAAAATTGGAAAAATCAGAAAAAACTTTTTCTGCAATTTCTGATGGATAAAATTTTTCAAAAACTAAAAATCACAAAGATCAATTTTCTAAATTTCCTGTTTCAAAAATTCCATTTTCCCGTGACCTTCGATTTTCAGATTTTTTTCTACGACTCTTGCCACGTTTGCCAAATATTCGATTCTCCTCAAGAAATTTCAGTCCCAATATTGTCCATTCCTTCTAAAAATGGCTCCGAAAAGTCTACTGTACCACTATAATCATAATTTTATACAAGTGCGCTCCAGGCGGTGTTTGAATAGGTGGGTTTCGAATTTTTTCAAATTTTCAGGTTTTTAAATTTTAAAAAATGTTTCAGAAAATCCAAATCATTCATTATTGCTGTTTTTGCAATTGTCGCATTTATGCTGTTTATCAATTTACAACAAAGGAAAATCAGAAAAAGTGGGTTTTTTTGCGGCGCGTATCACATCTCCAACTGTTTTACCTTCAGCTCCCCTTCCAACACGTTCCAACTACAGTAACCCCAACTACTCGACTCAAAAATTCAATGACATGTGTGATCTACCAATTATCGATCCATGGGACGAATCAATGAAGCCATTTTTGATGGATCAGCCACGTGAAAAGGACCCAACGGAGAACTGCGATCGGGCATGGAGGCCCTACACGGAGTTGGTGGATGGGGTGTGGAATGTGACTCAGGAAAAGGAGGGAAGGAGTTGTAAAGCGAGGTAAGGGACAGAAAAATTGGAAAAGATGGCCACCAAACCCACATTTTCAGAATCAGCTCGTCGAGACGCTTCGAATGAGTATAATCAAGCCTAGGTTTAAAGCACTTTGGGTCTCACCCAAAAACTACCGTAGCCAGGATTTGGGGTACTGTAGTTCTCGTTGCGGGACCTAAAGTGCTTCAAACCAAGGCGTGATTATACTCATTCAAAGCGTCTTGGCGAGCTGATTCTGAAAATGTGGGTCTTTTGGAACTCTAGGCTCAAAATTTCGGAAATTTTCTTTTAAAAATGTCACGCTTCCAGATGCTTCACCCCCACTGGCCTCAACACACAGATTAAAAAATCCGATTGGTTTCCTGCGGGACCCACCGATTGTGAATTCCTGGAAGCCGCGTGTTGGGAGTACGGTAGACAAGTTTACGGGTATCTACATACACAAATTAGGCCCCACCCCTTGCCAACACCACCTACTAACGACAGTCCGGATGTATTTGTGTTCCTGGTGGATTCTATGTCGTCTGGAATTATGAAACGGTAATTTTACCTGAGAAATTCAAAAAATTCAGAAAATTTGACTCAGATCTCTCCGGAAAACTGTTGAATTTATGACAGAAAAAATGGGGGCCATTGATTTCCCATTTCTGAATCAAGTGGCGATCCGAAGTCAACCGAATGCGATTCCTTTGTGGTTTGGTAAGAGAAGCAGGGACTAGTTTTCCAAGACATGGCCTAGAAATCGAAAAACTAGTCCCCGAGTCATTTTTGATGCATGCAATTTGCATTTTTCAGGAAAACAAACGGAAGCGGGGACCTTACAAGGTGGTAAGCAGATAAAAGTGGATTGGACCGAAGAGTATTACTGTAACAAGTATTTGGATGATGAGCCCAATATTTTTAGCGATTTTTTGAACGCGGGGTATACGGTAGGTGGATCGGAGTGTTTATTTTTTCAAAAATTTTTATCGCAAAACTTGCTTGAAAATTTAGCTTGTTTTGAACAGTAAAAGTAGTTTCTATCAATGCTAAAAGTTGCAAAAAAAATATTGGTGGTATGTGGACTCGAACCCTGGTTGGTAGATTGGTAGTCACTCTGTCTACCGTAACCACTCGGCCACCACTATACCAATGAATTTTTGACGCCGCTGGCCTAGAATCCCAAATCTCGGCCGCCAAACCCACATTTTTTGAGTCAGCTTGTCAAGACGCTTTGAATGAGTATAATCATGACTAGGTTTGGCTCGAACTGGGTCTCGCCACGAAAACTACCGTAGCCAGGATTCGGGGTACTGTATTTTATCGTGGCCGGATTCAGTTTGGATCAAACCTAGCCATGATTATACTCATTCGTAGCGTCTCAACGAGCTGATTCTGACAATGTAAGTTTTTTGGAAATCTAGGCTCAAAATTCCGGATTTTTCGCGAGAAATATGAATTCCTTACCCAAAATATCGTGTTTCAGACAAACTACATCGATGACTGGTCCTCCCAATGTCTTACCAGCAACCCGTATTGCAAGGGATTTCAAAACTATCATTCCACCCACACCTTCTATCATTTCACCAAAATTTTGGACTACTACAGTACCCCTCTCACCAGAAAACATCTGAAAGGCGATAAGTTGTGTCGAGAGATTCATTTGGCCGCTTTGGAATTTTTCGAGCAATTCGCAAGGGCTTATAGTGGTGGGAAATAGTTTTTTGAAATTAAACAAATCATTTTTTTTGTTTTTCAGACCGCCCGAAATTTGTGTGGTCCTGGAGCGTTCATCTGGCTCATGGCTTCCTAACCGGTGTGAATCGACTGGATAAGCCTATGCTAGAGTTGTTCGAGAGGAATTTCGAAATGGTGCCTACAGTAATCCCCTTTTATCAAGGCTGATGGCCTAAAATGCCATATTTTTGGATTTCTAGGCCAGTATGGGGCTCAAAATTTTGGGAATTTGATGGAGAACTTGAATTTCATTGTTATTTTTTGTTTTCAGCTCAACAACGCATTCGTTATCATCATGGCTGACCATGGATTCCGTTTCGAGCCCAAAAACTTTTATAAAACGGATATTGGGAATCTCGAAAAACGAAACCCCGCTCTTATGATCTCAGTGCCCCACAGATATCGAGATAATGGGATTCTAGAGGTCCTCAAGACAAATGCAGGCAGATTACAGTCTCAATATGATGTCAGAGCGACGATTTTGGATATTTTGAAGGTTTGTACTACAAGAGCAAACCAAAAAATAAGGAATACTGTTTCAGTACCAACCTGCGTCCCAATTCGGTGACCGTAACCTCCTGGAAATCCCTGATGAGCGAGGACACTCCCTGATCCGTCAGCAACCGGAGACGCCGAGAAATTGTGAGACTTTACCGATCATTCAGCAGTATTGTATATGCAAATCAAAGCCGGTTGACATGAGAAATGAGTGAGGACATCTGGACATTTGGTCAAACAGACAGACTTTTTTCAGTACCACGTTGAGCGACCGTCTGGCAACTGGTCTAATCAATTATGTTCATGACACATTGGACAGGCTCAATGTGACCTCGCTATGCCATAAATATGAATTCGAGCAGGTTAGCTTCTGTCTGTGTGTCCGTACATCCCGATGTCCTCACAGGTCACTCTCCTCGAGCGGTTCTCATCAAACTCCACAGCCAGCTATCGAATTATTGTGAAGACTAAGCAACCGGCAGTTTTTGAGACGGTGGTCACGGATAACGAGACTACTGGAAATCTGGAATTTGGGGAGATGGAGAGATTGGATAGGTATGGGACGAGTACGTACTGTACGAAGAGGATACATTATACGTCAATGTGTTTTTGTAAGAAGGAATGAAGGTTACGGTAGCAATTTTTTTTTCTTTGTATTCTATTTTTTTGCACCATTATGGTTTAGGTAGTTTTAACTTATTCAAATAAATTTTAAGCAGATTTGAATCTTTTAACCAAAATTATAGCACATTTACAGCCGGATTTTCAAAATTTTCAAGCGGACATTGTTGGTGAACACTTTTTTTTTTCTTGATACGAAAATTAGTGACAAAAAGTCTGCTGGCTATGAACTGATTTGGCTTTTCATAATGATTTTACTATTTCAGCCTAGATATCAACTTATGTTTATCATAGCTCCCCATTGAAAATAAGAATTTTCAGAGTTCCACTGTTTCAATTAATTTGGATAATGTTGAGTGATTGTTTATTGTGACAAGGCTAAGTAGTAATGCTATCTTTTTAATAATAAACCTACAAAAGAAAAACTCATTTTGTGAACCTATACCCAGGGTTGGGAAATTCCGGGCCGGGCCGACCGAAAAATTTTCCTCGACCCGGCCCGGCCCGGTCGGCCCGGTCGGCCCGGCTACTGTAGAAATTTGAAATTTTTATTAAAAAATTTTGAAATTTTCTGAAAAAATTTTGAATTTTTTTGCAGAAAAGTCGAATTTTCGACTATGTTTTGGAATATCGATAAAAACTGAAGTGTATGAGAACTTTAGAGCATTTTGATCACTTTTTAATGAAAATTCCGAAAAAATATGTGAAAAAATTATGCACGATTTTTGGATCCGGGCCGACCGGGCCGGGCCCGGGCCGGACATTTCCTCGGCCCGGGATTTCCCAACCCTGCCTATACCATTAGATAGCTGAAATTGTAAAGATCACGAATACGTTATCAATTTTTGCTAAATGGGCGGAGTTCTGACCCTTTTTGTTCCAAAATTTGATGTTTAATAAGATTTTTTTTTTGATTCCAAATATATATTCACTTTTCGCCCTCGAGGACTGATATTCGAGAAAAAAGTTCGGAAGTCATTATTCTCAAGTCGTGTTAACAATGTGGGTTGCAGGGGGGATCAAGGCAAACCATTTGTTGGGGAATTCCGTCTGCTTTATCAGTACTCAGGGAAATTATGGATACAGGTATCAGTATGCAAATGAGCCGAAATTCACCAGCGGAGTACTGTATGGGTAAAGCCACACGGGAAAATTTCTATATTTCCGGTTGCAGCGATTTCGGCTGCCTGAAGTCCGTTCTTATGTCACAGCTCTGTCTGTTTTGACCAGATCGTGTCTTGAACTTACGCTGGCGACTATTTTCGTACTTCCAGAGGGTAATGAGTTGTTAGAAGTCCAAACTTTGACCTCATTTTTCTCGAATGTCCGACCTCAAGAGGAAAAACAGAATATAGCGTTTTTCCAGCTTTCCAATGATACAGGTCACTTCCCATATCTCCACATTGACTCCATGACCTTTCCTAATGAATATTAATTTCCCTTTTCAAATATCAAAAATTAAACTTCGCGTGACACCCCTCTTCCCCCAATAACAATTACAGAAATGGTTCTTCTATTCTTGTCTTTCGATTTCTGTGATTTATTCGGTTATTTTTCTATTCATTTTGTTTCGGATATTCTCTGAGCAAAAGAGAAGACTGAAAAAAGTATAAAGAATATGGAATCTCGTGAAAACAAGAAGAAGGGAAATAGAGAAGAAAATGAAAAAGATGATTTATTTTTTCTGTTTTTACAATAAATGTGTACTGTGGGGAATAACTTCTTGTCAAATATAGCTGAGCTCCTTTCCCGAGCTCCGGGGCATTTTTCTGAAGGGAAGCGTCGGAAGTTTTACTTCGGTAAAGTTGGTTTTTTTAGTATGATGCTATTTTTGGCGTTATTTTTGATAGTTTTCAGTGTTTTTCCATCGATATTTGCCGTATTCTACTAAAAATAAATTTTGCGTGACACCCCTTTTCCCCCGTATTTTCAGGCTATAAATATCGACTTTTGTCCGGAAAACAATAGTTATTTTCCTGTGAGGAAGAGAGAATCGAGTTTTTGAGAGAGACGCAGAGTGTGCGACTTAAAGGCGCTCACAATTACGAGCGAGGGTCTCGCCGCGAACGGAATGTTAACAGAGTGGCGAGCAGGGAGATTTGAATCATTCTACGTGCGTTTCGTTACCCACCCTAGAGACCCCACCCACGAAACGCACTTCGAAAAGAGACAGAAGAATAAACAGAGTTAGTTTCAGAAGGATCGAGACCCCAAGTTGCCGACCATTCCCGCATGCCGATCACTCGTCAAAGCTCTCCGCCTGAGCAGTCTCTTCGTCAATCACGAAGAGGTGGCCGTTTCGTTTTCAGGACTGCGAGGGACACACCATGACTTCAGGAGAGCAGCAACAACAACGACATACAGGACAACGGATCCCGGCCAGAAGAAGTCAACAAGAGAGGAAGGTGGAGAGACGATCGAGGCCCGGAACGATATCTCCACGACAGCCGAAGCCAAGGATTCAGGGAACAAGAGGAGAGCTGAGAAAACGTCCGCGATCTTCATCTTCCTAAAGAACATATGCTTCTAAACTTGTAGTCTAATATTCCTTTTCCTGCTTCTCGCTCGTTTTTCCTCTCAACCCTATTATCCCAGCTCTTTAAATCAATGTGTCATCATTTTCCCCCACCGGTGTGTAATCACTCCAAAAATTTGCCATCAATATAACTGCCCGTTTCTTCGTTTACTGTTAACTAACCCCCCGCTGTATCATCTGTACGTGTGGTCCGCGCCTCGCGGACCACACCCTACCAAAAACAACGCCACTAAAGCCTAAAAACAAGCAATAAATCTGTAATATTTACCTTGGTGTTCTTTGTAGAAACCTCGCTACTATTCGATCGATACTGAAACAGGAAAATGTATTATCCCGACCCGAATGGGGAGGAATAATCAGTTTCAAACTTCTAAAACCCCACAATTTGCAGTCGAAAAATGATGCCTGAGGATCGAAAAAATCGGGAAAAGATACTTGAAGATCGGAAAAAAATGATTGAACAAGCGTATGAAGATTTGAAGTTCCTCGATAGGAATGTAAGTTTTACCTCAATATATCTATACACACCATCAAATCATAAGTTTTTAGTTTTGGCCCGTTGTCACTAGCCTTGCTATCAATGTTATTCTATTTGCGGTCTATACTTACCTAGCCGTAAACTCGGTATCTTGGGAAATAGGAAAAGCCAAGCCATTTTATTATCAGGTAATTTTTCTTAACCCGCATTTCCTTACAATTAAATTGAAATATCAATTATAGGGCTGGTTCTTCTTCGTTTGTGATTTTATTATTCTGATTTACGGAATAATCTATCTATTCGTTTTGTACCGCATGACCCGTGAGAATATGAAAATAATGGAAAAGTATAAAAAATAAGGAATCTGATGACAACAAGAAAAAGTGGAATGAGGAAGAAAATGATTGCTGATTTATTTTCTCTCTGTTTTTACAATGAATGTGTATTGTAGTGGGAAAACTTCTTGTAGCTTACTAGGGAAGGCTCAGAGATATTACTACGGCCGGCCACCAGGGGACCGTGAAGTAACCTATATCATTGGAAAGCGGAGAAAACCAAAGGTCCCTAGTACCTTATATTGTCTACTAGACATTCCAGAAATCGAACAATGTTTAAAACCACCGATAGTGACCTTATTATTGGCACTGCTATTCAATCACTCTATTTTCAGTTACCGATGAAACAGTAAATAGTCCATTTAATTTTTAATTTAAATTTACTGTTTCAGGAACATAAAATATGTTGAGTGTGAAGCATAGCAGATGGTCTTTCTCGAATCAATATTTGATTTTGTTTATATGTGCAAAACGTACAGTATTCTCCACCAAATCAGAAATAAAAACTTATTTTTAAACTGTTTCCGTGTGTTTTCTAGTGTGACTGTTATTGATTGGGTGAGTTAGTGTCAAAACGAACAAGATACCGTAAATACTGTAATAGAACGGCACCCTCATCTACACTCAGAGTTCAAGAATACGATTATCAGAATGTATTTTTTCTTGGTTCTGATTAGAAGCAGCGTGATTAGTAACTTCTAGATCAGCAAATATGAAGGCAAAAAAGGTTTCTTTTTTTTCGTTTAGCTTCAATGAGTTTCTGAAACCACTGAATTTCTCCAACAGGCAGTTACAATACAGTATTGACGGTATTTAAAAAAAAACTGTTTCATAAAAGCTGATTCCTTGCTGAAAATCTGAAATTCACGTTCTGCTTTTCTGACCAACAAAACTAATTTCAAAATATCTACTGTTTCCACAAAAAATGGTATAACAATATTTTCTAAACTACTTAATGCCAGAATTGTTTGCATTGAATTGGATTTTCTTTACTATTTGAAAGAATAGAACAGGAACAAATTCCCAGTTGTAGCCTTATACTTATTCTACTCCGAAAAATTCACTTTTTTTCAAATTTATGCATGTCACCATCCTAGTTTGAAGGGTCCTGGCACAAAAATCAATTCTTTGGGGTATTTTTGGATGAGTAATCCGATTCCGCTATCAGTTTCAACCAGAAATGTTTCGCTGAGTCAATAAACTCAAATTCAGCGGTGGCCTTACACTAGTGTTACGCACAGTACCTCTTATAACTCGATTAGATAAATATAGTTCTGTTAAAGAGTTCTAAGTGGTGATTTTTCAGAATTCATGATGTCATTTTGTTCTTTGAAATGGTAATATTTTCTTGAATAGGAAGCTGGACACCTGACTCAAAACTATATGACTGCACGGCGGTCATCGATATCTAAACTCACATATAAATCTATCAGTGTTTCCGAAAATCCGGATGTCCTGGCGTCACCACTCAAAACTGAAGTCACTAGGGAATAATGGAATTATCTAGTTTTGAAAATTCAAAATGTATCTACAGTTTCCACAAAAAAAATCTGCAGGTAAAATCAAAAAAAAAAGAATTATTTTTATTAATTAAACGCATAGAAAGAAACGAACAGATCTAACATCTCCTTCCTCCAAATTTCAAACATATTTTGTCCTTGATACAGTAATTTATCTTTTTAAATTCACTGTTTCATTGAAAACTGAAATTTCCGAACACTTTGGAGTTTTAGTTCTTTTTTGTCGACTATTTGCAATCACCGACTCTCCAATTATGTTAATTAGAGCAATTAATGAGAACGTTTATTTTTTCGAAAAAAATTCTCAAATTCTGAGAAAAGCATTACAATAAATCAGAATCGTATCAAACAAATCACACAAAAAGATTTCAAATTTTTTTCTGAAAATTTCAGAATTCAGCAACTAATCGGGGTGGGGGAAGCTTGTCTACAATAGGTTTAAAAAAATAGGAAACCGTATAAAATGATATTTCAAAAAAAGGGACCAATTGCCCGCAACGACGACAAACAATTTTTTTTAGAAAAAAAAGAAATTTTTTTGCTTAAATTGGCAAAAACACATCGGCGAGAAACAGTAGAATACGTAGAAGGAATGCGATGGTGAGATAGAATAGTGGGGAGGAGACGCAGAGAAAAACTGAAACTTCTGAAGGCTGGGCGGATTCTGAAGGCATCGTACGGCGGATACTTCTAGAAAAAAAATTTGAAAAACATTTTTTTTTGAAATTTTTTTACCTCAACTTTTTTCTAGTTTGCTTCCTAGGTGTCGTTTGCACCACATAGGATTCAGAATCCGATTCTGAATCCCCGGATTCGGAATCCTCATCAGAATCCAGGTAGAATTTTGAGATCATCATGGAATCCAGAGATACGGTAGATTCAGCGAGCTGAATCTGACTTGCTGGCTGAGTTCTGACCCATTGGGGCCGTCGGGGCAGAAGACGTGAGTATGATGAAGGCGTGGATGATGATGACGTCATCAGAAGACGTGGGGATTCAGAAGCCGATTTAGACAGGTGGTGGGAGGTTGGGTGAAGTGCGAGGAGGCATCTGGAACGAAAAAATTAAAAATTGGATCAACATTTTTTTGAATTTTTTTCTCTTTTGGATAATTTTCACTATCAAATTCATATTTGTGAGTTAAAGACCTTTCAAATGATACCCATATTGACTATATTCCAATTAATTCAAAAAAAAATCGGACACGCGACGCACGACCGCGACGCGCGGTCAAAAATTGAAATCGGCTGATTATAGGCAATATGGGGCTCATTTCAAAGCTCTCGACCAGCTGAGCACAACTAAAATATTGAAAATCATTCTGGGACTCTTTTTTTTTTTGAAAAAAAAATGAAGGTTACCTCGGATCATAACTACTCGCTCTCTGCTGCCGCTTCTCCTGACTTCTACTCAGCAACATCTCGGTTTCAAGTCTTCTGAAACCGATTCTGAAGTCCTGACACAGTTGTTCACGGGACCCGGTGTACGGAACATGAGTTGGTGTGGAGTGGGATCTGAAAATTGAAATTACATACTGTTTCAAATTTTCTGTCATTTTCTTATTTACATTGCAATACTGTAATTCTCCATTTATCAAAACAGTAACTATAATGTTATAAAAAATACTGTTTTTCAAATTTTCGAAACAGTGAAAAAGTAACTTTACCTGACAAAAATTACAGTTTCATGGCAAAATTGAGTTTAAAGAGTGTTGTAAACGATATTACGAGATTTTATTGAAAAAAAATCTGGTACTATAACTATCGGAAAATTCGAAACAAGAAGCATTAATGTGTTCTGATAGTTCTAGCATTCTATACTAGCGCTGAAACAGTAAAAATGTTTTTTTTTGTTTCACAAAACGTTTGTCAATTACCTATGATTGATATTCTCATATTGTTTAACCAAACGTGAAATTTAATAATTAGTATTTTTTGAAACCGTTAAAAATTTTGAAAGAAATTAAATATGTATTGCAATTTCAAAACGTTTACAATTCCATCGATTTACGGAAAACCCGATGTTCCAAAACTATTGAAACCACAACTATGTATCAATTAACATAAAATTTTTGAAACAGAAAAAATAACATTTAACAAATGTTATAATAGTTATTACCTTGTTTAAAGTTGATGATACCTTAGAAAATTGTGTTTTTCTTTCAAAAAATTACTGTTTCAGACTTTATTCTAGGACTATATTTCTACTTCTCACAATATTGGTGGCTCTGAATTCAATTCTGTTTAACCGAATGAAAAAATAGTGATCAATGACAAAATCTGAAAAATTCAAAACAGTGAAAAATCGGATTTTCCAATGTTTACCGTTTCAGCTCATGTTTTAAGCATCTAAACGGATTTTTCAGCTGAAATCTCAAAATTGCGTGCAAAAACACCTGCCGGGACGTCAAAATTTGGAAAACGCGCCAAAGGTGCGCCAGAATTTCACTATTCAGCTGAAAATCGCACTTTTTAGCGTTTTGTCAATGAAAAATCAGATTTTTAATTGGTTTTAGTTGAAAATTTGAAACAGTAAAATAAATTTCCTGTTTTATGTCCTGAGGAGCGCTACCTTTTTCTAATATACAAAGCATTCTAAAAATTCTGAAACAGTAAAACAATTACCTCGGCGAGTGCAAACTTTTCGTCATCAGAGCCGGAATTCTAGACGGTGGTCTTCTTGGTGTCGACATTGTCGACAAGAACATCGTCTCCGTATTCGATGACGTCATCGATCCCCTTCCAGATGACGCCGACGGTAGTCTACGGTACCCAATATCAGCACAGATACCCTCAGAATCGGTGGATTCGTTCAGTTTTCTCGTCATTTCTTCGGTTTTCTGAAAAAAATTTGTTTTGGGGACTGAAAATCCGTCGAAAATGAGCTGTTTTCTACATTTCTGATTCCAGAAAACGCGTCAAAGGCACGCCAGACTGGTTAAAAACTCTTACATTTATAAGGTAATCTACGTATTCTCCACTAGTCATTAATAGTGTCTCCTGCTCATCGATGAGCCGTTTCTCGGCGGCATTGTTGTCGGATTGTCGTTGCGGGCTGAGCCGTTTTTTGAATGTCTGAAAATGAAATTTTGTGAATTTCAAGCTGAAAAATGCGATTTTTGAGCTAATTTTTAACCCAGAAATTGCATTTTTTGTCAAATGGAAATCTGTGAATTTTACTGTTTCGAATTTTTCCGAAATACTCAGTTTCCAGAGAATCAAGTAATATTTCAAGCTTGAATTTGTGAATTTCAGCCTTCATAGCTTGGATTTTTACCAAAAATCCTTTAAAATTGAGTTTCCGCTTGAAATACTCGAAATCCGACTGGAAAGCATTATTTTTTAATGAATTTTAAGATTAATTGTAAGATCATAATTTTGAATTGTTTTTAAGCAACATGTAAATTTTCAGAACTACTATTTTCGGAAAATTTTGAAACAGGTAAAAATAATCCAATTTCTGAGTCTAAAATTATAATTTTAAGCTCAAAATAAATCAAAAATCATGCTTTATTAACAAAATGATGATATTCAGAAGTTTTATTCAACAAAAAAACCAATTACTCCAAATTTGCACAACATGTGAAAACTTTCATTTTCGGAAAATATAGAAACGGTGAAAATTTACATCCACGGAGAGTAGTGAGAACTAAAATCAAGAGTTTTATTTAAAATAGCTGAAAATCTATCTGTCTGGTGTGACTTTGAGGTGTTTTGTTTGAACTCTGAGAACGCGTCAAAAGCGCGCCAGTCTCATAGATTTTTAGCTATTCCAAATGAAAAAATGTCTTACCAGTACGCACTCCCAGACACCCGTAAATATAGAAAATTATAAATTCTACTCTTTCAAAATTTTCCAAAAACATTAGTTTTCAGAATTTCAATTTTGTGACTTCCGCATTCACACCAGCATGAATAAATTTAAAAAAAGTTACAAATTAAATATTTGAATACGTGAAAAAAAATAAAGTAAAAACTCACTTGCTGGCCATCGTTTGATGGCTCAGAATTGGAACGAGCACCTTCGACGCGTCGATCGTCAGATTTTCGATTGATGGACGACGTTCTGTCTGAAAATTTTTTTTTTTTGATTTTTTGAAAGTTGGTACGCTTATTTTTGAAGCACATCTTAACAATGTGTGAACAAATGAGGAAAAACCTTGTAGACTCTTTGAAACAGGGGGTAAATAAATGATTCTGAAAAATTCTAGAAAAAATAGAAATGAGAAATAAACGAGGCTAATAAAAAGTGTGTGTGCATGTGATGGGCTCTCTTTATATCCGCATAGAATCATAAAATCATAAAACTAGTCACACTAATCCTTGCTCTTCATATTTTTTTCCACTTTTTCTTTTTTTTTTCACAATTTTTTAAAGGGGAGAAGGTCTTTGATCGCTTGAAGTGAAAACAAATCTTGAACATAAAATTTGCAGTTTTGAAATTTTCAGACTAACAAAGCTAGCAATGACGCGCTTATTATTGGTATTGATTGTTCAAATTCCTCAAATATTTTTTCATATGAAACAGTAAAATTTCTGACTTTTTTAAACTGGAATTTCATTTTTTTTTTGAGTTGGAATAATTTTGGCAATTTTTTAGTGGTTTATAGCTATTGTTTGGCTGAAAATCATCATTTACAGTAACTATTACGCAAAAATTTGAGTTTTTCAGTCATTTTTATGTTAAAAGAGCTAAAAATGACGATTTTGGGGAGAAAACTCACAATTTTCAGACATTTTTAAATCAAAATTCGGGTTTCTCCGTTTAATGAGATTTAAGAGGTCGAAAATGCCAATTTTGCATTATAAGAGTATTGAAATTAGTCAGAAAACGGTATAAAAATAAGTTTTAATTAAAATTTTCACTGTTTCAGAAAACAATTTCTAGGAATAACTACCAGTTGGGTGCATTAACTAGCCCAAAGTTTTTGTGACTAATTTAGAAAAAAGTTTTTGGTCATTACTGTTTCAACTTTACTTAATTGTTTTTTTTTGATTTCAACTCACTTGGTTTCATCGTTATCTCGAAAACAAAAAAAAATTAATGTTTCAAGAAAACAAAATTTGAACTGAAAATCAGGGCCTCCGATTTTTGTAGGGAAATATTTGTAAATGGGTTTTTATTCAATGGAATTTCATAACTATTATACCAGAAATTAGGTAATTCCATTACAGTTGATGAAGTCTGAAGTAGTTTCAAATAATCGAGGGAAATTTCGAAAGCCCGGCTTCAAAAAATGAACTTTTTGACAATTTTTCAACAATACTTCTAATTCTGAATGAAAACTTGACCGTTTCGCAAAAAACTCAAAAAATTTGATATTCGAACTAATTACCCGTGCGTTCGGGCTCTTCCGGGTCATGACAATTATGGAAGAATTCAATTGTTACTGTTCCAAAACTTATAAAACTCTGAAAGCCTATTTTACCCCAACAATAAGTAAAGTAACATCCCTCTAATCATAAGTCCTAATTAATTTCATCCCTGTTTCAACAATATTTTTTGCACAACCTCCTTTCATATTATATAATTCAATCACCGATCCAATCTCCCTTTAACTCACCATTGTAAAAGTGGCTGGATCGGCGTCTGTCACATCTGGAACATATCGTTCCAGAGCGTTAAACACCACCACGTTTTCACCACAGAATCGAATCGTCTCCTCGGGGATTTGGGCTTCCACGAATGCGCTGTTTCCTGGAAGAAAAAGTTGGAATTAATTACTGTTTCAAATGAAATTTTTTGAATTGAAGCATTCTAGGGTGATCTCGTTTAAAAAGACATGAAAAAGTCACTGTTTCAGAAAAATGTAATTATGGTTAACATGATTTTTAAGTTACTACGCCACAGAAAATCTCTTTAATTCAATATTTTTGAATTTTCTTTACAAAATTCTGTAATCTATCAAAAAAAGTTGAAAATTACTGTTTCAATCACTATGTTTTCTCAGTTATCGGATTTTTTCACAGTAATTGTGCATTTGAAAATATGTAGTAATTCTTTTGCTAAAAATCAAATGAAAAATCCGATTATTTTCAGCAATTCGAAGCTGAAAATAGAAGTTTTTGACCAAATATCCACCAAAAATTCACTGTTTCAGAAAACTAAATTATAGGTAGCAGGGTTTATGTTACTTCTCGATTCTCTAGTTTTCCTGAAAAAGTTGCAATATTTTAATCGAAAAATGAAGAAAATTAAAAATAATGAGTTTTCGAGAATAAATCCATCCATATATTTACTGTTTCAGAAAACTTGGGTAATAGAATTTTAGTTGGTTACTGTTAATTGGATTTCTTTAGTTGGTTCTTTCTTGAAAAATTAGTTTTAAATTCACTATGAATATTAGTTTAGGTACTCATCTCACAATCAGAAAAAATGAAACAGTAGTTTTTTAAAATTTACTGTTACAGAAACATAATTTCAGTTAATTACTGTTCCGCGGGAGGTAATTAGGAGTTTAAAGGTGGATTAAGGTAAATTCTGATATTTCCATAGAATAATGTATGAGTACCTGTGAGTTCATTTTCATACCGAAAAAATTTTAAAAATCGGTCTGGAACCCGCTGAGAGCGATCGCTGGTGAGTTTGGTCATTTCGGTGGCCGGTGAAAATTGGCGGTATGGCTCAGAAATTCGAGTTCAGTCGTGTGTTCATTTGTTCATTTCCGTGAGTTCATCTTCATATTTCAAGAATTTTTCAATTCGGTTCATTCCCCGCGGAGAACGAGCGGCAAAACAATTTGGGCATTTCTGTGGCTATGGAACATTCTAGAACTTTTACGAAAATGTTGTTTTATCCGAGTTTTCTTCGTTTTTTCTATCATTTTTGTAATAATTCTATCAATTTTAGCAGTTTACTTTCAAAATTATTGAAAGAAAACAACAAAAACGACCGAAAATAGCGATAAAATTTGAAAAAATCAACATGGCCGAAGTCGAATTTCTAGGCCACCGAAATGCCCAAACTCACCGGCGATCGCTCTCAGCGGGTTCCAGACCGATTTTAAAATTTTTTCGGTATGACAATGAACTCACAGGTACTCAAACATGATTCTATGAAAATATCAGAGTTGACCTTAGTCCACCTTTAAAATTAAAACAATTTTAATACAATAAAGACAAATGGATCATTAAAGTGTCGGAATTCATCTCACAATCAGAAAAAAATAAAACAGTAATTTTTTCAAATTTACGGTCTCACGAGGGAAGTTCATGACGAGGGGAGTTGAACTTTTTCTAAAAATTGGACCTCTGGTACTTTCGACCCTGCTGATTCCAAAAATGCAAGAAAAATCAGCGAAATACTCTCGTGAACCGAGTTATGACCCGTCAAACTTGCAATTATACAGCACAAGTGTTGATGAAAACGTGAAAAGCTCAACCATGTGAACAAATTGAAAAGTTTGACGGGTCATAACTCAGTTCACATGAGCATTTCGCTGATTTTTCTTGCATTTTTGGAATCAGCAGGGTCGGAAGCATCAGGGGTCCAACTTTTAGTAAAAGTTCAACTCCCCTCGTCATGAACTTCCCTTGGCAGATAGAAAATTATTTTTAAAACACCATCTCTACTCAAAAAATTAGAAACTTTTGTCCAATTCCTTCCAAACAAGAATTAAATTATTTTCCTTAGCTAAATAACAAAGAAATATTTTGAAACAGAGAAAAAAATGTTTTCTGTCTCAAAAATTGGCTCCAATTATCCTATTCTACAGTTGACTCTGCTGATACAACCAGCAAAAAACCCACAAATTGGCAACATAACCTTCTCTCTATTAAACAAATAAAAGTGTAAAAACGTAGTAGAAAAAGAGAGTGACAACTGCCTCCGGGAGGCGACTACAGAGTACAC
The DNA here is from genome assembly GCA_002259235.3 of Caenorhabditis latens. Lineage (NCBI taxonomy): Eukaryota > Metazoa > Nematoda > Chromadorea > Rhabditida > Rhabditidae > Caenorhabditis > Caenorhabditis latens. The sequence goes on from CM056095.1 coordinate 19,098,713, forward strand.
ATTGACACTGACGAAGAGAGAGAAAAACGGAAAGAGAGACATCACTGCATAGATAAATAGATAAACGAAGGAAAAAAAAGAAACTTTTGGGGGACGTTTTCCGGAAGAAAGAGGAAGAAAAGGGAAGGAGACGAGAGATAAGAAGGGAGAGAGGTCAAAAGACCTTTTTCCCGTTTACCCGCAATATTATGAGTTGAAAAATATACCAAAATGTAGATCTCGGCGAGTTCTATATTTCTGGTATAATACGGACCGGATGGCTGATTGTTAAAGTGCCGCGGACTGAAAAAAAAGGCAAAAAACTCTAACAAGGGAAGTCTTTGGAGACTCCACTTTCAAACAACCGATGAATTTGATCATAGACACTTTTGACTACGGGGAGTTCATTTCTGCAGTCAAAACCTGCTAAATGTCTCTGGGAGCCGAGTTATGAGCTCTCAAACTTTTTATATGATTGAGCCATTTCACATGGAATTCCTAATCGGGGGCATATACGCCACCGCGTAAATCCATATGTGTCCTCAACGGTTTTCCTGTGCTTGAACGTCCCAAAAATAATAATATCCTGCGTATACTACTTGTCGACTTGGAATTCCACGTGAAAAAGCTTATCCACATGTAAACTTTGAGAGCTTATAACTTGGCTCGCAGAGACATTTAGCAGGTTTTGACTGCAGAAATGGATTCCCCGTGGTCAAAAATACCTATAACCAAGTTTAAAGATCATTTGAAAGTGACGTCTCCAAAGACTCTCTTTGTAATATTCGCTAAAATTGCTTAAAATCCCCTAAAACCAATCCAAAATCCTCAAACCCGCTTTTTTACCAATAGACGGCAATGTCCGTGATCTGAGGGAGGGGAAAACCCTACAGCATACACTAACCGCTTTAAAAATATTGAAACCCCGTATCTCAGGCTGAAAATGTGCTAGAAAATGCGGTTTCAAAGTTTTTGAGGTAGTTTTAACTGATTCAAATGAATTTTAAGCGGAATTTCAGTAATGTAAACAAAAAAAACCAACTTTCTAGCACATTTTCAGCCTGAGATACGGTATTTCAAATTTCTCCAAACGTTCTGTTGGTTTTCCCCTCCCTCTGATCGCGGACATTGGTGTCAATTGGTAGAGAAGCGGGTTTTAAGGTTTTTGGAGTGGTTTTAAAGAATTTTAAGCAATTTTAATCCAATTTTTTGTCAAGCTTAAGGCGGAGAGGTTCAAATTCATAGATTTCAACATTTTTCCAAAATATGCTGTTCCAGCCCGGCCCGCAGCACATAAGGGAATAATCTTCCAATTCTTAATATAGCAAAAAGATAGAACTCGTCGAGATCTACATTTCGGTATATGTTTCAGCTCATAATATTGAGTTTTAAGAGAGTTACGCCCCGGATTTTTTCACTGTTTATTTTTACTGTTTATTTTTCACTAAAAAGAAATTACTGAAAAATTTTCTGAAAATAGTGTTTCCTGTTTGCAAACAACTTTAGGTTTAGAAAAGCAGGTGTGATAGCCGGATCAATAGAATAAAGACAACCAATCAACAAAAAATATGCTTGAAACAGTAGAAAATTGTTTCGGTTAGTCACCATATCATTTTGAAAACTATGGAATATATGAAAGTGAACTGATTCAAAAACATTGATAAATTGGTTACAAGTTTTTGAAACAGTAAAACGAAATATCAACAAAAAAAATACTTTCCTACTAACAGATTTCAGTTTTTATAGTACTTTTACCATGATATTCTGTAACTAAGTAATTACTATACGGTATCTTAGGAAGGATACTGTAGCTTGAGGAGAGTACCGTACTTTTGTGAGCGTACTGTAGTTTAAAGAGAATACGGTACCGATTTAAGGGTACTGTAACTCAGGAGACCATTAGGATGACTTGTGAAGTAATGTTTTTTTCTTAAGATGAATAAAAACACTGTACAACGAATCATCTATAATATTAAAACTACTTACGAGACTGATCGTAGCTGAAAAATATTCACAACTAACAATAATTTCTGAAACACTCCTTACCACTTCCCAAAACTAAAATTTTCCGGAAATAGTAAAAAATTGTTTCTCAAAGGTGATGATGAAGTATTTGAAATCATTAAAAATTATCAGATTCCACTAAAACAGGGTAATATAACTTTACTGCTTCACAATATATTATTGTCCAAATAAAGATGAAAGCAATCAATTATTAGTCAAAATTTCGAACTAAAAGTTTTTATATATGGATTGGAATAGCTTATCAAAACATTCACAAACTAAGATTTTTTTTTGAAACAGTATAAGAAAATTGAATTTATTTCGCGCTCTCAAAAAAATCATCGAAACCGGAGTATTTAAAAATCGTCAAAATGAAATATTAGGATGACTCTGATTGTAAGAAACAGAACCTTCAAAATCTATGAAATTACCCTGAAACAGTGTATTTTTCGCTGTTTGAGTAAATGGAGCTTGAAATTTTCAAAAGATGAGCAGTCAAATCTCAAATCCACTAAATTGATTTGAGCAGTTTTGTCTTGAAACACTTTTTGAAACAGTGAAAAAAATGTTATTTCAATTCAAAATTTTCACTGTTACAAAACTTTTTGACTAGTTTGCTAACTTTTTTAATATGATTTCTTGCCTTTATGGACAATAACTAACCTGATATCGGAGGTCTTCTCTGGTTACTAAACCCTTCTCTGGCTCTCTCCACCAGCATTCGTTCACACATTGACATTGGTCGACGGCATCCGGGAGTGGCCACCTGAATAAATACATGTGTTATATGGGAAGGATAGAAAAAGGAAACCTCGTTGAGCAAGATTAATAGTCAAAACTTGACATTTTAAAAAATCTTGAAACAGTATTTTGCTGCCCGCCCGTAAACGATTGAAACATGGTCAACCAATAATATTCTAGCCATTAGCACTAAATTTGAGGGTGTCTGATACAACCAGATTTATTTCGAGTACCTTCTAACTAAGGAAGGCCGGGCTGGCTCGTAACTCGCTTCAAACTCAACATTATGTGCTGAAAAATATACCAAAATGTAGATCTCGACGAGTTCTATCTCCGTGACCTACTACCAGGGTTGGGAAATTCCGGGCCGGGCCGGGACGGGCCGGGCTGAATTTCGGACATTGTTTTGGAACATCGATAAAAACTGAAGTATACGAGCGTGTTGACTACTTTTCAATGGAAATTTCAAAAAAAAATTTGAAAAATTGTGCACCTTTCTTAAATCCGGGTCACCCCGGGCCGGCCCGGCCCGGAATTTCCCAACCCTGCCTACTACGGACCGGATGGCTATTCGTTAATATGCCGCGGGCCGGGCTAGAATGTCTTTTTTGGTCATTTTTTGGCACTTTCTTCCGGCCCGCGGCACATTAACGATTAGCCATTCGGCACGTAGTAGGTCACGGCCATAGAACTCGCCGAGATCTACATTTTGGTATATTTTTCAGCTCATAATATTCAATTTGACGCGAGTTACGAGCAGGCCCGTGTCGGCCTCGGTTCACAAGTATGTCTCCAGGTTGCCGTGGAGTTATGTGACGTGGCATATATCATTATAAAACTGAGAAAATACGCTGATTTCAAATATATATTCAGTTTTTGTCCTTGAAATCTGGTATTCGAGAAAAACGAGTTCAAAGTTCCAAAAAATGACGAATGATTACCTTTCTGACACGTGAAAACTTTGACCCCGTTTTTTCGAATACCAGACATCGAGGGCAAAAACTGAATATATATTTGTAATCAGCGTTTTCTCAGCTTTCCAATGATATAGGTCACGTCTCATAACTCCAAACCAAGTCGAGGCCCTTCCCTAGTAAACTGAGACACATATGTATTGGTATGAAAGAAACATTTCAAAATTCAGGCGATTAGATTCAATACGTTTTGAAACAGAAAAGTTTCAAAAATAGTTTGACGCTTTCAGAACAGAACCGGACCGCTCTTGAATAAAAACGCGCCTCCGACACGCCAGACAACTCCAAAATGCATGAAAATCGCAGAAAAAGACAAAGAAAATTGGGTTGTTTGTCCCCCTTTCTCGTGACTCTCCCCCTCATCCCTCCATTTTTTTTTCAAAATTGTTCCGTATTTTTTTCTGGCGACCAAAAATCATGTATCTCTTACCAATCTCTTGTCCAGTGACGTCGTCGTCGTCGGCGTTCCGTTGCCTCCGCTCACGGAGACACCACTATCCGCACCAGACGACCGGGTGAGCACACCGTCCTCGTTGATTTCGATGGCTGGAATAGGATTTTTGCTTTAAAAGTTAAGAAATCGCATTGTTTCAGCTTACAATATCAGGGAAATGAATAAAACCCGGAAATTTCGCTGATAGGATTTATATTTTTCATCTCAAAACAATTACAGTACCAACATATAATCTACACAGAAATTTTCCGAAACAGTGAAAAATGTTCTTGTCAATCAACTGGGCTGACACGGCTCTAACTCCCATAAAACGCAAAATTATGAGCTGAAAAATATATGAAAATGAAGATCTCTATGCATATGACCTATTACAGGCCGCATAATGCACCGCGGGTCGGAAAAAAGTGTCAAAAAACGGAAAAATCGGTTTTGAGGTTTTTGAGGTAGCTTTGACTAATTCAGATGAATTTGAAGCAGATTTGAACCTTATAACCAACTTTCTAGCACATTTTTAACCTGAGTTACGGTATTTCAAAATTTTCAAAGCGTTTAGTGGTCGCTGTAGGTCTTACCCCTCCCTTAGATTGCGGACATTGGTGTCAATTGATAAAGAAGCGGGTTTTGAAGTATTTTGAGTCATTTTAGGGGATTTCAAGCAATTGTATTCATTTTTGTTTAATTTTTCTAAAACTCTATGTTTTTAACTACTTTTTTTCACTGTTTGCAATGCTTTATCTTCGAAAAGTCGATTTTTGAAACGGTAAAAAAGCATACTTAATACGGACCGTTGTCTTCAAACTTGATATAAATGAGTTGTACGGCTATGGTCTACTACGTGGCTCTTTATTAATGTGCCGCGGGACAAAACGGATTTTTGAACATTTTTCAGCTTTTTGATACTTTTTCCCGGCACGTGGCACATTAACAAGCATCCATCTGGTCATAGACCTATAACTCGCCAAAATCTACATATTGGTTTATTTTTCATTTCATAATATTGAGTTTTAAGCGAGATACGTCCCGGTTGTATGGTGAAAAATAAACTTTTTACAAAACTTTAACTATCTAAAAACATTTTGAAAATCTGTTCAAATTTCTGAAACTAGAGACAGAAAACTTGTTTCAAAATCTGATGTTTCAAAAACTTTCATAAACTTTTGAACTATCTCAAGCGTTAATTCAGGAATTGTTGTGCAATTTTTCAAAAATTTCTTTCTGTTTCAGAAAAATTCTAAAACATATTATAAACAAAACTAATAGTTTCTTCTCAATCCTTCTGGAAAAAATGTACATCTTGTTTTAAGAACCGTTTTGAAATTTAAACTTACTTGAATTAGTACATCGATCAGTAGAGAAAAAAGTGAAATGAATTGAAAACCTAACAATTTCAAATTTTTCTTAGAAATGAATAAAAAATTGATGAATCATATAATTGGACCTATCATAACTTTCAAAATTCAGGTTCCTCAAATTTTCAATGCAGAGCATCTTGCCAGTCCCACAAACATTTATCCGCACACTCACCGTTTCCAGTTGGTCCGCTATTTATAGGAGTTGAAGAGGTCGACGGGAAGGTTGTGACGTTCCACCGACGCTCATTCTCATCCCACTCCGCACGGTCCTTTATCCGATCACTCACGTCGGGAGGGATGAAGTTCTCCACGATTAGGAGTCTGCAAATATTTACTGTTTCAAAAATTTTGTGAAATCCGGTTGGAATTTTCTGTAATATTATATATTCGATAAAACGTTTAAATGTTAATAGAGTACTAAAGTGGTAATTGAAATGCCGTTGAAAAATGTCTCTTTTTCTATGAGTCTCTCAATTTCCCACACTATTTTCTTTGGTTTCGGTAGAGCGCGGTTGTAACAAGCGTGTCGTGCTAATATGTGTCTCTGAAAACTTATAAATTTACTGGTTTAACGTTGTAACCTAAAAAAAAGTATAATTTACTGTAATATACATTCGATAAATACGTTTTAATGATAATGGAGTGATAAAGCGATAATTATAAGTGCACAGGTCTTACGAGGGAAGTTCATGAAGAGGCGAGTAGAACTTTTTCTAAAGATTTCTAAAAATTGGTACTTTCGACCCTGCTGATTCCAAAAATGCAAGAAAACTCAGCGAAATGCTCACGTGGACTGAGTTATGAGCCATCAACCTTGCAATTCCACAGTACAAGTGTCGATGAAAACGTGAAAGAACGTGAACAAATTGAAAAGTTTGACGGGTCATAACTTGATTCACGTGAGCATTTTACTGATTTTTCTTGCATTTTTGGAATCAGCAGGGTCGAAAGTACCCGGGATCCAATTTTTAGAAAAAGTTCAACTCCCCTCGTCATGAACCCCCCTTGTTAAATTACCACCAAAAATTTCCAGAAATGTTTTAAAAAATTCAAAAAATATACTGTTTCAGTGCATTCTCAACTTCTCAAAGTTTCCTTTTTGTGTTACTGACGGGAATTTTGGCCGTAAAAATTATAATGAGACACTAAATTATTCAATTCAATGTCATACACACTTCTTACAACCGCGCTCTATTGAAACCAAAAAAAAACTGTGTGCGAAATTGAGAGAGTCAGAGAAAAAGAGACATTTTGCAAAGGAACCGTGTTTCTTCATAGATTTCCAGAATTAAAAACGCGCCGCCGACACGCCAGACAATTTCAAAACGCGTGAAAATTGACGAAAAAATACAAAAAATTGATTTGTTTGTATAGGAAAATTTTTAGTACTTCAATTTTTTCAATGTTTCAAAAATGTTTGAGCAGCGAAGATCTTACTAGGAATAAGTTGATATCTGAGTCCCTCGGTGTTGTCTATAAAATTTAAAACAGTAAAAAAAGTTGTCTTACTGTATCAAAAAGTTATCAGAACTAAAGCGCAAAGTCTTATGTATTTATTTGGTCCAGTAGGAATTACATTGTTTTTCAAAATTTTCACTGTTTCACTAAAATACTGAATACTTTACCCTAGAATAAACAATTTGATCTGAGTAATGCAATAATCGAAAAAATATTGTTTCAAATTTTCAGATATTCGATTAAAGGAAATCTAAAAATCTATTCTTACATTACCGCTCAAAAGTATGTTAAATTGAGACTTTTTCAGTTGAAAATGCCCAACTTTGAGAGTGTGTCATGGCAAGACTTACTGTCGCACAAAACAAACTTTTACGGGATCAACCAGATCAAAAATAGAGCTCTATTTTTGTAATTGACAACTTTTTTGTACGGACACTCCCTAGCAAGTTACATATCGACAAAGTAATTTCTCTCTCAAATGACCATTTCCAGATTTTCAAGCTATCGTCTTAAAATGACCATAACTATCTAGGTAGTGTCCGTACAGAAAAGTTGTAAACTACAAAAATGGAGCACTATCATTTATGTGCAATCAATCAAAAATCTCATTTGATGGGACAATCAGAACTACCGTAACACCCTTAGACATTTTTAACTGAAAACGGTCATGTCTGTATTGAACGTAACATGAAAAACTTACTGTTTCAAAATGTGTTTTTAAAATGAAAACGAACCGACCTACCAGAAGTAAATTCAATCCAAAACTGAGCTTTCCAGATTTTAAACTTTTGAAACTGTTTTTTTTTTCAAATACTAAAGTTGTTAAAATTATGACCATTTCAGTAAAATTCTATTGTCAGTAAAATCAAATGTTCAATATTCCAAATCGAGAAATTTGGAAACAATTAAAAAATGAGACATTTTTGAAGAAAATTGAATGAAAAGAGAGAGGAGAAAACGTTGGTGTAACACGATACGAATCGAATCGTATCATATTACACTGCTGGTGGGAAACGGCCGGAAGAAATGCATAAATTACGGCGCAAATTAGTCATTTAAATTGCTTAAATTGCATAAAATTTCGGTTACAGCATTCAATTTTATTTATTACTGTTTCAAGGTGACATAATTTTGAAACAGAAATTTTTGAAAATAATGAGTTAATAATGGTTTTATTATTCCTAAATCTAGTAATCAAAAAAATCAAAACTCACTTCAATTTCAACTCCTTGCTAATCTCTGAAATTGTCTCATCCAGATTCTGACGTTCCTCGGAGAAGGCGCCAGACATGTCACGCACCTCGTTTCGAGCCTGAAATTCAATAGTTGGAAGTGAAAAAGCACTCTATAATAATTGAGAAACAATTCGAAAATGATAGAAAGATTTTGTGAAATAGATTTTTAAAGAAATGGTGTACTTAGTTTTTTTTTCGCTGTTTCAAAACTTTATTATTTATAGCGTTCAATAGTAAACGGGGTTTGGATCGTCTTTGTGTTTGAAACAAAATTTAATGCAGTCATCTTGCTAATCCCCAAAAAACACATCAAACTCTTGTCAAAAATTTCTGAAACAGTAAAAAATCTTTCCAACCGAATTTTTTATCCAAATAAACAGCAACTTAAATGATATTATCTGAATTTCAATTTTCAAATCACCAAAAATTATCAGAAACAGGTAATAAAAATCATACTGTTTCAGTTAATCCTCATTTTCTGAAAATTTGAGATTTTGTGTTGATGTAGTAATATTCTCTGACAATGATGTGAGATCCTAACTATTTACTTATTCGATGAAAAATCTCAAAAAATCGCGAAATCTCGAACAAATCGCCATCCGCCCCGTAGTATGTTCCGGATACAGAATTCGCCGAGATCTACATTTTGGTATATTTTTCAGCTCATAATGCTGAGTTTGAAGGAAGTTACGCGGATCTCAGCTAATTTTGAGCAATTTCAACCAATCTTAGGCAATCTCAATAGATTTCCAACTTTCAAAAACCGCCTACCTGTCGCAACTTGATCATCATCTTCTTCAACTTCTTCGTTTTCGCCTCCACCTCAGTCCTCAAATCCGAGAAAGTCTGTTTCAAATCCACCGTATCCTCTTCCTGCCGCTCCAGAGCCTCCACCATTTCCCGTTCCCTCCGTTTCTGTTCCGCCAACTCCTTTCTTTTGTTTTCGAGCTGTGCGTGTTGCTCTTTAGTCCTCGATTCCAGTCGTCCATCCTCCTCCGATCCGACTATAAGCCGAGACTGAATATTCGCGATTCTCTCTGCGACTCTCGCCTGCTCCTCTCTCTCCTTCTCCAGTAGATCATGCTTTTCCTGAATCTCTCTTATCAGCCGATCCTTCTCCTGTTTGATCAAAGAATCGTCTTTTTGAATCGCCTCGATATCATCCTCCAGCCGTGCTCTCTCCGCGTCATAGAAGCTTTGAGTCCCCCCGCCTCGACTTTTCGTTTTCCGCTGCTTCAATTGCTCACGGAGCAACTCAATCTCCTCCTGGAACTCCCTGATCAACGCGTCCTTTGGATCCTCGTTAATCTTCGGTTGATTCTTGATCTTCTTCGCTCGATACGCGTATCTCAGTGTGCCAAGTGTCTCCTCGAAATTGTAAGAGGCCGGGCCGATACAAGCGATCATAACGGTTTTTGAATTCCCGCCAAGTGAATCTTGAAGAAGACGTGTCAGCTTGGAGTCTCGATAAGGAATATGCGCGGATTTCGCATCCACCAACGCGGAGATGACGTTACCAAGCGCCGATAACGACAGGTTGATTTTAGTGGCCTCCTTGAATCGTTCCCCCGTCGCTCCTGTCTTCGACTGCCTCTCCGATCCAGCCAAATCCACTAGATTCAACCTTCCTACTGTCACGTGGTTCTGCCCGTCGGCCCCAATTTTTGAGCATTCGACGGTAATGATGAAGATGGCATGGGAGCGGGAGGAGTGCTCGTTCATGTTTGTGCGGCTGGAAAATTGGATTTTAATAATCGCTAGATAAAAAATCTTCAGAATTTTTTCAAATTTTTGGAACAGTGAAAAATTATCCGGTCGTAACTCGCCTAAAAATCAATATCATGAGCTCAAAAATATACCAAAATGTAGATCTCAGCGAGTTCTATGTCTGTGACCTACTACGGACCGGATGGCTATCTGTTAATGAACCGCGGGTCGGGAAAAAGTGTAAAAAAACGCAAAAATACGGTCTTGAGGTTTTTGAGGTAGTTTTAACTGATTCAAATGAATATTAATCAGAATTTCAGTTAGTCAAACCTTATAACCTAGCACATTTTCAACCTGAGATACTATTTTTGCATTTTGTGGCACTTTTCCCTATTCTCGCCACAATAACGACTAGCCATCTGCCTCTAGCAGTAATCGAGGGTGATAGGCTTAAAATTTCTCAAATTAAAGAAAAAAACTGATTCAGAAAATGTATTTCAGCTTTTGGAATTTCAAGACTATCAATTCGAAAGCAAAATGTTAAACATGGAATTTTCTCCGTTTCCAAAAAAACTACAATCTGAAAAAATTAAATTTACAACTAGTTGACAATGTTTCATGGTAATACTGATTGTCCCATCAAGTAGATTTTTAATGGATCGTACAGATCAAAAGTGGATCTTCATTTTTGTAGTTGACAACTTTTTTGTACGGGCAGTTCCTGGCAAGTTACGTATCGACAAAGTAATTTCTTCCTCAAATCGACCATTTTCAGTTGCGATTTTTGAGCTGTCGAGTTAAAATGACCATAACTCTCTAGAGAGTGTCCGTACAAAAAAGTTGTCAACTACAAAAATAAAGCTCTACTCCTGATCTGTACGATCTATTAAAAATCTTCTTGACTGGACAATCACTGAAACTATGACACACTCTCAAAGTTGGTCAATTTCCACTGAAAAAAGTTTACAACCTTACTGTATCATTGGATAGCTGTGAAAACGCAGATTCCAAATATATATTCTGTTTTTGCACTGGAGACCTGGTATTCAAGAAAAACAAGATCAAAGATAGAAAAAAAAAACAAATTATTGCCTTTCTGACACGTGGAAATATGCAATTTTTACAACTTTCGTGTGTTAAAAACACCATGTTTTCTAACTTTGACCTTGTTTTTCTCGAATACGAGGCCTCGAGCGCAAAAACTGAATATATATTTGGAATCAGCTTTTTCTCCGCTTTCCAATGGTATATGTCTCGTCTCCTAACTCCAGACCGAGTCGAGGACCTTCCCTAATAAGTTACACTGTGTTTTAAAAACTCCACCGTTTCAGAAAGTATACAACATTGGAGTGCGAATTTTATCCTAGTATCGTCATTTTTCACTGTTTTAAGAAATAAATACCTTTTTTCGAATTCGGGACTTTCCGTTTGTATTTTGTATACTGAGTTTTCTCCTATTTTAAAGGGTTTCAAGATACAGTACCGTCCAAAAGGTTGTAAACTTCTGCCGTTTTCAGTGGAAATTGGTCAACTTTGGGAGGGTGTTACGGTATCACTAATTGTCCCACATAGTAAAATGTTTTATGGATCCTACAGATCAAAAGTGGAGCTCCTTTTTTGTAGTTGACAACTTTTTTGTACGAACACTCTCTAGATAGTTATGGTCATTTTAAGACGACAGCTCAAAAATTGCACTATTTTCCACTGAAATTGGTCGATTTGTGGAAGAAATTACTTTGTCGGTGTGTAACTTGCTAGGAAGTACCCGTACAAAAAAGTTGTCAACTACAAAAATGGAGTTCTAGACTTGGTCTGTTTGATCCCATAAAAATCTACTTGATGAGACAATTAGTATTACCGTAACATACTTTCAAAGTTGGCCAATTTCAACTTAAAACGATCAAAGTTTACAACCTTTTGGACGGTACTGTAAATAAGGTTTGACAATTTTTCACCGTTTCAAAAAAATTCTTTTATTTTTTGTTTAGTGATATTAAGTTAGTTCGTTTCGTATGCGAGTTTTCAAAATTCTTGACAATTTTTACTGTTTCAACGGAATTTTGTATAAAAACGTCTCAGTTATATTCTTGATAAACCATGAAATTTTTTACTGTTTCAAACACCGAACTCAATATTTTGCTCGTTCTAGAATGCAATTAATGTAATTTAACAATCAAAAATTAAAAAAAATCATTGGTGGACCAATTTTAGGAATTTTTTACTATTTCATGCTTACAAAAACTTATTTTCAAATTTTAAAGGATTCAGTAAATGTTTATGAGAAATTCGTTTTGAATTAAATGAAATTAAATCATCTAGACATAATTCAAGCATCTTATCTATCATTTTTTGAAAATTTTAGCGAAAAAATTTAAATTTCGAATACGGATCAATAGTTTTGACTACCGGGAAAACTTTGAAAAAATTCTGAACCAATAAAAGTTTTTTTACTGTTTCAAACATAATTTTTTCTAATTACAATCTTTCAGGTATCATTGTTACGTATTCTAGCCCCATTTTTAAAGACTAATAGATTTTTAGCATTACTATTCTAAAATACCGTAAAAATGTTGAAAAAAGTTTTCCCTCCCCCAAAACTCACCCCACAGATCGATGTGTGTTTCCCCTCGCCATAACCTCCTGGATTTCTCCCACCGATCCCGTCAAGATACTCTGAAACCAAAAAAATCGAATTTGGGTCCCCAGGTACAGTACCCCCTACCGTAAGATCCTTAACATACACACCACCATCCGGTCGTTCTTTGATTTCCAGTTTTTTCGAGTTTTCCGCTTCCAGAAGGTCTCGCAGCTCTTCCTGGAACAGTAATTGAGTGATTTTTTTATTTTTATGAAAATTTTGATCTACCTGATAAATCTCCAAATAGCTGGCTCTCACTAAATACTCTTGATTGTGCGACGCGGTGATATGATCGAAAATATGGTCGATACACTTGTAGATCACACCGCGTTGCTCCGGATCATGCGTCTTTCCCTCCATTGTGTGCGTTTTTCCAGTTCCGGTCTGTCCGTAGGCGAAAATCGTGGCGTTATACCCACTGAGCACCGAATCGACCAAGTCGCGGAAGGTTTCCTCGTAGAGATCCGATTGGGTAGAGCTGAATTGAAAAAAATTTTGGATTTGAGGTAATTTTTTGGTGACGGTATCTTCAGAAGTATATTGTCAAATTTGAAACTTTGAAAATTTTCGAAAAATTTTGAAACTGTAATTAAATTTTGAAAACAGTTATAAAACGTGTCAGCTGTGGAGTGTCAATATTCCATGAATTAAATTGGTCAAATTCAAGAAGTCGAAATTTTTGAAAAGTTTTGAAACAGCAAGTAAATTTTGAATTTTTTGTGATTGTTCAAATTTGACCGCGTTTTGAAACATCCAAACAGTTGCGAAACGTCCCAGTTTTAGAACGTCGTAAAGAAATTGACGACTTCATAGGAGAAACGGCTAAATTTGAATTTTGAAAAAATTTTGGAAAGTTTTGAAACAGTTAATCGTGAATTTGTTTTTTTTTTGTTGTTTTTTTTTAAATGTTTGACGTTTTGAAACAGTTGCAAAACGTCCCAATTGTAGAACGGCGTAAAGAAAATTGCTATTACTGCTTTACGTTGAATGATCACATTTGAAAGTTATACAATTTCGAAAAATTTTGAAACAGTGACATTCAACATTTTATGAGTTTTCAGACGTAACGACATTTTGAAACAGTTGCAAACTGTCCCAGTTGCAGATTGTCGAAAAAAAAGATTTTCCAATGGTTTAGAAGAAATAATGGACAATTGGTTGTCAAATTTAAAATTTCTAAAATTTTGGAACATGAAGCAGTGATTTTTTATTTATTTTTGTGACAGTTTATGTCGTTTTGAAACAGTTGCAAAACGTCCCAGTTTCAGAATTTCGTAAAGAAAATTGAGGTATTAGGAATTTAATAGACAAATTTGATATTCATAAAGTTTAAAAAAAATTGAAACAGTAAATAAATTTTGAACTTTTCATGACTGTTTAAATGTGATGTCGTTTTGGAACAGTTTTGAAACAGTTTTGAAACGTCTCAGTTGCAGAACGTCCTAAGGAAAATTCCTTTCGGAATTTTTTAACTACTAATGGTCAAATTTGAAATCTTCAAAAAATTCGAAAATTTTTTGAAACAGTCACTCAACTAAACAGAAAATTGAACTAAATTAGTTGTGAGTAGCCTACAGTAAGCCATAAATTAATGACATTGCAAAAATAAATTGGAACACGTTTCAGCCTTGAATAATTCTGAAACTGACAAGAAATGGATATGAAACGGTTGTTTCAGAAATTCCTAAAATTTTAAGAAATTTCGAAACAGTAGCAAATTTTAATTTTTGTGACTGTTTGAATGGCTCCGCGACATTTCACAACCGCGACATTCCGCAACTGCGACATTTCGCAACTCACGTAGGTTTCGCAACTGACTGCGACACTTCGCAACTGCGACATTTCGTCACTAGCCATTTCGCAACTGCGACGTTTCGCAACTACGACATTTCGCAACCACGACGTTCCGCAACTATAGAACTAACAATAGTTTAACCTAGTTTTGTCAGAAAATGGGTCAGACAACTTTTAATTACATTTAATTGTTTTCAAATATGATACCTAACACTTCAGTACACTCAACATTTTCAACTGACCCAAATATGCAAATGCGGTGTAGTTGCGAAACGTCGTGGTTGCGAAATGTCGTAGTTGCGAAACGTCGCAGTTGCGGAATGTCGCAGTTGCGAAATGAACAGTTGCGAAGTGTCGCAATTGCGAAACCTACGTGAGTTGCGAAATGTCGCAGTTGCGAATTGTCGCGGAGCCGTTTGAATGTGACGACGTTCTTAAACAGTTGCAAAACGTCGCAGTTGCTAAATGTCGTAACGCAAATTTGTTAGTCCAATTTCAAAAATTCGAAATTTTGAACAATTTTGAAACATTAGCAAAACGTAGTAAATATAATTACTTTTAGAACGATTGTCGAATTATCGAATTTAAAATTTCGAAAAGTTTCGAAAATTTTTGAAACAGTTAAACAAAGTTTTTGTTGATTTTAATGCTTTTTGTAACGTCTTCTAACTAAAAAAGTTATTAAAAAAGGCAACTTCCGAAGATCCACCAGTAACTTTTTTATCAGGATGGCCCTTTTCTCACAACCGCGCTCTACCGAAACTAAATAAAATAGTGTGCGAAATTGAGAGATTCAGTAAAAAAGAGACTTTTTCAAGGTGATTTCGGTGATGTTGAAAAAACTGCGTCGGGCTAATATCAATAATAAAAAACTGAGCCAGGGGGAAAATTGAAATGGCCGGTAATTGATATAATTGTTATAGGTAAAACCAATCATAGTATTCTGAAACAGTAAAAAAGTTTTCAAGAAACACGTCGACAGTCTTACACCATTTTCCATACTTGTCACCGTGCCGGATCCGGGCCTTGGCGGGTCTTGAGATAACTCGCTTCAACATGGCAATTATGAGTCGATCAATCTGTCAAATTGTACAGGGTGCGCCATAAATAGTGATATGAATGTTTGGGGCAGCTCTGGTTCAGGGTCAGAATTCCAGGCGCATCGACATATATGTTTTGTTATCAGTTTTTATCTGTTTTTCAAGTTCTCGGAGTAACAAATTCTAATTTTCATTTTTACGGTGGTGGCAACCTTTTTTTCCCAGCCAGCTCCACCATCGACTGAATCAGTGTGTGTGGAAAGCTTTTTCTGAATTTCAAGAAGGCTAGAGCGCGGCAAATGCAGGTCTTCAGAAAAATAAAACGTAGGGAATGTATTGTCATATTTAAGAACTTCTTCAAAAATATATCTACAGTATTTGTTCCGGCTCCGTCCTGGACATATTCCGGCAAATAGAGGATCAGGTCTAATTTGGACCGGAGCGTGAAAAAAGTAGTCTATGGCTTTGGCATTTCATCAAAAATTGTTGAATGATATATGAAATTAAAGCTGAATATTTTTTCATTGTATTCTCAAAAAATCACCGACCTTGTTCAAGAACTCAGGATTTTATGAACGTTGATAGCTCATGAGCTCCTCCTTGGCACGCACGAAATCACTAATTTCATACCAGTGTTTACTCACAAGAGTAACTGACCATAAAAACCGACCAAAACACTAAAAACAAAACTAATGTAGCAAACCAATTATGGACATTCTGTTAGAACAGAAAAATTTTCGATGAGACTTGAGATCCACATTCAGTGGCGGTTTTAGTCGGAAGCTACCCGGTTAGCTACACTTTTTACATTTTGGTCCACCCAGGGACCGAAATTAATGCGAAACCCTATTTTACGGTTGGAATTCATTGCTGGCCCTGTTTTCATTTAGAAAATCATATCTGGATATTCCAGAAAGTCGATCAGCCGTTCCACCGCTTCAAGACTCCCTAACAGTCATTCAGAGACGATTTTCCTGAGTTCACCTGGCTGTCGAGATGGGTGCATATCTCGCCAAAACCCGATTTCATCAAATTTTCAAATTGGGAGTATTGAACCCAAAGAGTTTCTTAACGAAAAAGTTTGGTTCGAATTCTCTGAATCGCTTTCTGTATAAGTCCTGGGACGCTGAAGTCGTCAACTACCTCCGTGCCTAGGTCGTAGCAACTCGCAGAGATAAAGAGCTGTAACTCAGAAGAAAGGAGGGCGGATCAAAAATCATCATTGAATATCTTTTCTGTAGCAAATCAATAAATTTTTGCCAAAAGGAAAAGATTTTTTGATGTTTTTGAAAAAAGTTATAACGTTTTTTGCGTATATCACTATTTATGGCGCACCCTGTAGATCTCGCTGAGCTCTACTCGATTCCATTTTCATTTTCACCATAAATTCAGTGAGAACCGCTGTCCTCGATTTAAGACCCCGCTACTAAATAGACTCATGGTGAAAATGAAAATGGAATCGAGTAGAGCTCAGCGAGATCTACAATTTGACAGGTTGATCAACTCATAATTGACATGTTGAAGCGAGTTATCTCAAGGTTCACCAAGGCCCGGAACCGGCCCGGTGACAACTAGATTACTGTATCCCACTTTGGATAAACTCACTTCTCATCATAGATCGCATCAAACGTGAAGTCCTTCGTCGGCTCATCCTGCTCTTTTGGATTCTTCAACTCGATCTGGCCACGTTGAGGACGCATGTGAACGATTCTAAAGAATTGGTTAGTTGGGTAATTATCGGTTTAGCAATAATTGAATCTTGATTTTTATTTGAGATAATCAAACTTGAAACGGGAAAAAATGAGCTTGAAATTTTTGAAATCTTACTTCGAGTGTCCATTGGCAATCTCCTGTGAGGATAGTGGACGACATCTGACGATTACCTGAAAACATATTAATATTGATTTTTTTAATGAATATAATTTTTTGCGTTCGTTCAGCATCAAGAGTACTGTTTTCAGAAAATTTTTCAGAAATTTCTCAAATTTTTGGAACAGCGAAAAAACCTGAATCCCAAGTACATATTCACTTGTTTTACGCAATTTAAACTTTAATGTTTGGTGTTCTCGAACAAAACTAGACGACATTTTTTACTAGATCTTTTTACCAGTTATTCTGGATTCTCTATTCACAAAAATTGGAATAGTAGTACCCTGATATTATTACGATCTTCTTCTGCATGGATTATTGAAATTTCCAACTTTCACCTTCTTTTCAAATTCAAGTTTTGAAACTGTAACTTAAGAAAAATTTACCGTAGTTTTGGCCCTATTTTTACCGTAGTTTTGGCCCTATTTGTCAGTGTAACTCGCTCAAATTGTGTTTTATGAGCTAAAAAAATTTACCGAAATGTAGCTCTTGACGAGGTCTATGGCTGTAACCTGTTACGGGCCGGATAGCTAAACGTTAATGTACGAAACTAGTCAAAAAAAGTCATTTCTGAAATTTTTAACTCTCTTTTTTCAACAGTAAACTATATTAAATCTTATCTACTATTAGCTCATGACTAATGTTTTGATTTCTTATATACAGAACTAGAAACAGTAATTACTTGCTATTTCGGAAGGACCAATTGGATACCCATGGTTTATTTTCATTGTGGCTGAACATTGAAGCAGCAATAATTTTCATAAAATTTCAGTTGTTTAACAATAACACTGCAACAAAAAAACAATAATTTAGGATTTTAATTCACAACTCTCGCACTGTTAGTTTTGACAAAAAATGTACATTTCCTGTTGCTTGAAACAGTAATTTTAAATAATATCTGAGATTCCCTATGTGCAATGACATGCAGTGGAAATAACTCAATTTGAATAAAAAATCAAGTTAATTAGGGTGATTAGGTTAATTGAGACGTTATAAAACTGTTCAGTCCTACAGTCTTACTATCAGTTTCTATACATATCTAAATATTGAAAATCACCTGTTTCAAAAATGTATAATATCATTCTCATGCTAAAACATTAACACTGCATTATCCAAAAAAAACATGAAAACTTTAACTACCATCCCTAATTATAGTTTATTGTCATTAAAAAATGTCAATTTACTCACTAGATTGTAAACATTTGCGTTTTTTCATTCACAAAATTTGAAACAGTAGTGATTTTCCATTTTGGAAGGGTTTCAGTTCATAGAATTGATAATTTAGACGCAAAATGTAAGTGTCCTGATTTTGAAACAGTAATTTTTATTTCTGGATTAATTTTCCTATTTTCAATTACTTAAAGTGCAAATATTTAACTCAAGTTGAAAAAAGTAAGTTAATTAGGGTGATTAGGTTAATTGAGACGTTTTAAAACTGTCCAGTCCTTCATTCTCAGTTTCTATAGAAACTTAAATTTTAAAAATTACTGCTTCAAAATTATATAATATTATAACCAGTTAAAGCCTTAACACTTCTTTGTCCAAGAAAAAACATAAAGGAATTTGAAAAACATCAGGTTAATAATTATAGGTTATTCTTAAGAAAAATGTTTTTTTAACTCACTTTCTGACTGAAACCAGCCATTCTCACTACGAAAAAAGTGGAAAAGTATATTTTGGAAGAGTGTAGCCCTCCAAAAAGTGCTCCGGAAAAAAAAGAGAGCAGGTGCATTTTTTTCTCTAAGTACTTTTTCTTTTCATTTTTTCAAAAATGTATACATTTTTTTTGTTGAGTAAAAATAGCGTGTTTTTGGATCTATAAAATCACATTTTTCATAAGAATAACCTATTAGTTGATATTTTTGATTTGTAGTATTTGTAGTCTTCTCTCATGTCAGAGCCTCACCTTAACTGTCTCCGATTTCGACGATCTCTTCATGACCTCCACCATATTTTTTGTACTTTCCCTGCTATCGTTGTATCCTATATAGTGTTAGGTATAATTATGGCACATTTGTACTTTGGAATGGCAAGGGGGCGGAGATCTGAAAATATCACATTGAATGAATTTGAGAAATTAGGGCAAAAGTTTAACATGAGAATTAAAACAAAACTGCATTGGTATTTTTATTTTACAAGGACTGAAACAGTGAAAAGCATACTTGCAAACCGGGCCGGAACGGGCCGGCCCGTAACTCGCGTCAAAATGAATATTATGAGCTGAAAAATATACGAAAATGTAGATCTCGACGAGTTCTATGTCCGTGATCTACTACGGGCCGGATGGCTATTCGTTAATACGCCGCGGGCCGGGCTAGAATGACTATTTTGGCCATTTTCGCGTTTTTTGGCACTTTTTCCCGGCCCGCGGTACATTAACAAATAGCCATCCGGTCCGTAATAGGTCACGGACATAAAACTCGTCGAGATCTACATTTTGGTATACTTTCCAGCTCATAATGTTGAGTTTGAAGCCAGTTACGCGCCGGCCCGTTCCTGCCCGGTTTGCAAGTATGGTAAAAAAGATAAGGCGGCAAAATCATGATTTGCAAGCAAAAAAATTACACATTTCCGATTAAATAACATATATTTGAAACAAAAAAGAATGGATTCACATCCCATGGAAAATAAATTAAAATCTATCAAACATTTTTTGAAACAGAAAAAAATTGGATTATTTTATCACAAAGATTTCTTATATTTTAAGCAAAAAGCAAGTAAAGAATTGTAGGAAACTGATAAAAATTTTAATTATTAATTTGTCAAATTGAACTTCAACTGAAATTTCTGAAATTTCAAATAGCTCTCGTCAACATAAACTGGAAGCTACGTTATTATGCTTAAATAGTGGAAACATTGGAATTTTTTACCGAAAAATCTATAATAGTATGAGACACTTTGCGAACAATTAAT
Organism: Caenorhabditis latens; assembly: GCA_002259235.3. Lineage (NCBI taxonomy): Eukaryota > Metazoa > Nematoda > Chromadorea > Rhabditida > Rhabditidae > Caenorhabditis > Caenorhabditis latens. Next base: position 19,118,871 of record CM056095.1, read on the forward strand.
TAAATTGAAAACTATAATTGAGAACCGATTAGTTTTGTTTGAAACAGTAAATATTAATTTCAAATTTATGAGAAATGTCTCTCTGAAGTGGAAAAATGTTTCAAAACAACAAAAATTCTCATTCAAACGCATCAGAAACAAATAATTGAGAAGATCTTATTTTTTTAGACATGAATCGAAAAGAAAACTATCAAAAGGCTCTAAAAATCTGTTTGAAACAGTGAAAAATATGAACTATTTGTTTGACAATGTCATTTTAATGGTAAAAGCAAAATGTGTTCCCTTAAAAGAAAATCCGGTAAAAATATTAGAAAAGTGCATAAATTTTGTATGAAACAGTTCAAAAATGTGAACTTTTGATGGTAAAACTGAGTAGAACAATAAAAACCTGTTTCAAAACTGCTAAACTCTTTTTGAAACAGTGAAAAATAGAAGTTTTTAACAAAACCTCGAACTGCAGCAAAAATCGGCTCAATAGGCAAAGAATGGTCCCTCAAAATTGATACGAAAAACTTTTCACCATTCTCTTAGGCTTAGGTTTCTTAGAAATTGGGAAAAAATTGACGAAACCGGTTATTAATCGTATTAATCAATTTTTTCCCGATTTCTAAGAAACCTAAGCCTAAGAGAATGGTGAAAACTTGTTCGTATCAATTTTGAGGGACCATTCTTTGCCTATTGAGCCCAAAAATCAGTTTGAAATTGTGAAAATTTTTAATTTGTTTTTCAAGAATGTCAAACAGACCGATCAGGTTTAAAAAACTCAAAATTTTCATCATTTCTGTTTGAAACAGTAAGAAATTTAAAGAAAAAATCGAACAAAAAAACTGTTTTGTTGTAAAAATCTACACTTTTTAGAAAAAAACCACTCAGAACCCAAAAATCCTACAATTTCACTATCTATAACGCAATTTTAGTAGAAATTGCATGAAAAACCTATCAAACTAGCTAAATCCTACTTGAAACAGCAAAAAAGTTTTTTTTTTGACTGGAAAACCTGGAAAATAAGCATAAAAACAATTCTGAAGCCACTTTTCTGAAAATTTTACTGTAATAAGCTGCGTATCAAAATTCCATAACGAAACAGCAAATGGAAAAAATTGAATTTGAATTTGCTTCTATGGCCAGTGGATTTTTTAGTTACAGCCAGATCCCATATAAAATTGTGGTTTTGGAACTAATAAAAAAGCAAATTTTCAGAAAAAAAACCAGTCAGAACCTAAAAATACTGAAAATTCATCATTTAAAAGTTATTTTTCCACAAACTATATGAAAAACTAGTGAAAAAACCTACTAAATTCTACGCCCAACAATACAAAAATTTGAATTTCTCCCAAGAAATACCACTCAGAAGCAGAAAAAGTTATTAAACACTTCAAATTCACTGTTTAAAAATATGTTTAAATAAAAGACTACATGAAAAACTTGTCAAACTAGCTAAATCCCACTTGAAACAGTAAAAAATGTTCTTTTATTGACTGAAAAACCTGGAAAATAAGGATAAAAACTGTAAATTTGCAGAAAAAACCTTTAAAAAACAGTAAAAAGTTGCTTTTTTCAAAAAACACCACTCAAAAATCGTAAAGTCTTACTAATTCATCTATTGAAAGTTATGTTTCCACAACATAGTGAAAACCTACTAAATTCTACGCCAAACTATACAAAAATTTGAATTTCTCCCAAGAATTAACACTCAGAACCAAAAAAAAGTGATTAATTCAGGGTTTGAAATAATTTTCAAAAAACTTTATGAAAAACTAGCGATAAAATACTAAATTCTAGTTGAAACAGAACATTTTTTGAATTTTTCGAAAAAAAATGTCCACTCAGAAGCATAAAATTCACTGTGTGAATATTCAGTTTAGAACACATATTAAATATTTTAAACTATTCAAAGCAATTATATTCTACTTGAAATGGTAAAAAATTCGTCAAGCGGAAGAAAAAGTACTAATATTGTTCCATTTTTCCTCCCCCCGAAACGAAAAAGAATAAGCGGAGAAGAGGGGAAGAAGTAATCGGAAGAAGATGTTGTTGGAGGACACGACGAGAGAGTATGACGGAGGTGAGAGACGCAGACAGAACGGGGCAGTGGTTTCGTAGAAGACGAGGGGGGGGAAGAGAGCACAAATGTGCATAATATTGATTCCTGGGTGCGCGGAGAGACGCAGAGAAATAAGAAGAGGAGGGAGAAGATTCGAGAAGACACGCGGAGTAATTGAGGGTTGTGGGGTTGTGGGTGCGCCGAAGGAAGGCTCTGTGAAATGTGTATTATCACGGCAATCCAAGAAAAAATACAAACTAGTAGAGAATTTTCAATAACCGATTGGTAATACTGATGAAACGAAGACATTTTTTTAAACTATAACCGAAAGCACTCAAAATAAAAAAAACGTGTATATAATTTCTGAAAACTTATTGTGAATATGCTGAAACAGTAACATTTTTAGACGGAAAATCAAACTTTTAATAGAATAGACTTGAAAATTCGATTGGAATGCAGAAATTAAATCCTCAATGTGAATATAACTGAACTTTTCGAAAAACTATTCGAAAAATGTTGAAACAGTAACTTTTTGATAGTTTTTTTGATAGTTTTTTTGGGTTACAATGATATTTTTTGATAGGAAGAAGGAATTCAAGGTGATTGGGGTTTGTTAAAGGAGAAACTGCGGTTAAAATTGTTATAGACCATTGAAACTGAGACTAGATCCACTACTCAACATCTTCATAGCGAATTTTTTAAAGAACTTGATCAAAAAATTGCTGAAACTGTAAATTTTTTAAAAACACTGAAATTCATGCGATGAGCCTTATTGTCTGCTGAAATTGTAAATTATTGCTTCAAAATTATGAAGAATATTGAAAAATGGTTTTTTCTAACAGAAAAAATGATAAATTCTTGATTTTTATGTTTACATGATAACATCATCATCGCTGTGAAAGATTATTTGAACCATTTTTGAAACATAATAATTTTTCAGAATTTGCTTCAAAGTTTTTGATGAAAAATAAAGATTTCAAGTTCGGTTAGCTATTAAGAGTACCAGTTCCGGACAACCTATTAGTAAGAAGCTCTCAAAATCGATAAATTAGTAAGACAGATAAAGTTTATTCTGGCGGATAGCTAATCAGCCTAATGTTTAGCATGTTTGCAAACCGGACCAACTTTTGAATAGTTACAGTACCTGATTACTGTATCCCACTGTGGTTAAACTCACTTTTCATCACAGATCCCATCTTTAGGGTTTTTCCACGATATGTTTAGCAATTTGAAAATCTTTTTTCCAATAAGATATCAACTTGAAACAGGAAAAAATGTGCCTTACTCAGAGTGTCCATTGGCGATCTCCTGTGAGGTTAGTGTACTTGAAAACCGGGCCGGAGCGTAACTCCCTAAAAACTCCAAGTTTTGTGCTGAAAAATCCACTAAAATGTAGATCTCGGCGAGTTCTAGAGAGTCTGCAACTTACTACGAGCCGGATAGCTATTTGTAAATGTGCGGTGAGCATGGTTTATTAAACCATTTTTTTGCGGAATACTGATAAAACAGAAAGAGTTTTTTTTAACAATGACGGGAAACATTTTGATACAGAACATTCATAAAATTCCAGAAAAACTATTATAAAAATGCTGAAACAGTGAACATTTTTTAGGCGGAAAGTTTATATTAAAGTCATCAGTCAAACAAAAAATTGAAAAATTGGTCGAAAAAAGATGAAACAATAACTTTTTCAGTCAGAAATGTTTGGAATGAGCGAATTATTATAGACTGCGTTTCGGAAGAAGATTGAGTAGAGTGCCTCTTTTTTAGAAAAAAAAGTTACCAAGTTTTGATGCCCCTATAGTTATAAAATAGAAAACTGGCTGTAATTTCAGATTAATTATAAATCTTCACAAACCGACTTGAAAATTTGCTGTAACAGTAACTTTTTTTCTAGTTCTGCTGCTGAATCATTGTCGTCTGGAATAACAAACAGACTAAATTGTGAAACAGTAGCATTTTGCTCGTCTAAAAATTTCACAAGTTCAAACTTTAAACTTAAAATTCAGTTTCTAAACTCGTTGAAACAGTGATTGATATTCTTTCCAGAAAATATTATTAATTCAAAAATTTTGCATTTTTTCAAGTCTGAAAGTTCATAATTTCCTAATTTTGAGATTGACTCTGTATTCTTCTACTGAAAATCATTCTGAGAAACAAAACTTGGAAACCGCTGAAACAGAAATTTATATTTTTGGAAGCAGGTTTATTATAAGGTTTTTTAGGCTTACAACAATTCCGAAAGACTACGGAAACATCAGAATCAGAGAATATCCTCAAAATTGTCTAAAAATTTTGTACCCGGTCGGTAATTTTTATTAGTCAGACATTTGAATAGTTGGCAATTATCAATTAAGTCGAATTGTCATTCCATTATGCGATACGTCAAATAATGGACTTCTAATCTTTTTGAAACTGTGAATAATATCGGAGCGATGAAAGATAGAATATTGTTTTCAAGCGAAACAATTGTTACCTATTCTACCACGGAAAATTGTTAGAAAACGGATTTGAAAATTTTTGAAACCGATATTCGTTTGAACAAAAACGTTGCATACAAAAAAGAACAATGAGCAAAATTTATTTCGAAAACTTTTTTTTAAAAATCTGAAACAGTAATTTTTATCAGTCAAAAAACTTGAAGATTCGGGAACCAACGATAGAAAAATTGTAAAGTAAATTCACGGTTTCAAGGTTTTCAAAAAAGAAAATGAATTGAATGAAATGTCGTTCACTCAAAATGATCACGTTCAAAAACTACAAACGCTCAAAACCACAAATATTTTACCAATTCTAATTGTAGTTAGTGTAATTTAGAGGAAAAGTTGAAAAAGTTTTTTTTTACAATTTCAAGTATTTCATGAAACGACAAGTATTGCAACAAACAGTAATTGAACTACTATTGACTTTGAAATAGTAATTGTGATTTTCTGTTTCAAAATGTCCATTTTTATAGCATTTAAAACAAGGTTTGGCATTTTTGCATGTAGATAATTATTCTCTAAGATGCTCTTTCAACTGATAATGGTTTTCAGATATCAGATCGCCAATACACGTGTATCATAGATTGTCGTTATACAACCTGTTATTATTATAACATGACTATTCAATAATTTTTTCTGTTTCAAAACTTATCATTGAGAATCTACATACAAAATGTTTTCAATAATACCGACACTATAATGATAAGTAAGCAGCTAATATGTTTCATTTAATTTATAATAAAATTGTGTGAATTGTAAGGCGACCGTGAGCATTTTTGAAATAAAAAAACCGTTTTAAATGTGAAAAATGTGAAAGGGCTGGGCAAATTATTTGACCACGTTTTCAGTTCACGGTGACCGCAGAACCTTGTTCCTTGAATCTGGTCTCCCAATGTGAGAGTTGGTGAATAAAAACAACAGAGGAAGTTTTGAATAGATTGGTCAACTTTCACCAGAGATATCAAACATTCAAAACAAAAATTTAAACAATTTGCCCAGCCCTGATCAACAAAATGAAATTTGTGCAAAAAGAAAAACAAAGATAAAAAATTGAAGCTGTGTATATTTTTAGTACTGTTTCAAGTTTGAACATTAACTAATGCGAACTTTGTTCTGACATTCGAAACGTTACTATAGAATCAAAAAACTCTGATATACTCAATTTAAAATTTAAAATTTTAGACAAAATGAAAGTGTATCGAGTTGGTTGAAGTACGGACAAAAGAAAGTACGAACTCAGTAACAATTCAAGAAAAATCATAACAGTGTTTTCATTATTGGCTGAAACAGTAATCGCAATTTTTATAGGTTAATACTATACCTAATATGCAATGGAACATAACAAAGTCAGAAAAGTTCGATTTTCCTTTATTATATAACTACTAAAATTTATCACTTGTGTATTGTTTTAAAGTAATTGTAAAACAGGAGAATAATTTTTTCCGATTGTTCATTTTTGAGCATCTTAAGTATTGGTTTGTTTAGTTATACTGATTCAAAGCTAGCTGAACATGTTTATGCAACATAAAAATTTATAGTTCAGCTGTTTGTTCTCTAGTAGTATGACACTTTTTTCAAATTGTTCACTGTTTCAAACATTTATGAGAAATTTTCATAATAGCAACATTTTCAGTGTTTCTATGTTTTACATAATCAATTTAAAATTTCAAAAATGTGTGTTGTGCTGGAGTACACAATTGAATTACTTTTAAGATTCAGGTGTTTTGAGTTTTATTTGAAACAAGACATTATAGATGATAAATTTATTAACAATTATAATCATAGAAACAATATTGCATATTTTTAGAAAACAAGTAAGTTGGTTTCCGAGTTTCTACACTAGAAAGATCTGAAAGCCAAAACGGATCGGTATTGGATTAACAAAGGTTCCGCCAAAAAGAAATGTGAGACGTTTTTGAAACAGTAACAATTTTTCAGAGAAGCTATTTTTATAATGATTCATTTTCATAATAAGTGTAATCTAACCAGAAACAATATTTTTAATTATTGAAACAGTATTTTTTTAAATAAATTAATGGTTGCACCAAAAATTCCATTAATTACCATGCTGCAGTTAAATGTTCTTCTTGACTGGACTAACTGGGGAAGGGCCTCTGAAGTTAAATGACATGATCTATATCATTAAAAAGCTGAGAAAACGCTGATTCCAAATATATATTCAGTTTTTGCCCTCGAGGTCTGGTATTCGAGAAAAATGGGGTCAAATTAGAAAGTGACAGATTATAGCCTTTTTAACACGCGAAAATTTGGGGGATTTTAAGCATATTTACACACACCCTATAGGGCCCGTGGTGGAGGAGAAAATGAGGTTTCTCTCAGGAAAATCTAGAATGGCTTTTCTGGAAAAATGTCAAATTTCATGTCTTTGGACTCCTTCGGCCTTGAAATACACAAAAAATTGGCTGAAATTGCTTAAAATCCCTCAAAAAATTTTTTTAAAAGGCAATAATTCGTCTTTTTTTAATTTTGATCCCATTTTTCTGGAATACCAGACCTCGAGAGCAAAAACTGAATATATATTTGGAATCAACGGTTTTTATCTTTCCAACGATATAGGTAATGTCCCATAACTCCAGACCGAGTCGAGGCCCTTCCCTAGTTAGTCCTCCCGTAATTTGTGTTGTATTACTTTTTTTTGATCTTCAATAATTTCAGCTATTCGAGATAAAAGAAGCTTTAAATTTTGCTAAATTTTGCCAGTCAAGAAGAACATTTAGCGGCAGCATGGTAATCAATGGAATTTTTGGTGCAACCATCAATTTATTTAAAAAATACTGTTTCAATAATTAAAAATATTGTTTCTGGTTAGATTACATTTATTATGAAAATAAATCATTATAAAAATAGCTTCTCTGAAAAATTGTTACTGTTTCAAAAACGTCTCACATTTCTTTTTGGCGGAACCTTTGTTAATCCATTACCGATCCGTTTTCAGATTTTTCTAGTGTAGAAACTCGGAAACCAACTTACTCGTTTTCTAAAAATATGCAATATTGTTTCTATGATTATAATTATCAATAAATTTATCATCTATAATGTCTTGTTTCTAATAAAACTCAAAACACCTGGAAAGTAATTTAACTTTAAATTCATATTCGTTGAATTCAGGTTTCCAGCACAAAACACATTTTTGAGATTTCAACTTGATATTTCTCGGTGTGTTGGAAAACTGAAAATATTGCTATTCTAAAACTGTCTCATAAAAGCTTTGAGGTAAATTGAACCTTTATTTCGACACCCTTTCAGTACCCCCCTTATTAAAAATGTATCATTTTTAGCTTTTTCAGCCAAGATAAATGTGATAACTTTTCCATATTTCCCCAATACTCTCTTTTTATTTCCCTTCATCCAATAATATCCAATAATAGTGCTGAGCTCTGACTCAAGGGACCGATTAGTCGCCTTCTTATTCTCTTATTCTCTTATGCCCCATCAAGATGCGCTTATTATTAATTGGTCATACACACATACAATAGGGAGAGCCAATGAGGGGAACATCTTTTGAATATAAAAGGAAAATGATGAATTAGAGAATATAGGATAAGAAGGGGGAGGGGATGGGGGGCATACGGTTAGAGTATTGTGTTGTACATAACTGGTAATTATGGGGTAGAGGAGGAGACGTTTGGAAACTGGGACGTCTTATTTTTCAATCTGAAAATAACATTTTCGGAATCTCCAGAAAATTCTGATCCAGAAAAAAAGGAATTTTACCCTTCTAGCGACATTTTCTGGGAATGTCCGCGACCAGAGGGAGGGGAAAGACCAGGCGACAGGTTGTTCCCCTCCCTCTGATCGCGGACATTGGCAAAATTTTTTCAAAAAACTTTTTTATGGTGTCTGGGTTGGAATTTTGTGGGGATTTTGGATTTTATGCTTAAAAAACGCAAAATTTGACTCTAAAAATGTTATTTTACCTATTTTTGCGAAAATTTAGAAAACTAGGATATTTCTAATTGGTGTTCAGTCAATTTTCTGCAACCTTTTTGGATTTTTTCAGGTTGAAACGTTGTTTTATAACATTTTCTTAATATTCAGATGATCAAACATAGTATTCAATTACTAGTGAGAGAAAATGCAATTTTTCTTGATGGCAGACTTTGAAACAGGGAATTTTTGGGAAAATCTTTTTGATTTTCTCAATTTTTGAAGGTTCTAAATCTTTTTACCGTAAAAATCTACCGAGATTGGTGGCCTAGAAATCCGAAAATTTTGGGCTCAAAATTCGTCAAATCCTATCAAATTTGGTGGCCTAGAATCCTCGGGGTGAGTTTTCTAGGCCACCAAATTTGGAAAAACATTTTATCTCAATTTCCATTCCAATCTTTCGGTTCCCATTATCTCCCTTCCTTCATCCAGCCCTGTAGATCAAAGGAACATCCGTCTCCTTTCATCTTCCCCGCGTGGAAGCTCCGCCCCCCTTTTATATGGGGGAGAAGAGCTTCCGATTATTATAACCACCACCACTTGTATCATGTTGCTTCTTTTAATCGAATAATTTATGGAGGTCTATTTGAAAATGTTTGGATTTTTCTACTTTTCAGTTTTTTTTGTGTTTTAAGAGACAGGCAAATCCGGTACAGTTTCAAACGTAAAATTATCAAATTTTGTCAAGAATTCTATTCATTGCTCCACAACTTGATTGATTATTTTGGAAAAAAAAATTGTTTAATTATTATACCTTGAAACGGTGAAAGTATTTCAAAAAATGCACTGAAGTTTGCACAATTTTCCTATTAAGTACGACAATTAAAGAACAATACGTTTAGAAAAATTACCGGTTGTTAACCGTCCCAGTTTTGGAATGATACTTGGCCTAGGTTTTGTAATTATACCATAATTACCCTTTGGTTTAGAAACCTGATACAAAAAATATTGAAAAAGTAAAAATTATATTATAAACTTTGACAAAATACCATTGTTTCAAAGCCCACAAAAATTCTATAGCACTATTCCAAAATTGGAAACAAAAACAAATAGTTCCTAATTAATGAATTATGAAACAGTGGTTTGATAAATCCAAAAAAATTGTACTGTTTCAAGTTTTTGATAAGAAGATTTTCGAATCTTTCTTGGATGACTTTCTTGGATGAAAAATAGCGCCTAGCATGAGTTTTTTGTTTCATATACAGAAATTTTCAGTCTGAAAAATCACTTATTGAATCGAAATTGAGACAACACCGATAATAATACTCCTTTCAAGAAATGCAGTAAATTCTATATTTGATTCTTCAGATTTCTTCTAAACTTTCTGTTTCGAAAATGTCTCATATCAGCCAACCAACATAGCACCGATAATAAGTATTGAGAAAGTTTTTGGAACAGTGACAAATTTAAGTAAATCCCCAAACTTTTTCTGTAACTGTATGATAATGCAAAAGCAAATCCGGGACGTTTTAAAACCGTGGCGTTTCAAAACAGAGATCTTTCGACATTAACCTTGAAAAATGCCTCAGTTTTGAAACGCTTCAGAACGATCACTTGACACAGTTTCAAAATTTATTGCCGGTTCACACAATTTTTTTTTGCTTTAAATCTCAATACGTCGTTATCTCTGTACTATTCAACTATAAATGGTAACAACTAAAATAATTCTTTCGTCTTAACCCTTACCTTTTGCATTTCTCAAAAGAAGAGTGAATTTTTAGCTTTACGGTATTGGCTAAAATTTACAGTTTCAAAAAATATATCTTTTGACGGATGGAGACTCAAAACGGTGCCAAATTGCCGAAGAATTTCAAAACTAGTAATTTTCAGACATTCTCTAAACATTGAAAATTACAGTTTCAACTTTTTTGGAAAAATGGGCAAGGGGAGGATTAGGACGGTGTAAAACCAGGATATTAAATAAAAAAGTGCTAAGGGGCGTTTCAAAACCGAGACACTTGGCAACCGTTGACAAAATACCTATCGAGACAAGCTAAGTCCCAAAACCGTTTTGGATCAAATTTTCAACATTTTCTCGGTTTAGAACCGTCCCAAATATTCAAATTCTTCAAAATTTCTCTCTTTTCAATTTCTTGGTTTCAAAACGTCCCCCTCCCCTTTCCCTCTTGTCCTCCCTAGTAGCTAAACCACCAATCCCCCTCTTAACACATTCTCCCCCCTTCTTGTCTCATCTCATCCCCTCAAAACATAACCCATCCCCCCCTCAAAACCCATAAGAAACGTCTCCAGAGACCGCCTCCTAAATCTCCTTTTTTGACATCGAGCGTCCGCCAATCAAATCCTCAAAACGCCGCCGCCGCCGACCCCCTTTTCGCGCCTTTTACATTTACACATAGTTGTTAAAATGTTCAACAAAAAAAATGAAGCTTCAATTAACTTTTTCGATTGTTTCAATTAGCGGTAATTAGCCAAACATTAGTCTAGATCAAATCTCGTTTTGCGCGCTGATCCTTAGGGAGGAATGAGGGTATGGTAATTGAGATGGAGATGGGCGGCCCCCCCCCTGCGGTGTGTGGGTATTTGACACCTCCTTACTGCTATAGAGGCGCACAGCGGGAGTCGGCTGTTCAGGTCAGTTTTATTAGGGGAAGGACGTGTTGAATGGGGAATGACAGATGGCTGTGGTGGTATTTAGGGATGTCCCCTCTTTTTCGAAACTTCTATTTTGAGGGATAGTTCCTTATGAAAATAGTTACTGTTTCAGAATTCTAGTTTTGAGAGAACATCTGAGTTAGTGATGGTTGTACGTGTGTCGGCTTTTCAATTTGTGGTTTTTCAATATCACGTTTAGTGTCAAGGTTTACAAACAACTGGTTGGAAAACGTCTTCGATACGAAAAGTACTGAATATTACAGTTTCAAAATGTTGTTTTTCGGGAAAATTGATATTAAACACTGCTTGTAGACTGTAGTTGAATCCATTTTTACTGTTATTCTTGGGAAAATAACATTTAAGAACGGTACTTCATGTTTAGAAATCATTCAACTGTGTCAAAATTTCATTATTCCATGAAAAGCGATATATTTAACAATAATCTACTGTTTCAAACTATTATTCCTAGAAAAACTTCTTTTTTTCATAGATTGTTGTCTCGCTTTATGTTTAACAACACACACGAATTATAATGTTTCAAAATTCCTATTTTTGGGAAACAACTTTTTCATGAACAATACTCAGAAGGTTTATCTTTTTTTACCAAAATCCACTGTTTCAAATTTCATTTTACAACAAGTTGCAGTCCTCGGGTACTGTTTCTGGCTTTTCTATTCGATTCTCATCATTTTCCGTTTCAAATTTTTGTTTTTCAATCACACTTTTACATAGTAGTAGTAGTTTTTGGAAAGCGTTAGGTCAAAATGTTCCCGCCGATTTTTAAAAGTTTGTTGGTTGTAATCTTCAAGGCGGTCCGCAGCGGATTGTTCCAAAACTTCTCTTTTTATACAAATATATTTTTGAATGTGACACTATTTCACTGTTTTCTTTTTTGATAATGTTGTTAAAAATAGGATCAACTATATGAAATTGCCATCACACCTTTCGAGTACCCAAACATTTTTAACTGTTTCATAAATATTTTGTCTAATTACTTAATTACCGATAAGCTAATTGACAGCGGTTTAGGACTCTTCAAAACTGTCATTGAAAACCCAAAATTTACCGTTTCAAAATTTCCCCTTGTTTTTTATTTTTTAATTAATCGCTGATCCTCCACAGACAAAGTATGGTACCAATTTACATTATTTGACATTTTTGAACAGTGAAAAGCAAATAGTACAGAAAGCGGTTCAAGGTTAGCTTTGACCCCATTTTTCTCGAAAACCAGACCTCGAGGGCATAAACTAAATATATATTTGGAATCAGCGTTTTCTCAGCTTTCCAATGATATAGGTCACGACACATAGCTCCAAACTGCCTTTCTGACCTGTCCTAGTAAGCATCCAACGCTGAAAAAAACGCGTCAAAGGTACGCCAGCTCACCATTTCTATTATTTCGCCTCTAGAATATTCTGAATTCAAACATTCACACCTCAGTCCATTATCTCAATGCCCCGGCTTACGTAAGAACCCTTGATGACATGTTCGACACCTTATTCTCTCATTTTCTGTGTTCTAATCCCCCCACCTATTAACCATCTGTCACCTAGTACTCTTGAGGTGGTGTAGTGTCTTAAGATTCTCGTATTAATAGGAAAATAGGGTATATGTAACCATTTGGAGGAGGAAGAGGAGGAGAAGGAGGAGAGAATAAGCTTTAGAGTGCATTATAAGGGGGACATAGGGGTCTGTGTGTCTGTGTCTCCGGATATCTAGAAAGTGTTAAGAAATTGAAGAAAAAGAAGCGGTTGGAACTATTCGTTTTAGAAATTATTGGTTTTTTTCCTCAAATCGACCCAGTTTCTGTGCAAAATAGTGCGATTTTCGAGATGACGTCTTAAATGATCGTAACCCTCTAGAGAGTGTCTGTACAAAAAAGTTGTCAATTACGAAATTGAACTCACCTTGGTATCATAATACGCTATGTTAAAGTTGGACATTTTCAACTGACAAGACCAAAATTCATTAATTTTCAACAAATTTAATTATTTAATTATAGTAATAATGTAATAATGTGAGGTTCCAGCACTACTGCTTGTTATTTTTCAGTATTTTTTATCAGATTCCTCTGAAGTAGTAAATTCTTTAAAATCTGAAAAAAATTATCCCGTTTCGGAATTTTTTTAATTGAGATGCCAAGAAATGCTCAATCAATCACTTAATGAAACTTCAGGTACTGTATTTTTCGATTTAAATAACTTCACCAATTTGAAAATCTTAACAACAGAAAAAGGTTCAAGTCTTGCAATTTTCTAAATTAGCAAGTTTCAAATCGAGAAATGTAATTTTTCCTTCAAACTGACCAAAAATATAACTAGGGAGCTCTAGAGTACGTACAAAAAAGTTGTCAACTACAAAAATCGAGATCTACTTTTGATCTGTAGGGCTTAAATAATTTTTTACCATGATACCTTGAAGCTGAACATTTTCGACTGACAAGACCAAAATTCATAAATTTTTAAATAATTTAAATATTTAACTGAAGTGTAAAGTCCTTGTGCAGTACTACTCGCAAATATTAACTATTTTAATGAAATTCCTTTGAAGCAGTAAATTGTTGAAAATCTAAAAAAATTATTCTGTTTCGAAATTTTTTTAATTGAGATACCATGTAGAATATTGTCGGTCCAAATGGAAAATTTTTTGAATTTTAACATCCCAAAAATCATTGAGGCTTTTCGGTCGAAGTTCGACGCTGTCGGTGTAAAATTGACGTTTTTCAGTCAGAAATTTACGTTTCCCGTCAAAAATTGAACATTTTTCAATCAAAACTATGAATTTTCCCTGAAAATCTCTCGTTTTCCAGCTAAAAATCCCATGTCCAACCCAAATTTCACCTAAAAAACGATAAAAACTCATTTCTGTCTTAAAATGATCATAAATCCCTAGGAAGTGCTCGTACAAAAAAGTTGTCAACTACAAAAATGGAGCTCTACTTTTGATCTGTAAGATGCATTAAAAATTCTACCATGGTACCATGATACACTCTCTTGAAGCTGAACATTTTTGACCGACAAGATCAAAATTCATAAATTTTTAAATAACTTAAATATTTAACTGAAGTGTAAAGTCCTTGTGCAGTACTACTCGCAAATATTAACTGTATTCATTAGGTTCCTTTACAGCAGTAAATTCTTTAAAATCTGAAAAAAAAAATTATTCTGTTTCGAAATTTTTTAAATTGAGATACCATGTAGAATAATGTCGGTCCTAGTGGAACATTTTTGAATTTTAACATCCCGAAAATCATTTTCAAATACCTTGTATCATTGTAGAACTACTTACGCCAATTTACTCGAATTATAACTCAACATGTCCCCAAAAACCTCTTTTCTAGAAATTACTGCTGAAAGAACATCAATTATAAGATTCTTCAAAAATTAAAAATTTTACAGTTTCAAAATTGTCTGAAATTGTTTTGGGAATATGTGTTAACCGTTAGATAGTATATAATTATGAAATTCTTCACTGACTCCGGTTTCGGTTTCAAAACGTCCCAGTTCCAAAGCGTCTTGTAATATTGCGTCATTCGACACCTTATTATAATTTGTTATTACGCTGAGCAACGCATATTTATCCCCCCTTCTCCTCCTCAGATTCATTATCATTTCTCCCGTATTCCGTCAATGAGATTCCACATATTCATTATTATTATTATTATTATTCCATCTTTTCCCTTCCCGAAAACTTCATAAATATTCATATTGCGATTCTTCACGGTTACCGTAGTCGGGAATACGGGGAGAAAAATAAGGCGGGGTCTTAAGGTATTTTTAAGGTATAAAAATGGGCGGCTCCCAGGGAAAATTTTGAGTTTTTCAGGTGGGCAGGACGTTTTGAAACCGGGACATTCTGAAACTCTTTTTGTTGCTATAGACGTAGTAATATTAAGACTACCTTCAAAATAGTTTTAGAAACTTTTTGAAACAGTTTTTTTTTTGAATTTTTTGTATGTTTTGAAACTGAGACGTTTCGGAACTATGTGTAAATTGAGATTTTTAGTTTCCTGGCTGTAGGACGTTTTGAAACCGGGACACTTTGAAACCGGACAAATAGAATTGCTTTACGGAGAATCATTATCCGGTCTTGTGACGAATTGGTGTTCGAGAAGTTTTGGAACAGTGAAATAGGTTTTAGCACAACTTTTCTATTGTTGGAACGTTTAGAAACCGGGATGTTTTGAAACTACTTTGGGGATTTTAATTAGTGAGTTATTGCAATTTGAACTCAATTTTTTTACTTTTTCAAAAATGTTATGTACATATTTATGTATTCCATTTTTTGTTTTTTGATCAACACCAAAATGTTCTTGTTTTCTGACTTTAGGACGTTTTGAAACCGAGACACTTTGAAACCAGACAATAGGAATTGTTTTATGGGGAATCATTATAGGGATTCGGGACGAATTGGTTTTCGAGAAGTTTTGAAA
The DNA here is from genome assembly GCA_002259235.3 of Caenorhabditis latens. Taxonomy (NCBI): domain Eukaryota; kingdom Metazoa; phylum Nematoda; class Chromadorea; order Rhabditida; family Rhabditidae; genus Caenorhabditis; species Caenorhabditis latens. Next base: position 19,134,391 of record CM056095.1, read on the forward strand.
CAGGAAAAGGATTTTTGTTGGTTTTTTTTGTTTTATTACGTTTTGACACCACTATGTTTAAATTTCGAGATTTTTCTGAACTAAAACTCGGAAAATATTTTTTACTGTTTCAAACAAATTTGTGTACACTTTTATACTTTTCCATGTTCAGTTTATGGATCAGTTTGTTCGAAACCAAAATTTTCCTGTTTTCTGACTGTAGGACGTTTTGAAACCGGGACATTTTGAAACCGGACAATAAGAATTGTTTTATGGGCAATTATTATAGGGACTCGGGACGAATTGATTTTCGAGAAGTTTCGAAACAGTGAAATATAGTTTTTTTTTTGTTGGTTTTCTGGTACATTTTGAAACATTTCTAAACCAGGACACTTCAAAACCATGACGTTTCAAAACCACAAATAATTTGCTCTGTTTTAAAACCGGGACTTTTGAAACCGCTTTTTGGTTCCAGTTTCAAAACTTCCCGGTTTTAAAACGTCCACTGTTTCAAAAATTTTTAAAACTAAGCTCGTTTAAACACTGTATTATTGAATTCGAACGGGTTTTTGGTTCTTTTGACGTTTTGAAACCAAGACCAGTTTCGAAACGTCCTAATTCCCCCTTTCTACCGTATCCCTCTTCTCCAACACCTGTTCCCCTTAGAAATATGTTAATTTTGTCCAGTTTCTCTCCGTTTCTTTTCTGTTTTATCGGTCACCAGCCGGTGGTCACAATCTGGCGTAATAGGGTTACTGTGGAATCGGGTTACTGTAGAATCCGAAATAATTGAATACGATGCATAAACACATTTAAATTCCGCAAACCTTTGAAACAGTGAAAAAATTAATTTTCTTGACGTTTTGAAACAGGGACGTTTTGGAACTGGAAGCAAGAAATGGTTTGAAATGTCCCGGTTTTGAAATGTACCAGTTTCAAAACGTACCAAAAGCAAAAAAAACTTTTTGTTCAAAATTATTATTTTACTGTTTCGAAACTTCTCGAAAACCAATTCCTCAAAAGTCCGTATAATGGCTTCTTGCTAGTCTTTGGTTGAAATATGTGTCTGGTTGCAAAGTGTCCCGGTTTCAAAACGTCCTATAGTCAAAAAACTGGAAAATTTTTATATATTTTACCGTTTCGAAACTTCTCCAAAACCAATTTGACGCTATTTCTTGTAATAGAAGTACATCATTATCTTCCCTGTTTCGAAATGTCCTGGTTTCAAAGTGTCCCGGTTTCGAAACGTACCAGAACCAGACAAAATCGAAATTGACAAAAAAAACGCTGTTTCATGGATTTTTAAATATCCCTTTTTCGATTTTAAAACAATTGCATATTTTTCAATTGGGACGTTTTGAAACCGTCCAATAGTTGCAAAATAGGACTTTTATACAAACCGTTCCTAATATTCTTCTTGTTACCGCCCTTAACACTGCTTTCAATTTTTTTTTCATTTTCAAATTTTCAGATTTTTCCCTCCAACTCTCTAATTAACAATGACCGATGGCCCGATGACAAAAAAATTCCGAATCTGGAATCCGGCTGTTCCAGAAGATCAAAAGACTCAAGATGAGGAGACGACTGATGAGAAACCACTGGATTGTACCTCCAAGACAACTCAATTCCAGTTTCCAGAGGTGTTTCAGGTGAGCATTTAGCATTTGGGACGTTTTGAAACTGTCTTGGTTTTCAAGTGTCCCGGTTTTGAAACTTCGTAGTTCTGAAACGTCGATAACAGTAGTAATAACTATAATAACTATTCCCATCACTATTTCAGACGTTCTGAAACAGGGAAGATTAGTTTCAAACCGTCTTGGTTTCAAAACGTCCTCAACTTTTAAAAAAATAGTTAATTTCAGAACTGGGACGCTTTAAAACCACTAGATAAAAGGTTTTACTGGTTTCGATATGTCTAGTTTCAAAATGTCCCGGTTTCGAAAAATTCGGGGCATTTTCAAAAACCGAGTTATTTTTATGAACCAGGAACCGCCAATTCTCATCCCGTTTGTAATTTTAATAACGGTTTCAAAACGTCTCCCTTGTTTCAGAACTTTTAATTATTTTGAAACATCCCAGTTTCAAAATGTCTCGGTTCTGAAACGTCCCAGTTTCAAAATGTCTCGGTTCTGAAACGTCCCAGTTTCAAAATGTCTCGGTTCTGAAACGTCCCAGTTTCAAAATGGCAAAATCTTGAATCACAGAATCTCTCACAATTTGTGAATCATCAGTTTCTGAAAAATCTCATTTAACAAAATAAAAATTTGAAACAGTAACTTTTTTTCAACAATTTCCGGTTTTAAAACGTCCCAGTTTCGAAAAAAGTTGCAAAACATCCCTCCCCCATTCCAGAACTACCTCCAACTGGCTCCCCTAATGCTCCGCCTCCAACAACAACGTCAAATGGAGGAGTTGGCGCGCCGCCAATTCCTCAACACCATCTGCCACGTGGCACCACCGCCTCCACCGACATCCCAGAATCTGAATCTGAAGTCTTCATCCTCGACGTCTACATCTTCCAACTCGTCGACGTCTTCTAAGACTTCTGGAGCATCTCAGGGACTCCAAATGTCCAATCCATTGGTGGCCACTGCTCTCGGCAGCTCATTGGTCAATGAGAATTGCTGTGCGGTGTGTGGAGCGGTTTTTAGGTGAGAATTTGAGTTTTTGGGTACTGTAGTGACTAAAAAGTGTTTCAGACTAACTGGCGACTTGGTGCAACACATGCGTAACAACCATCGCAAGAGCAAATTCAAGAGAAAGGCGGATTTCAGGCAGTGAGGATCCAAAAAGAAGATTTTTTATATAATTATTCAGTTTAACAGAATTATATAATATAAGGTATGGTGAATAAAGATTTTTTAATACTAGACGCTGAAAACTTGCTTAAAGACAGTTTAAAACCGGAAATTTTAAAAATGCGAAATTTGAATGGGCGAATGCTAGAAGGTTGGTTACAAAACGATATTACCAGTCCCGGGTAATACCCGCCCCGGGTAAAACTCAACCCGGGTAATGCCCGGGTCGGGTATTGTCGCCGCCGCGGTTATCACATCACAGTTCGCAAATGGCTAACACTCATTGGTATATTATTATGCCTCCATGCTCTTTTAATTACTATTCCTATCATAGTTATCCTATGCTCTCTTTCTAACTACACAAACGAAAAAGTGAGTACCCACATCGAGAATCTCTCAATCTCCAAAATTTCAGCTGGGATGGTCGTGGTGGTTGACAAGCATTGCGGTAGGTGCTATCTTCCTGGTCGAATTCTTCCGAATTCGTGTGAAACGACAGTGTATTGCTACTTGATTTCGAAACAATTTTAATGAATTTTACGTTTTTTAACCAATTCTCAGCTGAAAATCAAGAGAAATCACTGAAAATCCACGTCATCTAGAGAAAGACGTATTTCAGGAAGTGGGGATGAGGAAAACTAAAATATTGCATATTTTTCAAAAAATTATTTCAGTTTAACAGTAAGGTATGACAAATAAACTTATTTTTACCTAGACGCTGAAATTTTGCTTTCAATGAATTCACTGCAGATGTACACGAGTGAAACAGAATATGGCCAATCCGAGAGAAAATATTGCACATCCTGAACACAAGAACGACCATCCAACCTGAAATTTCAATTTGAGATTCAAGTGACTCAACGAAACTCACCTCGACTTTTTGAGATGAATATGTAAGATACTTGCTATTGAAGTTAAATAGAGAGGATTGGATCACTATGATAGAAGTAAAAATTAGAAGAAAATTGAGCGATGTTATGATAAAAAAGACTACAAGCCATTTGCGAAAAATGATGAGGTAACCGCGGTTGTACACTTGAGTTCTGAAAATAAAGGGGTTTTTAATCCGTTAATAAACTCCCAATAACTCACACTATAACAAAATATGTAGCCATCATGATAACCATAACTCCAACCGATATGAACAACATCAAACTTGATGCCGTTAGCCACGCAGGTCCAGACTCTAATTGGTTAATTGGTCAATTAAATGCGATATGAAAAACTAACCGGATCAAATGGCACTAGTCCACCACATTGTCCGTCAAAGCAAACCCAGCTGTTTGAAAATACTCCGAATATGTCAAGTGCAGCGCTTAGTCCAATTAAAACTCCCAGAATAATAAGAAAAAGATGTGGAAATTTCTTTTGCAAGTTGTCGACGCATGTCATGTTGTTTCAGAGAGTAATGATTCTCTTTTGGGTTTCATTTTTATAGTTTTTCCTTTTTCATATTAAAGTGATGACGTTTTATTGCAAAACGTACACCTATCTAGCACAGATAAGAATCATCGAAAATTAGTCAGCAGAGATAAGAGTAGTCTAGAAGATCACAAAATTCCAGAGTACAAATCGACAAGCTTGGCGGGTTCTATATCTGGGACGTAGTGGGGGCCGAATGACTATTCGCTAGGCCGGTGCCGGTCGGGACAAAATTTTTTAAAAACCAAAAATGTGGTTTCGATAGCACATTTTCACCACAAGATACGGTGTTGATGGCTAGAAAAAATGTTCCTCAGATTTGTCATTTTCAAAATAAACTTCCGACTTCATTTTTGAAAAGGTTTGTTTCGCACAGCTCAAGGGATCAAAAACCATTCGAACCACCACGACCAACTTTTGACACGACGTTTTTGAATGTACATATGCAATGCTCTCTTATCAGATGAATCATTGTACGCCCTGCCGCGCCCAGCAGACCCGATTTATAATTGTTCAATGGATGTTGTGTCATTTTTATTTTTTATTTTTAATTGAGAACAAATAAGGAAAAATCCACCGAAATTAGACAAACACATGAATGAATACAGTAAGATTAAAGGCGCATAGCGCTTCATGAAAGTTGGGTCTCGACACGATTGTCAGTGATTTTGGCTCAATAGGCAAAGAATGGTCCCAAAATGTTGGGTGACACAACTTTCAGAATTAAATGGTCCCAACCGCAAAGAATGGTCCCAACTCAAAATTTTAAAATTTTTCAGCAAAATTAATTTTTACGCCCCGGGCCACCTGATATCTATCCGAATTTTTTTTCCGAAACAGTGTGCTGAAAGAGGGACAAAGCTTACACAATGAGTGTGATTCTTGTGAGGGACCACTTTTCACCATTCTCTTAGGCTTAGGTTTCTTGGAAGTTCGGAAAAAAATTGACCAATTAATAGTTTTTGTCAATTTTTTTTCCCAAATTTTAAAGAAACCTAAGCCTAAGAAAAAGGTTAAGTAACAAAAAAGTTCTCTCCCACGTCTTCAGCCTCACACCTTCAGCCATCCCCTCTACTCGATCCCCTCTACTGTTTTTTTCTTTTTTTTTCGTTTGATATATTTTTTCCTTTTTTTAAGTGTTTTTTGAAAGTTATTATTAAAGCTTTTCGGATTCCACCTGGTGGCACCTTTCAACCGGAACATATTTCTTATAATCATCAGTTCAAATGGATTCAGATGGAAATCACGTTGATGGTGGAATCCGAAAAACTATAATATAATGATAACTTCCAAAAAACACTGAAAAAAAGGAAAAAATATATCAAACGAAAAAAAAAAGAAAAACAGTAGGGGGGATCGAACCAGCGCAAAAATCTCTCATCCTAGACGCTAACCACCTGCACCACTAGAACACGTTTCAATATTGTCGCCGTAGCCTTTACAATTTGATTCGGCCACGGGGAGTCCATTTCTGCAATCAAAACCTGCTAAACATTTCTGCGAGCCGAGTTATAAGCCCTCAAACTTTTGATGTGGTCAAGCCATTTCACATGGAATTCCAAATCGGGGGTATATACGCCACCGCGCGGTTCCATTTGTGTTCTCCAACGGTTTTTCTGTGCTTGAACGTCCCAAAAATAAGAATATCTTGCAAACTTTTCTTATGGTTAAGTCTGTTCACATGGAATTCCAAATCGGCGGTATATTCGGAGCCGTGGGGTTCATTTGTGTTCCCCAGCGGTTTACCAATGCTCGAACGTTGCAAAAAGGAAAAAATCTTGCGTATACTACTTGTCGATTTGGGATTCCACGTGAAAAAACTTATCCACATGAAAAGTTTGAGAGCTCATAACTCGGCTCGCAGAGGCATTTAGCAGGTTTTGACTTCAGAAATGGATTCCCCGTGGTCGAAAATACCTATGACCAAATTCATAGGTCGTTTGAAAGTGGCGTCTCCAAAGACTTCCCTTGTCAGGTATACGGTGTTTTTTTTTCAATTGGACACGTTTTCTTTGAGTCAGAACAGATTCGTTGTTGTTGATTTATTAGGTTGATTCATAATTTTCTGCAATTTTTCGACAAAACTTCGCTTCTATTTTTTGAAATCCAGAAAGATTTCTAGAATTTAAAATATTGTCAACCAGCATCGATGGTCTTCTGGCAACATTTTATTAGCTAACTGATTCTCTCCGCGTAGATCATCCATTCGAGATTATTTGAAAAGGAAATTTGCTTTTTTTTGATATAGCTCTTTTATTCGAATTTTTTCCCATGTAAAAGTTGTTGTAGTCAAGCTAAATATTTGTAATTAAAGAGAAGAATGTTGGATCAATACGATGAATAAAAGATAATCGTCCAGCCAGATAACAACAGTTTGTTGTGGGTTACTTTCGCAACACATGAAGAAGCGTTGTCAGACTAAAAACGTTGTTTTGTTATATCTCCCCGTCCTGTGGTCACGTGATTTTATATTTATCTAAATAAGAAACGTGAACATCTAATGTTACGTCCCTGTCCTTGTTGGAAAATTCTCACCCCTCCACCCAGAGTAGTGAGTCCCAGATTTGAAAAACCACTTTTTTAGGTTTGAGAACTTCCAGAGCGCGCAAATCATAGTCCACACATTGTAACTTTCTCACATCGTTAGAGTAACAACTTCACTACTTAATTCTAACTGATAAATATTCCGACCATACGTGTGTTGGGTGGAAAAGTACTGAGAACCAATTTAGGTCCATGTGATGTACCATTTCACATTGATTCAAAGCGTGGGGTATGTAACGACGAATTTTCTGATTGAGATAAATGATTCCCCTCCATGAACTATAGTTACATGAGTCACCCTCAATGAAGCTGACAACCTACGGGTGGTTTGATACAGATCAGCTTCTACGATTCCCTGCAATATTTCCCAATCTAGCTCTGACCGCTGAAAGAGAAGAACTTTTTCAGTCAGATCCAAGTTTTTTGCTTAAAATCTTTTGAATCAAAATGTTTTTGCGTTGAAACAAGGAGACCTTTGTTGACATACATCAGCAACTTCCTTTTGGCTGACATGATTTTTACACGAGAAACGAATGAAAACAAAATTACGTTTCAAAAACGCAAAAAGTTGCGTGTAAATCAAATCTCCGTTCTCGGCGGGAAAGAAAGCGAAAAGTAAAACTTTGAAACTGTAACAAATACATAAGTAGGTCTACAAAAAACAAAAACAACCACATCGAAAAACAAGTCCTATGCCGAGAAATCGAAACGACGACTGGCAAGCTCGAAAATTGCAGAAAATTATGAATCAACCTAATAATATAATGATCATAATATTTACTGTTTCACGCTAGTTATATCATTTTTCCATTTTCTTACTCAATAGTTAACACGAAATTTACCAATTTCTGCAGCAGGGATTTAAAGGCGCATCAAATCTTCTCGAAATGGTCAAAATGGTTAACTAGACGCGCTTTTAAAACCCTGCAGCACAGTTTTGTCAATTTATAATACTACCCGCGATAAACTGGCAAAAAAACCCATTCTAGTCCGGCCAGTGGCACGTTGACGACTAGCCATCTGGCCTGTCTTTTCTCAAAGTCATAGAACTCGCCGGGATCTACGATTTGGTACATTTTTCATCTCATAGTATTGAGTTTTGAAAAAGTTACGCGGCGTTTGCAAGTATTCAAAAAATTCCAGAATATAACACATAAATATTGTCAATAACTGTGAAAAGTTAAAAGCTATTAACTACATTCCATTCATTTAGAGTTTTGAACTCAAAAAATGCATTCCAGTCCGGTGACGATGATCCTGTTAATTTATTGGAGTCTTCTGTTGATGTGATTGAGCTCCATTCAAATTCCAACACGACCAACTCCACGACCAACTACTGACACAACATTTGAAATTTTACACAGGCAGCACTCTCTTATCAGATGAATCATTGTACGCCCTAACTAGGAATGCGATAACCATTGACACACGTAGAGAGGTCACTGAGCAAAAAAGTTCCTCCAGCACATTTCGAAACCATATTTTTGAAAACGGGGACATTTCAACAATAAATCACTGCAAGTACGTCCTAACTAGGAACTTGATTTTTTATTTTTGAAGTTTTCCGTCAAGAACAATTTCAATTATTGGACTTTCCGATGATAAAAAAGGAGTTTTGACATTTTTGACTGAAATTGAGAACAATTGAAGAAAAACTAGAAAAAATGAAAAACAAATACAGTAAGATTAAAGGCGCATACACGATTTTTAGTGACTTTTGCCTGAAACAGTGAGTTTTCGGCTGGTTTTTTGACGAAAATCGGTCTTTAAAGGCGAAAAATTCATTATAATGAAATAAATCGATAATTATCATTTTTCAAAATCAAGTTGCAATACACTGCCGTTGTAAAAGTTGTCCAAAGAGTTCGACTAGGCCGATAGTGACAATCGAAATGATTGTCAACCAATACGACCATCCCGCCTGATGAAAATTTTAATTTATTGAAGAGGCTTGACTTGACAAAACTCACCTGGTCTGAATATAGACTATCTACGTAATTGTAATTTCCAACATTCGCTAGAAACACTATTATTGAAATGACAATTAGAAAAGCGTAGAGAACAGCTAAGAGACGAACGAAGAGGAGCGGTTTGCGAATAGTGATGTGATAACCGCGTTTCAGGACTTCAATTCTGAAATTTACTAATGGTTTCTTCACAATTTCATTTGATACATCCCACATTTTTGGCTGAGCGGCGACTCAACAACTCACACTATAACAAAATACAAAGCAATAACGACAACCATAACTACAACCGATATGAACAACATCCAACTGGTTGCAGCTAGCCAGACAGGTTCCGACTGTAATTGGTTAATTGGTCAATTAAAATTGTGAAACAACTAACAGAATCAAATGGGACTATACCGGTACAATTTTGGGCATCGCTAATCCAACAGTTTGTGAATACCCCGGTAATATCAAGTACAGCGGTTGCTCCAATTGAAATTCCCAGAAAAATGAGTGCACTGTTTGGATACTCCTTTTGCATGTCGTTGAAGACCGTCATGTTGGCAGAAGTGGTGGGTTAATGAGGTTTCAGTTTGATAGTCTTGCATTATTTACAAACGTTATCTACCGATTGGAAGAGAGAAGAATCGTTAGTCAAAGATAAGGGTAGTGTAGAAGATCAGATCATAGAACTTCCTGAATAGAGTTTGTACATCGTGTCAATTAATAGCTTGAAACCAAAATGTAGATCTCGACGAATTCTATAGCTAGGGCCTATTACGGGACGGATTTTCAACAGAAATTACTGCTGAAATTTGGAGCATTTTAATCAAATGTTGTGATTGTTTTTCAGTGATGACTAGAAAAAAACTGTTCCTCAAATTTGTCATTAACATCCGACTTGCGACTTCATTTTGAAAGGAAAATTTCAGTTCCGCACACCTCTCGTGTGATCAAACTCCATTCGAATCACCGCGACCAACTTATGACACAACGTTTTTAATTGTACATATTGCAATACTCTCTTATCAGATGAATCATTGCACGTCCTAATTGGGAATGAGAATTATTAACACACGTGGGGAGCCAATAAGCAAACAAAGTTCTTCCAGAACATTTCGGAACAAGATTTATGGGATAAACAGAAATAAAACGTATATTTCAGAATTGGTTAACATATGACTTTCCTTCTCCGTAATACGAGATATAACACCAGAATTGCAAAAATTAAATGTTCCAGCAAGACCTGGTCGAATTTTTGATATTCTACAGAACTGGTGGGCAATATTAATCACTATTATATTGGAATAGCAACAAAAAGATCGTTTTGACTCGAAAACCGGCTGAACTCTGAGAAAAGTGTGCAATTGAGAAAAAGGTATACTGTATAGCAGAGAAAATCATTGGTCGGTTGAGTCAGTTTTGCAGTTTTGCATTTTTTGGCACTTTTTCCAGGCCAGCGCCACATTAACGAGTCATCATCTGACCCGTAGTATGTCACAGTTAAAGAACTCGCCGAGATCTACATTTCTGTACATTTTTCAGCATATTGGCTTGCTGAAAAAGCGAGAGATTACACAAATTTATTTTCAGTTTCAGTTTTTGTGCTGCAGTGGGGATTATAAATGAAATGATTTATTGATACAGCACCTTATGTTATCGCGTCATCATTTTGCATCGTTGCATTTTCGAATTTCTTATCTAACAAACAAGTTTTTTCAGTATATAAATCATGGGTATGCTCCAGGAAACACTTTCTGATTGAAATGTATATTCTTCTTTTGTTCCTCTCTCTTATTTTCGGAGTTGCTATGAATCCTTATGTTTTTTACTTGCGAGAGTTTCCTGCTCGTGATAAACCCTTCGTGTATGATATAGTGGAGAGCGGAGCCAATTTGTATCTCGCTTCTAATGATGACTGGATGTACTTGAAGAACATTACAATAAGAACAGGAGCCAACACATATACGCTGGAAAAACTGTTGGTACCTAATGACGATGGATCAGCAGCTAGTATTCGAATACCTGGCAACTTTTCTATTTCAACTACTAATGACAATACTGTAACGGCAAAGTTATCTGGTTTCTTCTATTTTACCACGGCACGTCAAGCACAGGACCCAACATTTCATGTGTTCGTGGTTCAGACCACTCGATCCGTAAGTGTGACCGGTATGAAGTCTACTGTGGTCATTCTGAATACTCTACTCAAAGCCAGCTTATTGGATGGTGATCTCCCACATATGACGTCATACGTGACTAACATCAAACAGTCACCGAATTCAAATCTATATTTTCATTGGGACATGCCATATGACGATTGGAAGAGTGAGACTAACAATACGTTCTTCCAAAATCCTATTGTATTGAAAAAGGGAACAGAAAGTGTGCGAATGTAGGTTTTCCTAGTCTTGATGAGATTCAACTCATGTTTTATAGGTTCTTCGATCACGTCGAGCCACTTCAAATCGCATTGGAGTACTGGTACTTCACAGTTGATGGCCCCGTTAGCATGGACATGGAGAACAAGTTCGTGAACGATGATCACTACAATGCGACTGCGACTTCAACCACTGGAGTGATGATCAGATATTTTGGTTTTTACGATCATTTTGTTAACTTCCAGTTAGATTGGAATACTGGTGGAGTTTCCGGATATTTTGTGAGTTAGAGCATGAAATTATAAATGTTCAATACCAGTCGGTTAACGCAGCCTGACGGCTGCTCAACCTCCTTTTCTACACCACCCGTGTTGAAAATTTGAAGACATGAATTCATTTGAAGAATGAAAATGTTCTATAATTATCTCCCCCGTGAACTCCTATTTCCCTATTTCGGAAACGAAAGCCACCGAAAGGCTTGAAAACCGTGTTTTTTCACCTAGTGACCTAGTCGAGACCTATTCTAACTAAAAAAATAGACGGGCATCATTAAGAGAAAATGTCTGATCTTTTGGTCCAAATTTGAAGAAAATCGGTTCAGTAGGAAGAGCGGTAGGATCGGCGACAGACAAACAAACATACAGCCGTTTGCGTTTGTTAATAGTAAAGATAAATATTCAGACTTCTGCGTTCATGGACATCGGCGACTCTGATCTCCAAATTGAACTTGATTACTCTGATGGCAGACATATTAAAATTTACGAAGGCTGTAACAATGTTGGAGTATTATCATACGAATACCAGCAAGCGTACATGCTATCCGCCGGCGTTCAGGGAGGCGATGGAACGTTTTATATCCAGTACTTTAATTTCGCTGGGGATTTGTGGCAAACCAGTACAATTGGAAACAATGTGACATCTACCACTCCTGTCCCAACAACGCATAAAAATGGATCTGCTGCGATGTTTGCAATGGAATTTGTCGTTCTGGTTCTGATGGCTTTGTTGCTTTTTTGATTTGTATAACTTTGTGCTTTTCTGTTGACTGATGGAGAACAAGACTTTAACCGATTCTTTGTATGCTAAAAACTGTTCAACAAGCACAAGACGCTTCTAGAGTTCGAGAATGGAAGATAACCACACTTTTTAAAATATAATAAGACTGGCTGGAGCGCTGTTGGCGCGGAATCGCAAGAACTTTTGTTCACCGGGGCACAAATGCTACACCCTCACTTTCATTATTTAAAAACGTTATCTAGAGAGAAGAATCGAATATTAGTCAGCGATAAGAGATGTGTAGAAGATCAAGTCATAAAATTTCCTGAATAGAGTTTGTGCGTTATGTCAACTAATAGCTAGTCCTATTACGGGACGGATTTTTGCTTTTGATGAAATTGTGTGATTATTTTTCAGTGATGACTAGAACAGCTGTTCTTCACACCACTCGTGTGATCAACTTATGACACAACATTTTTAATTGTAAATATGCAATACTCTCTTATCAGATGAATCGTTGTACGTACTGACAATGAATTAATTTTTTCTGGAGTGGGCGTGACTGCCGCATGGGGGCGGGGCAAGCTTTCTTCGCACAGAAAAAATTGAATTCATCAAAGAAAATCACTGGAATCATAGGTTTTGAACAGAAAATGCCCTAAACGTCAGGTTTTGAATATCTCCAGAATCGGTTATTAAACGAGATAATTTTGCAAGGCACGAAGGTTTTAATATAGTGCTGATCTGGGAGATCAGAGAACCGTTTGGACATGCTCTGTTGGAATTGAATCTTCCCAAGATGGGCCGTGACGTAACTCGTCTAAAACTCTGAAAATATACGAACATGTAGATCTCGGTGAGTGCTACGTTAGTGACCACTTAGGGCTGGATGACTATTCGTTTTTTTTTATCGCGGCCCGGCCAAGAATCGATTTTTTGGTCACTTGCTTTTCTTGGCAAGCGAGTCACGCGTCGGACAAGATTTCAGGAATTTCTTCCTACTTCCAGACACATTTTGGTATATTTTTCAGTTTATAAAATCTGCGGTTAGGATGTGAAATAATTTGATAATAAATTTTTACCGTAACTCCCATTGCAAACACCGCAGACGATAGATTTTTATGCGTTGTTGGGACAGGAGTGGTAGATGTCACATTGTTTCCAATTGTACTGGTTTGCCACAAACCCCCAACGAAATTAAAGTACTGGATATAAAACATTCCATCTCCATCGTCGCGTAGCTGGACGTATAGTGTTTCCGCTAGCTGGTAGTCCCATGATTGTACTCCAATATTGTTATAGCCATCGTACACGTTGGAGGAGACCCCATAAAAGAAGTACCGAAGTTCAATTTCGAGATAAGAGTCTCTGTCTATGAACGCAGAAGTCTGAACATGTATACTCAACGTCGTTCCCTAACTCACAATAGTTCCGGAAGCTGCACTTAGATAGTCTTGTGGTGGGAATTTCACATAATGGTCGTAAATATTAAAATAACTGATCACCACTCCGGTGGTAGAAGTCGCAGTCGCATTGTAGTCATCATCGATCACGAACTTGTTCTCCATGTCCATGCTAACGGGGCCATCAACTGTGAAGTACCAGTACTCCAATCCGATTTGAAGTGGCTCTACGTGATCGAAGAACCTATAAATCATGAGTTGAATCTCATCATATCACGATGAACCTACACTTTCACACTTTCTGTTCCATTTTTCAATAAAATTGGGTTCTGGAAGAACGTATTGTTAGTCTCACTATTCCAATCGTCATATGGCATGTCCCAATGAAAATATAAATTTGTATTCGATGACTGTTTGATGTTAGTCACATATGACGTCTTCCATGGCTGTGGGTGTCGACAGCAGGATGTTTCGAGTTGAGTATTCAGAATGACCACAGTAGACTTCATACCGGTCACACTAACGGATCGAGTGGTCTGCACCACGAACACATGAAATGTTGGGTCCTGTGCTTGACGTGCCGTGGTAAAATAGAAGACACCAGATAACTTTGCCGTTACAGTATTGTCATTAGTAGTTGAAATAGAAAAGTTGCCAGGTATTGGAATACTAGCTGCTGATCCATCGTCATTAGGCACCAACAGTTTATCCAATCTGATATTATCAATTGCACCTATACGAGTCAATAGTCACTTACGTATATGTGTTGGCGCCTGTTATTATTGTAATGTTCTTCAAGTACATCCAGTCATCATTAGAAGCGAGATACATGTTGGCTCCGCTCTCCACCATATCATACACATTGTGATTTTCACGGGCAGGAAAGTGTCGCAAATAAAAAACCTTAGGATTCGCAGTAACTCCATAAAAAAGAGAGAGGAGCAAAAGGAGAGTAGGCATACCTTATTGAAATAAAAAGTGATTTGCGGTGCATATTCATGAATTTTATATACTGTATTGTTAGATAAGAAAAATGCAGCGATGAAAAATGAAAGCGGAAGCAGAAATATCAGAAAATCAGTTATAATTGGCACTGCATGTATGAGTCTCTAACCTCTCCAGAGCATGTGTACAATTAAAAGTGTTGTGTAAATAGGTGGTCGTGGTGATTTGAATGGAGTTTGATCACACGGAACTGAAATTTTAAAAAATGAAGCCGAAAGTTAATTTTGAAAATGACAAATTTGAGGAACATTCGGAATTGTTTGGGATCGATTTTTAATGGTACAATTCACTCATGTTACCCTCTAACTCTCACAAATTGATAATATGACTGAACCTTCTTTATCTTCTGTATTTTGACCAAAAACTAAAGAACAAGATACAATAATTTTCTATAAATTTTATTTATTTCTCATGAAGATCTTGCAATAACAACCAAATTACTTTCCAAAACTGGCATTTGATAGAAATAAGCTTATGCACCGCCCTAATAATCGGACCAGGCCGGTGTTCCTATCGCAACGATTGTCAACCAACACGACCATGCCAGCTGAAATTGAATGTTTTCTTCTTTTTTTAAATTAGACTTGGTACTTACCTTTCCATTTGTGTATGTATGAAGATTGGATTGAATGACTGTGATAGAAATATAAATTAGAAGAACATTGAGCAATGATAAGTTGTCAATCACGGAAAGCCAATTGCGAAGAGTGAAGTGACAACAGGGTTTGAGGACTTCCATTCTGAAACAACTCAAGTTTTCATGTCTGACTAGTCACAATGATGCATCTGCGCTCCATTAAAGTTAGCGCTAATCCAACAGTTTGTGAATACTCCTATTATGTCGAGTACAGCAGTTATTCCAATTGACACTCCAAGAATAATGAGTGCAAGGTTTGGATTTTTTTTTTTTGTTGGCAGAAGTGTGGCCGGTAGGTTAATGAGTTTTCGCTTTTATAGATGAATCATCGAATATTAGTCAGGGATAAGAAAAGTGTAGAAGATCAGATTAAAAAATTCCCTGAATACAGTTTGTGCAACATTTCAGCATCATTTCAATTAGTACAAACTCGATTCAGGAAGTTTTATGACTTGATCTTCTACGCTTTCCTTATCTCTGACTAATATTCGATGATTCTTCTCGGTAGATAACGCATGTAAATAATTCAAGTGTAGTGTTTGTCATAAAACATCATTATTTCAACAACTATAAAACTGAAACCTCATTAACCTACCGGCCACACTTCTGCCAACATGAATCCAAACCTTGCACTCATTTTTCTAGGAGTTTCAATTGGAATAACCATTGTACTCGATATTATCGGAATATTCACGAACTGTTGGATTCAAGTTGGCAAGAATTGTACCGGTATAGTCCCATTTGATTCGGTTTGTTGTTTCACAATTTTAATTGACCAATTAACCAATTATAGTCGGAACCTGCGTGGCTAGCGGCAACCAGTTGGATGTTGTTCATATCGCTTGGAGTTATGGTTGTCATCATTGGGTTGTACATTTTTATAGTGTAAGTTGGTTGAGTCGCCGCTCAGCCGAATCGCGTGATTATAGCGTGGGCGAACGATACTTCCATTTTTCTCTCTTCACTTCGCGCTAACTTTAATGAAGCGCAGATGCATTGTATGAAATTTCATACAAGAAAAGTGAAAAATCGCTTTTATTTTCAGAATTGAATTCCTCAAACGCGGTTATCACACGAATCTTCGCAAATGGTTTATATCCATTCGTATCTCGACACTCCTCTTTTTTTTCCTAACTGTTATTTCTATCCTTGTGTTCCTACCGAATGTTGGAGGTTACAAGCGGGGGGATGGTCCATATGTAGGGATAAATGAGGTGAGTTTTGTCGAGTTAAAAAAAAATTTTTATTAAAAGTTTTTTTACAAAATTTGCAGGCGGGATGGTCGTGTTGGTTGATTATCGCTTCGCTTTTCGCTATCGGCCTGGTCCAAGTCTTTGCACGAATGGTACAATGGCACTGTATTGCAACTTGATTTTGAAAAAAGGCCCCGATGCACCATTTTCTTATTTTTCACCGAATAAATAACGAAATAATAATAAATTTCGTGGAACAATCAAGTGACACCGAAATACACATACTTGTCACCGGGCCGGATCAGGGCCTTAAGACTCCGAGAATAAGAGAGATGAGACAAAGGAGAGTAGGCATACCTTATTGAAATCAAAAGTGATTCCTGGTGCATACTCATGACTTTTAAATCTAAAATCAATTTTTTCGTTCAAAGTACTGCAAATTTGGGGATTCTCGTGTAATTTTGTCCAAGGAAATGTTAGTTCGGGTGAAAATTGTTCAGTTAAAAGTTGAAAAAATAATCGAACGCACATGTTGATAAATAGAGGCGCATGCGCTTCTATTACAGTTTTTACGGTAGCACAAACTCTATTCAGGAAGTTTTCTGATCTGATCTTCTACTCTTCTCTTATCTCTGACTAATATTCGATTCTTCTCGGTAGATAACACATGTAAATAATGCAAGTGTAGTGTTTGTTATAAAACATCATCATCATATTAACTACTATAAAACTGAAACCTCATTAACCAACCGGGCACACTTCTGCCAACATGAATCCAACCCTTGAACTCATTTTTCTTGGAATTTCAATTGGAATAACCACTGTACTTGATATTACCGGAGTGTTCAGCAACTGTTGGATTCAAGTTGGCCAAAATTGTACTGGTATAGTCCCATTTGATTCTGTTAGTTGTTTCACAATTTTAATTGATTAATTAACCAATTATAGTCGGAACCTGCGTGGCTAGCGGCAACCAGTTGGATGTTGTTCGTATCGGTTGCAGTTATAGTTGTCATTATGGCGACATATATTGTTGTAGTGTGAGTTGGTTGAGTCGCCGCTCAGCAAAATCGCGTTTTTATAACGTGGTCGAACGATACTTCCGTTTTTCTCGTTGGAGCGCAGATGCTTTATATGGAATTTCACACAAGAAAAGTGAAAAATCGCTTTTATTTTCAGAATTGAATTCCTCAAAACCGGTTTTCACCACCCCAATCTTCGCATTCGGGTCATCTTCATTCGCCTCTTCGCTGCTCTCTATGCTTTTTTAATTGTTATTTCTTTCCTTGTGTTAATACTGAATCCAAATGCAAATGAATATGGGGTGAGGTTTTATTGGAAATTAAAAATCAACATTTTCAATTTTTCAGGCGGGATGGTCGTATTGGCTTACACTCTCTTCGCTTTTCGCTATCGGCAGTGTCCAAACCTTTGCAAAGGCTGTACAACCGCACTGTATTCCAACTTGATTTCGTAAATAATGCCCTGATGCACCATTTTCTCATCTTTCACCGAATAAATAACGCTAATGATCATCATTGAAAATTGCCTCATTTTGCGACAAAAATTGAGCCAATTACTCGTATGATTGCTCTCATATTTCCCTCTTTCAGTTTTCTCATTTATTTTCTTTTCTCATCGGAATTACTATACTTTTCTACGATTTTAATGAATTTTTCGTTTTCAAAAACCCAATTTGCAGCTAAAAAATTCAAGAAAAACCAGTCGCTGAAAAAGTCAATTTCCTACAGTAATTCCTTAAATCGCGTCGAAACCCAACTCTCACAAAACGTCATGCGCCTTTAATCTTACTGTAATTATTTATTAAATTTTCTATTTTTCGGCGGATTTTTTCTCATTTTTATTCATTTTTTTTCAATTTTCTAATAAAAATGCCAAAAATTCCTCATTTCCCATCGAAAAATCCAATAAACTCCGTTGAAAACCTCATATATTTCCCGGACACACTGAAAATAAATATTAAATTTTGATCTACACGTTTGATCGCAGTTCTCGGCGCACTCTTTTTTTGTTATCAGTATAAAAGCACAGCTGGCATTGAAATATCGTCATTTTTTCCCATTTTTTTTGTTTAAAATTGATAAATATTGATAAAAATGTATAAAAATTGCTAGTTTTCATGTTATCAATACATTTTTCCTACTTTTACGCCCTTTTTTTGTTTTTAATTGTACATATGCAACACTCTCTTATCAGATGAATCATTGGTACGTCCTAACCAGGAACTCGAGAACTATTAACACACGTGGGGAGGTCACTTGTGAGCAAAAAAGTTCCTTCATGATATTTCGAAATCATACAGTCATACAAAAAAGGCAAAGAAAATGACTGGAAACTTATGCATTAAACTGAAAATGTCATGGTTTCCAAACGTCTGGTTTTAAAACGTCCAAAACTAGTTGACATCTTGATTTTCCATCTTACAACCCATCACCTTCCCAACATCGCACTCCCTAACTACCACTGCTCCATTTTCGCTGTTTTTTCTATTGAGAAAAGGAGAGAGAAGATAGCGATCCCGCGTGGACAAAATGATTCTTGGATTTTCAGAATTTTCAGACCGACATTTCTCGCCAATGAGCATAACTCTGCAAATTCTGACAACGACATTTAATTGAGCACATTCGAAAGTATATATGTGCCAAGTTTCAGCAAATTCTCAACCGTCGTGTGAAAAAGGTTCCCTTGACAGTAAAACAAGTTATAAGACACGATAGTTAGGAAATAGTGCTGGAGAGGCTCTGATGGATTTTCGATTTTGCCAAATACTATTAGATCCCCAAATACCCGGGAAGCCCGTTGGTGACATGGGGCTTTGTTGGGAGAGTCAAAGAATTTGGATCCCTCGGCATAGATAGACACAAAATTGACTGAAATTGCTCAAAATCCGCTAAAACCAATTCAAAAACTTCAAATCCCGCTCTCTAGATTGCAGGGAGGGTAAAGACTAACAGCGAGCATTTTGAAAATGAAATACCGTACTCAGACTGCTAAAAGTTTGTTAAAATCCATTTGAATCAGTTAAAAGTAGCTCAAAACCCTCAAACCCACATTTTTGACACTTTTCCCGGTCCGCATTACACTAACGAACAGCCATCCGACCCTCAGTAGGTCACGGATGTAGAACTCGTCAAAATCTATATTCTGGTGTATTTTTCAACTCGTAATAATGGGTTTCAAGCGATCAGACAACTGGAAGTGCACATCAGAATTATCAATTAAATTATTATATTACAAAATAGTGAAATATTATTTGTAATAGAATAAGGCTTACAAGCGAAGTCTTTGGAGACGCGACTTTCAAACGACCTATAAATTTGGTCATAGGTATTTTCGACCACGAGGAGTCCATTTCTACAGTCAAAACCTGCTAAATGTGTCTGTGAGCCAAGTTATGAGCTCTCAAACTTTTCATGTGGGTAAGCTTTTTCACGTGAAATTTCAAATCGGTGGTTTATACGCCACCGCACGGCTCCGTTTATGTTCCCCAGCGGTTTACCTGTGCTCGTACGTCCCAAAAATCAGAGTATCTTGCGTATACTACTTGTCGATTTGGAATTCCAAGTGAAAAAGCTTATCCACATTAAAAGCTTGAGAGCTCATAACTTGGCTCGCAGACACATTTAGCAAGTTTTGACTGCAGAAATGGACTTCAAGTGGTCGAAAATACCTATGACCAAATTTATAGGTCGTTTGAAAGTCGCGTCTCCAAAGACTTCCCTTGTTAGAGGCTTTTTCCGGATTATATGGGACAACCAAAGTTACTAAGGAAGGTCATGGACTCGGTCTGGAGATATCGGTCGTGACCTATATCATTGGAAAGCTGAGAACACACTGATTCCAAATATATATTCAGTTTTTGCCCTCGAGGTCTGGTATTCGAGATAAATGAGGTCAAAGTTAGAAAAAAGTGACAAATTATTTAACACTTTTTTAAACTGCAAATTTTTCACTTTTTCCGTACTTTGACCTTGCTGGTCTGGAATACCACACCTCGAGGGCAAAAACTGAATATATAACTGGAATCAGCTTTTTCTCAGCTTTCCAATGATATAGGTCACGACCGATATCTCCAGACCGAGTCCATGACCTTCCCTAGTTCGTGAAAATGAAACGTTTTTGAAACTGCCATTTCAGCAATGTAAAAAACGTTGAAGTCAGTTTCTAAACCTATAGAAACAGTAAATAATATTCTTTCAATATATATATATATATATATATATATTTAGGGCCAGCTCAGGCCCCTTGCAAACACTGTTTCAAGCTATACACAACAATTTCATAAAATTTGTTGATCTTCTACACTTTCCTTATCTCTGACTAATATTCGATGATTCTTCTCTATTCCAAACGGTAGATAACGCATGTGAATAATGCGATTGTAGTGTTTGTTATAAATCATCACTATTTTAACGACTATAAAAAGGAAACTCATTAACCTACCGGACCACACTTCTTCCAATATGGCATGCTACGTCACCCTGACAAAAGAGCATCCGAATATTACACTCATTCTTCTGGGAATTTCGATTGGAGCAACCGCTGTACTCGACATTACCGGAGTATTCACAAACTGTTGGATAAACTATGGAAAGAATTGTACAGGCATAGTGCCTTTTGATTCGGTTAGTTGTTTTACATATCACACTTACTAGGAAAAGTCCTCGACTCGGTCTGGAGATAAGGGACGTGACCTATATCATTGGAAAGCTGAAATCACGCTGATTCCAAATATATGTTCAGTTTTTGCCCTCGACGCCTGGTATTCGAGAAAAACAAGGTCAAAGTTAGAAAAAAGACAAAGTATTAACTTTAATCTTGTTGTTCTTGAATACCAGATCTCGAGAGCAAAAACTGAATACATATTTGGAATCAGTGTGATTTCAGCTTTCTAATGATATATGGGCCTTCCCTAGTTAATTGACCAATTAACTAATTACAGTCGGAACCTGCGTGGCTAGCGGCAACCAGTTGGATGATGTTCATATCGGTTGGAGTTGCTGTTGTCGTTATTGCTACATATATTATAGTAGTGTGAGTTTTTTCCACTTGGCTGGCTGAGTTGCCGCTCAGCCAAATTGCGTGTTTATAACGTGGACGATGACGTGGTGGCATTTCGTTTTGAAGGGAGATAGAGACTCTGGAATTTTGGGCCATTTTTAGGGACATTTTACAAGGAAATGAAGCCAAAATCGTCTTCAGGCATACTTGCAAGCCGGGCCGACGCGTGACTCGAGTGAAACTCAATATTATAAACTGATAAATATACCAAAATGTAGATCTCAGCGAGTTCTATGTCACGGATATAATACGGGCCGGATGGCTATTCGTTCATGTGCCGCGGGCCGGGAAAAAGTGCCAAAAAACGCGAAAATGGACAAAAAAGCCATTCTAGCCCGGCCCGTATGATATCAGTGACATAGAACTCGTCGAGATCTACATTTTGGTATATTTTCAGAACATAAAACTCAGTTTGAAGCGAGGCACGCGCCGGCCCGTGTCGGTCCGGTTTGCAAGTCGCGGTTTATAAACCGCGACGCGCACGCAACGCGACTCAGAAAAATTAAAATTTGTTTTTATTTTCAGACTGGAAGTCCTTAAACGCGGTTATCACATCACTCTTCGCAAATGGTTGTATTCTATTCGTATCTTATCACTCATATTTTCTTTCCTAATTGTTATTTCTATCATAGTGTTCCTAGCGAATGTTGGAACATATAAAAGGGGGAATAGTCCATATGCTGGTGTAAATGTGGTGAGTTTTTTTCCCATTAACTCGGCACAGTTGTTACAACTGCGCTCCACCGAAATGCCTTCTCGTTTTCTCTGATTCTCTCAATTTCGCACACTATTTTCTTAGATTTCGGTAGAGCGCGGTTGTGAAAAGCTTGTCGTGCTTATAAGTTTTTTTGAATAAAATCAAAAATTTGCAGGCGGGATGGTCGTGTTGGCTGATATGCATTACGCTATTCACTATGGGTATGGTTGAAATCTATGCACATCTTTTACAACGGCACAGTAGTGCAAATTGATTTCGAAATTTTTTTTTTCATTTTTTAAATTTTTCATTTAATTACGTCCCCGATTCACCATCTCTACACCCCCTTCCGATGCACCATTTTCTCATCTTTCACCGAATAAATAACGCTAATGATCATCATTAAAAATGGCACGAAAATTGAGCCAATTACTCGTATGATTGCTCTCATATTTCCCTCTTTCAATTTTCTCTTTTTCTTTCTTTTCTCATCGGAATTACTATACTTTTCTACGATTTCAACGAACTTTTCATTTTCAAAACCCAATTTTCAGCTAAAAAAACCAAGAAAAACCACCGAAAACTCACTTTTTCAGCCAAAAATCGCTGAAATCGCTGAAAATATCAATTTCCTACAGTAATTTCTTAAATCGCGTCGAGACCCAACTCTCACAAAACGTCATGCGCCTTTAATCTTACTGTAATTATTTATTAAATTTTCTTTTTTTTCGGCGGAATTTTCCTCATTTTCTCGCCAATTTCCCTCATTTTTCTTCATTTCTTTTTAATTTTTCGATACAAATGTCAAAAATTCTTCATTTCCCATCGAAAAATCCAATAAACCTCGTTGAAAACCTCATATATTTCCCCGACATGCTGAAAATAAATATAAAATTTTGATCTACGCGTTTGATCGCAGTTCTCGGCGCACTCTTTTTTTGTTATCAGTATAAAAGCACAGCTGGCATTGAAATATCGTCATTTTTCCATTTTTTCAGGTCACATGTCGGTTTTCACCCATTTTTCATCATTTTTTACGATTTTTTTTGTCGAAAATTGAAAAAATATTGATAAAAATTGCTAATTTCACTGTTATCAGTTGATTTTTCCTACTTTTACGCCCTTTTTTGTCCTTTTCTTGTCATTTTTTCACCAAAAATCACCAAAATTCCATTCAGTACGACACTCCGCCATCCCGCCCGCGTGTTGTTTAGCGCCGTAAATCTACACAGATTTTTCGGGGTTTTGGTGAATTTTAGGCCATTTTCGCTCATTTTTCGCGATTTTTGACTCATTTTTCGTCATTTTTTATGGTTTTTCACCCCTAAATCACTATATTCCCACTTTTAGACATGACCGACCCAGTTTTCCCGCATCAATTCAGCCGTGCCGGCAACACCACTCACACTGGAGAGGTTTTCAGCATTCCACAAGAGGAACAACTCGCTTATGGTGAGAAATGGCAGAAAAATTGATTTTTGGCCTAAAAACTTAATTTTTACCGGAAAAATTTCGAATTTTTGCGATTTTTTGATTTTTAGCTCAAAAAATTCAATTTTTTTTGATTTTTCCCGTAAAAAATGATTTCAGGAACCGCCGGATTCCGTTTCCGTGCCGAAAAACTGCCATTCATCGTGTTCCGATGCGCCTACGTGGCAAGTCTTCGCGCCCGTCAACTCGACTCGGCGATCGGTGTGATGATCACGGCTTCGCATAATCCGGCGGCCGATAATGGCGTCAAATTGGTCGATCCGAGTGGAGATATGCTCAGTCAGCAGTGGGAGGTGCGGAAATTGATGAAAATCTGGAATTTTTGAGGAAAAATCCGGAAAAAATGGCGTTTTTTGGTCAAAAATTGATCGAAAACTGTCAAATTTTTAGGTTTTTCAGGTCTGAGAATTCATTTTCTTGTTATGGAGAAAAAATGAGCCAGAAACGCTGAAAATAGTCGTTTTCAGCTTGAAATAGGCAATTTTTGCTTAAAAATGTGATTTTCGGCGCTAAAATTGAGTTTTTGAGAAAATGTTCTATTTTTGGGTCCAAAAGCGTCGGAAAAACGAGGTTCTGAGCTGAAAATCGGGTTTTTGACGGATTTTCAGTCTAGAAATTGATTTTTACGGTATTTGGAGCCTTTTTCAGTCTCCATAATGTGATTATAGCTGAAAAATGAACCTGAATTGAGTTTAAGACGGAAAATGTGGATTTTGATGAATTTTAGTGCAAAAATTGAGTTTTATAGTAAAAAATTGGGAAAAATTCGATTTTAACAAGATTTTCGACTATTTTCGGCCCAAAAATTGGGTTTTTTGTTTGAAAATATCGATTTCCCGTCATTTTTCCTCTTTTATATCTGATTTTACATGGAAAATTGCTGTTTTCTCACTAAAATTGACGAATTTCTTTTCCTAGAGTCATTTTCACTGATTTTTCGACTGATTCGAGCCTGAAAACTCTTAATTTTAGCTAGAATTGTCGATTCTTGGGCATTTTACTGAATTTTCCAACGTTTTCGAGCCTGAAACCCCGATTTTTCAGCTAGAAATGTCAATTTTCAGTCATTTTCCTCTATTTTTCTTTAATCTCCTCCGGAAAACGAGATTTTTCAGCAATTTTTGTTGAATTTTCGAAAAACACCAAAAAATCGATTTTTAGACAGAAAATCTCCCGAAAACCCGATTTTTCAGCTTATAACCTCGTCTTTTTGTTAAAATTATCGTTTTGGGTTCGATTTCCGATTTCCCTCTCATTTTTACCCCAAAATCATTCAATTTTTGTAAAAATTAGAAAAATAATAATTTTCTGTAATTTTTCCATTTTTAAATCTGATTTTACCTGGAAAAAAAAAACGCAATTTTTCAGCTGGAAATGTAGATTTTTCACCGATGTTCTCCTTTTTTGCTGTAATTTCAACCTGAAAACCCGATTATTTCCAGAAATACGCGACGGAGATCGTGAATGCAACAGACGAGGATCTACCATCAGCCGTCCGTGCCCTCGAGAAACAAATGTCTCAAGTTGAAAAATCGAGAATTGCCTCAGGACAGACGAAGAATGCTCGAGTGGTGTGTGGAATGGATACACGGGTCTCCGGTCCCCATCTGATGTCGGCCGCCCGTGCAGGCTCCGCCCTCTTCAATGTCCGATTCGTTGACATTGGAATTGTGACGACTCCGATGCTCCATTACACTGTCAAATCGTTCAATGAGCCAGAGTTCGCGGAGCCAACCAATCAGGGATACTATCGGGCGATTAGTGGAGCTTTTAGAGAGTTGTATGGGATTACGCAGGAACCGGAAGGGTCTCGGTAAGGAAATTGCATGGGAAAATTGGGGAAATTTGAGAAAAAACCATCTGAAAATGAGGTTTTCACTGGAAAAATGAGCAGAAATAGTTAAAAATTCAGTTTTTAGCTCGAAAAATAGACCGAAAATTGCACTTTCAGTCAGTTTTTGACAATTTCAAAGCGATGAGACTAGAAAACGCGTCTAAGGCGCGCCAGCCACCTTGAAAACTGCGTAAAAAGCGCGCCTAATGCGCCACCCGACAGTTTCTATGCGAAAAAATCCGAAAAAGTGGGCGTGGCCTAAAAATGGGCGGAGCTTTCTGACGTTTTGAAAATTGTTTTTCTCGCTGGAAAAAACCAATTTTTCGCTTTAAAAATCTGTTTTTTTTTTTACAGAAAAAAAAACAATTTTTCCCGCTAAAATCGTTTTTACCATTAAAAACCATTTTTTCCTCAAAAATTGAATATTTGTCCTCTAAAATCCCATTTTTCCACCGAAAAATTCAATTTTTCCGTCGAAAAACCCTATTTTTTCACTAAAAACCGGTTTTTTGAAACAAAAATTCAATTTTTCCACCAAAAAACCCATATTTCCCCCTCAAAACTCAATATTTCCAG
Source organism: Caenorhabditis latens (assembly GCA_002259235.3). Classification (NCBI taxonomy): domain Eukaryota; kingdom Metazoa; phylum Nematoda; class Chromadorea; order Rhabditida; family Rhabditidae; genus Caenorhabditis; species Caenorhabditis latens. Next base: position 19,160,381 of record CM056095.1, read on the forward strand.
CTACCAACAGCTCCGTTGCTGTAAATATAAAGGGGGCGGGGCCTAAAGTGGGCGGAGCACTGAAAACCCAATTTTTGACCTCTAAATTCAATTTTTCCTTTCTAAAATACCCATTTTTCCCCTAAAAACCCAATATTTCCAGCTACGAACTCGCTTTTCTCACTGAAAATCTCCAACTTTTCCATTAAAAACCCGGTTTTTTCACAAAAAATCTAGTTTTTCCATTCTAAAATCTTAATTTTTCTGGAAAAAACCGTATTTTTCCCCCTAAAAGTCCCATTTTTCATCAAAAAATGCGCTCTTCTTCTCAAAAATCTCGTTTTTTTTTCCTCTAAAATCCCATTTTCCACCGAAAAATTCAGTTTTCCTCTAAAAACTCGGTTTTTTTCTCCCTAAAAATCTCACTTTTCCACCAAAAAACCCATTTTTTCCCCTCTAAACCCAATATTTCCAGCTACGAACCGCACGTGATCGTCGACTGTGCCAACGGCGTCGGCGCCCCACGTCTTCGTGAATTCCTCGAACACATTCCCGGCGAGATGTTGGAAATCGAGTTGAGAAACGAGCGAGGAGAGTTGAATCACGATTGTGGCGCGGATTTTGTGAAGATTTCACAGAAAATGCCGACGGAATTCGGGAAAGAAGTGGGCGGAGTCGACGGGAAATGTGTCTCGTTTGATGGCGATGCGGATCGGATTCTGTATTTTAGAGGAAAAGGGGCGGAGTCTGGGGATTCTGAATCCGCCGAGCTCTTCGATGGTGATCGAATCGCAGTGCTCTTTGCAATGTATCTCAAAGAGCAATTAGACGAATTTGCGGCAATTAAGACCAATTATCGTCTGACGATGGGAATTGTCCAGACGGCGTACGCCAACGGAGCGTCGACTCGATTCATCCGGGACACTCTGAAAATTGAGACGGTTATTGTACCGACGGGCGTTAAGCATCTGCATGAGGCGGCTTCGGAATTCGATGTGGGGATCTACTTTGAGGCGAATGGACATGGAACAGTGGTGTTCAGTGAACAGTTTAATAGTGCGATTAGGAGGTGAGTTGGGGAGGAGAATGGGGGGAAATTGGAGAAGAATGGCTGAAAATCGGTCAAAAAATGGCTGAAAATCGGTCAAAAAATGGCTGGAATCGGCTAAAAATGACTGGAATTGGATAAAAGTCTAGCGGAAATTTACCTGGAAACGACTGAAAATTGGTTGAAATCGGCTGGAATCAGCTGAAATCGGCCGAAATCAAGATAAAAAAGGTTGATAATGACTGAAATTGTCTGGGAAAACTGAAAATCGTCCAAAGAGCAGCTAGAAGTCGCTTAAATCATTCCGAAATCGGCTCAAATCGGCTGAAATTTGGTTGAAAACGTCTGAAAATGACTGAAAATATGTTAAAATCGGCTCAGATCGGTTTAAAATCGATTGAAAATGACTGAAAATGGCTGAAAATCGTCTAAAATCAACTTTAGAGCAGCTCGAATTGACTGAAATCATTCTGAGATTTGCTGAAATTGGCTGAAAATAAAAGAATTTGACGGTTTTTTCCAACTTTTCGATGAAAAATCCCACTTTTTTCCAAAAAAAATGCCGAAATTTGAATGAAATCGGTTGGAAATCGTCTAAAATTGGTTGAAAATGGATAGAAATCGTCCAAAATCACCTGAAAATCGGTTGAGAATGACTCAAATTGGTTGAAATCGGCTGGAATCAGCTGAGATCGACCGAAAGCTAGATAAAAACGGCTGAAAATGACTGAAAATCGTCCAAAGAGCTGCTGGAATTGGGTTGACTCAATCCAAGCATGGCTGAAAATGTTGATTGAGAAAATCCAATTTTCCAGCTGAAAACGTCATTTTTCGGTGATTTTTATTGAATTTTCGACAATTTTCATTCGGAAAATCATATTTTTCGTTCTGAAAATCCCAATTTCCAATGATTTTACGGAATTTTTGAGCATTATTTCCCCGAAAGTCCAATTTTTAAAAAATTTTCGGCAATTTTCATCCGGAAAATTCTCTTTTTCGTACTAAAATACCGATTTTCAGCCTAAAATGTGATTTTTCAGTGATTTGTATTGAATTTTAAAGCAGTTTTCACCTTGAAAACCCCAATTGTTTATCTGAAAATGTCAATTTTAGGTGAATTTTCGAGGAATTCTAGCTGAAAAATTCTAATTTTCTTGTTAAAAAACCGGTTTTCAGTCATTTTCCCATTTTCGAATCTAAATCAAACCCAGTTTTTTCATAAAAATTGTCAGTTTTTAATGATTTTTCGAGCCAGAATCACCGATTTTCAGTCATTTTCCCCACATTTTCAAGCATTTTCGACCTGCAAACCCGACTTTTCAGCTGAAAATTTCAGTTTTTCACGATTTTAACAGAATTTTCGAGAAATTCTACTCTGAAAAACCCAATTTGTCAGTGAAATTTCCGATTTTCAGCAATTTTCATTCTGAAAATTCAATTTTCCAGCTAAAAAATGCCGATTTTCAGCGTTTTTTATTGATTTTCAGTCATTTTTTCCCGTATTTAATGCAATTTTCAGCCTGAAAATCTCGTTTCCAGAGCCCCCTCTTCTCACATGTGTATCCGCCGTCTCGCCCTGTTCTCCCGAGTGATCAACGAGACTGTTGGAGACGCATTCGCAGATCTTCTGGCCATCGAGATGTGTCTTCGTCACTTTGGATGGTCGATGGACGATTGGAATCAGAAGTTGTATTCGGATGTACCCAATATTCAAATCAAGGTTCCCGTCGACGATCGATCCATTTTTAAGACGACGAATGCGGAGCAGACACTTCTGAAACCGGATGGAATTCAGAAGAGAATCGACGAGCGTGTCGTCAAATTCAAGAATGCTAGAGCTTTTATTAGGTAGAAAACGAGATTTTGTAGAGAAATCTAGGGGAAATTGCATTTTTTCGGTCGAAAAATCTAAAATTCCCTCGAAAATGATGAAATTTCGATCAAAATGAAGCCAAAATAGGAAAATTTCAGGCAAAAGTGATGAATTTCGGCTGAAATTCCAGATGTAATGTTGAATTTTTAGGATTTTTAGTCGAAAAACACCCATTTTTCACTAGAAAACTGTCTGAAAATGCCGCTTTCACGTCGATTTTTCTGTGAAAACTCAATTTTTCATAGTATTTCGAGCAGAAAGAAAGAGAATCGATGAAGCCGTCGCCAAATTCAAGAATGCTAGAGCTTTTATTAGGTAGAGAACATTGAAGAATATGAGAAAAACGGATAGAAATGAGGGATTTTCAGTGAAACTTGACGTTTTTCGGCTGAAAAACAGCTGGAATTGGTCATTTTTCTGGTTTTAGAATTGAAATTTGAGTTTTTTTTGCCAAAAAACTTGAAAAATGACAAATTTTCAGCGAGAAGTGATAATTTTTGGCAGAAAAAAGCTGAAATTGGTTATTTTGTGCTGAAAATCTCAGATTTCCACAGCCAAAATTCTCAATTTTGCTAATTTTCCATCGATGTTTCTTCAGAGAATTCCATTAAAAAAGATTTTAGTGCTGAAAATCTCGATTTCAGTTGAAAATTGTCATTAAAAAGCATTAAAATCAGTTTTTTAGTTTGAAAATTGAATTTTCGGAGGCATTTTGTCCGAAAATAGGCAAAAGATTTAGATTTTTGCTTAAAAATGAAATGAAACAAGTTTTCACCTTTTTCAGTATAAAAATCCCAAATTTCTTGTAAAAATCACTAAAAATTTCTCAAAAATCGTTATTTTCGCATGATTTTTATCGATTTTTTCGCATAAAAACGCTCAAAATGTACCAAAAAATTCTAATTTTCAGACCATCTGGAACCGAGAACATTGTCCGTATCTACGCCGAAGCGGATACAGTTGAGAACACTCTTCTCCTTGGGAAATCACTTGAACAAGTCGTTTTGAGCATTTGAGCAATTCCCCCTGATAATTTCAGACATTTTCAGCCATTTTTGACTGAAAATTTCATGTTTTTAGCCCTTTTTATGTTTTTTTTTGCTGAAAAAAATGTGTTTTTAACCCATTTTTTGTAATTTTCCCCTATTTTAAGCCATTTTTAACCTTTTTTGACTGAAAATTTCGTGTTTTTTGCCTGTTTTATGTGATTTTTCGCCTATTTTTCCCTGAAAATCTATATTTTTAGCCCATTTTTTGTAATTTTTCCCCAATTTTCAGTCTTTTTTGGCTGAAAATTCGGGTTTTCAGCTCATTTTTGGCCGTTTTTCGCTTGAAAATCGTAATTCTAACCCATTTCCACCATAATTTATATGATTTTTCCCCAATTTTCTGATTTTTTCGCTCAAAATGTACTATTTTGTGCTATTTTTGACTGAAAATTTCAAGATTTTAGCCCTTTTTTTTTTGTAAATTTTCCCTCATTTTCAGCCCTTTTTGATCAAAAATTCCATGTTTTTAGCCCTCTTTCCCCGATTTTTCTAGTTTATCGTAACTTTTCCCCATTTTTGGCTGAAAATTCGTGTTTTTAGCTCATTTTTAGCCGTTTTTCGCTCAAAAATCGTGTTTTTAGCCTATTTTTGAGATTTTTCCTTGTTTTTTGTTTAAAAAAAATGGGTTAAAATCACGAATTTTCGCTTGACAACAGTGAAAAATGAGCTTAAAATTTGAATTTTCAGCGAAAAACCGCCAAAAAACATGTTTTCAGTCAATTTTTTCGTGATTTCTCGCTGAAAATTCAAGTTTTTCGCTCATTTTTCCCATAATTTATGTGATTTTCCCCCGATTTTTTGTGATTTTTCGCTGAAAAATCGTGTTTTTAGCCTATTCTTTGTGATTTTCCCCCGATTTTCTGTGATTATCATACCCAATTCATAATTCTAACTGGTTTTCTGGTGATTTTGACCCGTTTTTATTGATTTTTAGCCCCCCAAAGTGCTTTAAATACGTCCCGAATTGATGAAATACTCGAATTCCGGCTATTTTTGTGCGATTTTTGAACGAAAAAGTATAGTCTTTGTACCTTTTTCATCAATTTTTTGGGCTTTTTATTGATTTTTTGGCTCCAGAATGACATCTGACGACGAGCACGCCGATGAGAATCCGATGGTGACACGTCATCGGAAGGAGAAGAAGGAGTTGAGAGGTATAGAGAGAAGATTCAGATGAAAATGGAGGAAATGAGCGAATTTCAGCGAAAATGGCTGAAAAAATGGCTGAAATTGGTCATTTTTCAGTTAAAAATCGGATTTTTGAGCTGAAAAATGAAAATTTTCAGCCAAAAACCTGGAAAAATTCCTGTTTTTCAGAATAAACTGGTGATTTTTTTTGTAAATTTGTGATTCAAAGTCCGGTTTTCGACTGAAAAATGACCAATTGGTCCAATAACTTGGAGATTATTAGCAGTGAAAATTGATGGTTTTCGGCTGAAAATGAGCTGAAATTAGTCATTTTTTTTCTGATTTTTGAGCTGAAAATTGACATTTTTAGCCAAAACAGACATGAAAAATGACAATTTTCATCGAAAACTGATGGTTTTAGGCTGGAAAAGCTGAAAAGCTAGCTGAAAATGGTCATTTTCGGAGCAATTTTTACTTTTTTAGTTGAAAATTGACTTTTTTCAAGTCCAAAACCATCAACTTTCGCTGAAATTGTCACTTTTCAAGTTTTTGACCTGGAAAATTCAGTTTTCAGCTCAAAAATTCAAAAATCTCGGTCGAAATTCGACTTTTTTTGAGTTTTTTCTGATTTTCCAGCTAAAAATCGATGTTTTCTCTCGTTTTCAGCCAAAATAACATCGATGAAGAAGGCGGCGAAGAGTGGAAACAAGCAGAAGGCGAAGGAAGTCAATGCGGAGGTACTGGACAGTTTTTTTGGCTGAAAAATCGATTTTTCAGTCAAAAATGGCAAAAAAAAAACTGAGTTTTTCGCCCAAAAATTGGAATTTTCGGCATTTTTTGACCAAAAATTGATTTTTTCAGTCAAAAATAGCTAAACTTTAATTTTTTTCCTCGAAAATTCGATTTTTTCAGTGCGAAAAACTGGAAAAAGAGCTCGAAGAACGTCATCGTCAGGAGCTTGAATCCTGCCAAGCTCCGCCCCCTGAAGCCACGCCCACTCCCTCCTCTGAAAAAGGGGCGGAGCCTGAAGAAGAGGAGGAGTCAGAAGAGGGCGGAGCCTCGTCGAAATTCTATAAAAATTTCAAAATTTCGTCGAAAAATGCGAAGAAACAAGCGAAAAAGAAGGAACAAGAGGAGAGACTGAAAGCGGCTCAAGCGGCGGATAAAGAGGCCGCGAAGAGCAAGGATTCGGAGAAACATTTGGAGAAGGCTGCTATCAAACAGGTAAAATGAGAAAAAATGCAGTTTTTTTTGGGAAAAAACGGTGAAAAATGAGCTAAAATTGATTTAAATCGGCTGAAATTGGCTGAAAATGGCTGAAATGGGCGAAAAATCCGGTTTTTGATGAAAAAATGGAGTTTTTTGGCGTTTTTTTGGGGGGAAAACGAAGAAAAATAAGCTGAAATCGGTCGAAAATTGGTTGAGATTGACTGAAAAAGACTGAAACTCAAGGAAAAATGAGTAAAAATGGAGTTTTTGGCGGTTTTTGGGTGAAAAATGGTGAAAAATGACTGGAAAAGACTGAAAATCGGCTGAAATTTGTTGAGAATCGAGAAAAAAAGGAGTTTTTTGGCGTTTTATTCGGGAAAAACGGTGAAAAATGAGCTGAAATCGGTTGAAATCGGTTGAAAATCGTCTAAATTCAACTGAAAATGGGCGAAAAATTCAGTTTTTTACAGACTTGTCACGGGCCGGGCAGGGCCGGGCCAAAATCAGGAAAAATCTCGGCCCGGCCCGGCCCGCTCGGCCCGTTTTGAAACATTTTTTGAAAAAATTTTGAATTTTTGGAATTTTTTTGAAATTTTTCGAAAAAAGTATAGCTTTCGAATAAAAATTCAAAATTGAATAAAAATGTGAATGTGTACAATAATTTAAGCATTTTTACTCTATTTTTTCGAAAAATTTCAAAAAAAAATCGCTAAAAAATAAGTACCCATTTTTGAATCCGGGCCGACGGGCCGGGCCGGGCCGAGCAAAATTACGGCCCGGGTTTTGACAAGTCTGGTTTTTTAGATGAAAAATGAGAAAAAAAAGGAGTTTTTGGCGTTTTTTGGAGGAAAACCAGAAAAATGAGCTAAAATTAGTTAAAATCGGCTGAAATTTGCTGAAAATTGAGAAAAAAAACAGGAAAAATTGTGTATTTTGGCGTTTTTTTGGTGAAAAAACGGTGAAAAATTAGCTAAAATTGGCTGAAAATGACTGAAATTTTAGTATTTTTGTGAAAAACCATTCCAAAGTGCTCAGGGACTATTTATTCACAAATTTTGGTTTCTAGGCCGCCGATGAAAAAAGTTAGGCCACGGGACGTTTTTTTGGTTGTTTTTGGTTAGTTTGAAAACGTTTTTTAGTGATAAATTTGAATTAAAACGCGGCACGGGCACGCCAGCCATTCATCTCTCTGAAAATGGATGTCTGGGGTTCCTTAGACGCGTTTTTTGTCGGAAATTACGATTTTTGAGTTAAAAAATCATCCGAAACACTCATTTTTCCGCGATTTTTGAGCAATTTCCACCGATTTTAAGCATAAATCACAAATTCCAGATGCTGCAAGATGAAAGTCTCCGAATGATTGACATTCCGGCCGACGGCGACTGTTTGTATGCATCGATTTCTCATCAGCTGCAGGAGGAGGGAATTGAGGTGATTTTGGGGGATTTTATGACAATTTTAAGCAAAAAATGAGCATTTTTGACTGAAAAATCTCTGAAATTGCTCGTTTTTATCTGAAAAATGACTCAAAATTGGACAATTTTGGTTGAAAATGACTGAAACTGCTGGTTTTTAGCGAAAAATGGAGAACTTTTGACTTTTTTTGGCTAAAAATTCGATTTTTGAGCCAATTTCAGCTTAAAATGTCGAAAATTGCTCATTTCTAAGTGAAAAATGACTAATTTTGGCTTAAAATTATTCAAAATTGCTCAATTTTAAGCGAAAAATGAGCAATTTCAGCTTTTTTGGCTCAAAAAAATGTCATTTCCAGCCAAAAAATGCCCAAAATCGCTCATTTTCGGCTGAAAATGGCTCAAAATTCCCCAATTTTTTTCCAGATTTCCGTCCGAAAACTCCGAAAGCGATGTGCTGAATACATGCGTGATAACAAGGAGGAATTCGCTCCATTCATCTCGGACGCAGATGTGGGCGGAGTCTCGGCTGGAGCCGACGCGGCGGCCGAATGGGAAACATATCTTCAGGGAGTGGAGAAGTGTGCCGATGTGGGCGGAGTCTGGGGTGGAGAACTCGAGTTGAAGGCCGCCTCGTTGATTTATGAGAAGACTATTGTGGTTGGTGATAGGAAATCGATGAAAAATGAGCAAAATTTGAGAAAAATCGGCTGAAATAAGCTAAAAATCAGAGTTTTTCAGTTTTTTAGCCGGAATTTGGGTCTTTAAGAGGGGTTTTTGAGTGAAAATGACTGAAAATGTGAAATATTTGGACATCCGGACACACAGACACGCCTCGTGTCACGTCAGTCATTTAGGTACATCTAGAAACAGTTCCATTACGGGATCCGGAATACTCTAGTTATAAGTGATAGACACAACGTGCATTCCGCATGGTCGGGTCTACACAGTTCGATACTTTGTACAGAATTACAGCATCGATTTAGAGATGATAAGAGAAGAAAGGTGTGTGATTAATCTGTGTCCGTGAGTTCCCCCCAGAACATGGAGTGATGAGGGGATTATAACTAGACAAATGGAGTGATGAGGGAGTTTCGAAATAAATGAACTATAGTATGTTCAGTTCGAAATTCACTAGGCAAGGTCCTCGAGTCAAAGTGGAGATATGGGACGTGACCTATATCATTGGAAAGCTGAGAACACGCTGATTTCAAATATATGTATATACAGTCTTTGCCCTCGAGACCTGGTATTCGAGAAAAACGGGGTCAACGTTTGGACCCCTAACAAGTCATTACCTTACCGACGTGTTAAAAATGTCGGCAGCGTGGTGTAGGCGGTATGCAGAGCGGTCAATGCCCAACCACTTTTTGGTTCAATTCCGTCCGGTTTCCAATTTTTTTGGTTTTTTAAAATTTATTTTTTATCTATTTGAACAAAACTTTTTTTTTAAAAAACCACTTCCCGATCCAAAAAACGAAACTTAAAAAACCAAAAAAAAATTGGTGGCCGGACGGAATTGAACCCAAAAGTGGTTGCGCATTGACCGCTCTGCATACCGCCTACACCACGCTGCCGACATTTTTAACACGTCGGTAAGGTAATGACTTGTTAGGGGTCCAAACGTTGACCCCGTTTTTCTCGAATACCAGGTCTCGAGGGCAAAAACTGAATATATATTTGGAATCAGCGTGTTCTCGGCTTTCCAATGGTATAAGTCATGTCCCATAACTCCAGACCGAGTCGAGGCCCTTCCCTAGTCAGTTCATAATCCATCGTCATTTTGTAGAACTCACGGACACAGATTAATCACACACCTTTTTCTCTTATCATTCCCAATTCTGCTGTAATTCTGTGCAAAGTATCGAACTGTGTAGACCCGGAATGCACGTTTTAATTGTGCTCTTTCAATTTTTAGCCTAAAACTGGGTTCTTCATTAGAACGGCACGCTTCTGACAACCGCGCTTTACCGAAACCCAATAAAAGTAGCGAGCGAGATAGAGAGAATCAGAGAAAAGGAGACATTTTTGAAGGGAGTTTCGGTAGAGCGCAGTTGTAGCAACTGTTCTGAGCTACTAATTTTTTTTCGATTGAAAATTAGTGGGCATCTGGCACAGGCAGACCAATCCCAACCGATTTCTGGCAATTCTCTATTATAATTCCAGGTGTACCGTGTCTCCGGCGGCACCTACAAAATCGGTGAGCAGTTCTCATCGCCTCGGGACCGGCCACTTCGTCTCGTCTACCTTCGACACGCCTATCATCTCGGAGAACATTATAACTCGACGTGTTATTATTAGGACGGATTTCTTTCGGCCGCCCAAAAACTCAATTTTCCAATCTTAAATCAATTTTTCCCATACTTGTCACGGGCCGGCCCGGGCCCTGAAATTTTCAGCGGGCCCGGCCCGGGCCGGCCCGTGATTTGACAAGTATGATTTTTCCCTTTAAAAATTTCAATTTCCACCTCAAAAACCCGTTTTTTTTTCTCATTTTTCCCCATCGTTTTTCCTATGAAATTGCCACTATTTTAGTTTGTATTTATTATATTTTTGCCTATTTTACAACCGCGCTCCACCGCAAACGAGAGAGTATCGGCGAGAGAGACACAGAGTTTTCACACAGTTTTTGACATATTTTCGCTAATTTTTTTGTAAATTATCATGAAAAGTAGGGGGAATAGGTCAAAAACTGTGAGAAAACTCTGCGTCTCTCTCGCCGATACTCTCTCGTTTGCGGTGGAGCGAGGTTGTAAGAAGCGTGCCGTGATAACACTTCCTTATTCATATGTTTATGATTTTTCTCGTCTTTTCTAAAAATTGTTTCATAATTTTTTATGTTCTTTCTCCCCGTTTACCACCACCACTCCCCCTTATCACCCCATTCATTTCGAGTGTGTCGATTTTCACACGTAAAGTGTCAATTCTCCTCCACAATTTCAGATTATTTTCAGATTACGAGGTGTGTGTGTGTGTGGAGAGAGGTGTTAGGAGAGGCGACGCGTTTTGATAAGGAATTATAGATAAAAGAGTGGTATCAATATGGAGCATTACGCTCACATTTCAGTTTTGTAAGCATGCGCTTTTTATGTTTTTTTGGAGGTTTTTTTGGGTTTTTTAGCACCTTTTTGGGGGTTTCGGGACATCCGGACATCCAGGAGGTCAGGACAGACCATCCGGACATACGAACGTTTTTGAGACGTCCGGACACTTGGAAATCCGGAGATTAGCTGTTTTCAGACTTTTTAGGCTTAAAAATTAGCTTTTTTTATTTTTTTTTATTTTGGACATCTGGACATCCCGGTTCTACTAGGACAGACAGATGGTTATTCTCATTACTATAGATTCTATTGTTGTTCTGGGAAGAATAAATAAAGGAGGTCGCACATCTGTTGGCCAGTGACAAGAATTGTGAACCGCGACGCGCGCACGCAACGCGACATGAAAAAAAATAGAATATGTTCGTTACGGACCTTCCCCTGCGACTAAGGTCATGTATTGCAAATTCTGATACTTTAGAAAATTCTAGGAATTCTAAGAAGCTTATATTCTAAACGCAATCACCCTCAATTTCCGTTCTCCTGGAGCTTTGGTGGAAGCGTTGTCCGTGTAGTCCTCTCGGACAAGATTTTTTTTTCTCAATTCATTTTTTTTCACTTATATCGCGGAAAATAGAGGAAACAACTGTGAAAAATTGTTGGAAAGAGTTTCAGCCAATAATTGGAATAATCGTGAACTGTTATAATCATACTTGCAAACCGGGCCGAAACGGGCTGACACGGGCCGGCGCGTAACTCGCTTCAAACTTAATATTGTGATCTGAAAAATATACCAAAATGTAGATCTCGGCGAGTTCTATGTCCGTGACCTACTACTGGCCGGATGGCTATTTGTTATTGTGCCGCGGGCCGGGAAAAAGTGCCGAAAAACGGAAAAATGGCCCAAAAAGCCATTCTAGCCCGGCCCGCGGCACAATAACGAAAAGCCATCCGGCCCGTAGTAAGTCACGAGCATAGAACTCGCCGAGATCTACATTTTGGTATACTTTTCAGCTCATAATAGTGAGTTTGAAGCGAGTTACGAGCCGGCCCGTGTCGGCCCGTTTCGGCCCGGTTTGCAAGTATGATTTTAATATTATCAAAATTTTAGATAGGATCGAATGAAACGTAGTCACTGAACATTTATGGAAAATAACTTGAAATAGGATTTGTGAAACAGTGGAAAACACACTTTTTCTCAGTTTTTCTTATTCTGTTGTCACTCACTGTACTGCTTTCCTCTGTATCTATTCTAGGACGTTTGAAAACCGGGACATTTTGAAACCATGGTGGTGAAACGTCATGGCTGCCAAATACCTCGGCTTTGACACATCCCGGAAACCAGACTTGTCAAAAATCGGGCCGGGCCGTAATTTTGCTCGGCCCGGATTTAAAAATGGGTACCCATTTTTTACCGATTTTTTTTGAAATTTTTCGAAAAAATAGAGTAAAAATGCTTAAATTATTGTACACATTCACATTTTCATTCAAATTTGAGTTTTTATTCGAAAACTATACTTTTTTCGAAAAATTTCAAAAAAATTCCAAAAAAAATTTAAAAATTCGAAATTTTTTCAAAAAATGTTTCAAAACGGGCCGAGATTTTTCCTGATTTTGGCCCGGCCCGGCTCGGCCCGTGACAAGTCTGCCGGAAACTATTTTGAAACCATAAATATCACAGTTAGTTTACAAACGTCGTAGTTGCAAAACGTCGTAAATTGGGCTTCTAAATACTTGACACACCCACCCCGTCCACTAATGCGCACCAAACGCGTGAGGCGCATCACTCGTGCTTTGCTGCAAGAAACGCGCAAATACTAGAGAGTCAGTCCTTCGAAAATCCAAGATTTCACTTTAGAAAAATATGAATAGAAATGCTCATGAACAAAAAAGAAACAATTAAAAACCTACATTGACAACTTTTCAGACATCCATTCCGATCCGAGTCGGGTAAATTACAGTTTCAGTTAAAATCTGTTTTTTTTTTGCGTTTTTACAGATTTTTCTGGTGGTTTTTCGATTTTAAAACAACATTGACATCATTAGAACGTGTAATTTATAAATTGAAATCATTTTTAATCGAAATCTGGACATAGTTAAAAACTACAAAAACGCACTGGTGAAGGCTGAAAATGCAGCTACTTTGTTCTGTATGTATTTAAAACAGCTGATATAAGTGTCAGAAGCTTGGCTGGTAGATATTTTTTCCAAAAATAACGCGAAAGTCCAATTTTAAAATAAAAACAGTGACTCTGAAATTTTCAAACTGTAACAACTCGCCACAGACATAATTTTATTCCTCATTTTTGCCTTTTTTATTTAGCCAGATGTCTAACTCGAAAAACACAAAGAAAAAATTTTCGAAAAAATGTCGAAAACTAACTTTTTTTTCGACGAATACCGAATTTTCCGTTCATTCAAAAAAAACGGAAAAAAAAGCACGAGGAGCGCGCCAAGAGACTGCTGGTGCACGAAAAACAGGTGGGAGGCAGCAAAGTTTGGCGCTTTAGTGGACGGGGTGGGCGTGCTTGACACAGCAAAAAACTACTGTTTCAATTTTCCATAAATTTCAATTTCGTCAGAAACTGTTACTAATACACTCGAAACTTCTGCATAACTCAGACACTGAACAAGGCAAACAACTCTAAAACTCATATAGACGCGTTTTCTGAAAATCGCTTACAATTCCTGTTCCCCTGGAGCCTAGGTGGAAAAGTTTTTCCACGAGATCACCCGTGTACTCCTCTCGGACAACTTTTCATTGTTTTCTCACTGTTTCCAACAGATTTTCGTGGATTTTTTAAATTTATAAAAGAATAACTTTTAGCTGAAAATGAGGGCTCTTCTACCCCTGACACTCATTTCATTGGCTGCTCTGATTCCTGTCGCGAATGGATATTCAAAATATACGGATCCCATTAAAATCATGACACCTGATGCGGTGAGTTTTTTAGAACCGAATAAAAGTTGTGAAACGTCCTTATTTCCAGAACGGTGTGTACGCCTACGACATGCTGGTCACCAAGAAGCTAACAATGTCCTTCAATAACGATAATCCGGCGAAACATGCGACACCAGTCGACTATCATTATGAAGCGGTTGGTTGAACAAATTTTCAGACAAAAAACTCATTATTTTCAGCAAAATTGGACGAAACGAGAACCCGACCAACTGCAAGATTGTTTCCTGAGTCATGAGTTCAACCCTCACTCAAATCCAATCGATGGGAACGCAATGGCGGATGTCCTAGTGGCTGATGGGCTGCACAAGAGGGTTATCACGATTAATGGGGATATGTGAGTTGCGAAATGAGATTTATATGAAATAAAACTATTTTTACTATGAGAAGAACAAACTCCGCATCTTTTGCACCAAAAATCCCCGAAAAATGTCCGAATCCGAGAAAGTTATGGATTTTCGAAAACTTTCGAAAATACTCGAAAATTTACTTTCGTCTGTAACTCAGTCAGTTTTCGTTTATATTCAATGAATTTTAGATTTTTAGAATCAGCTCATTCTCAGCTTTCAGAAAAGTACCCACAAGCCCTGGTTCTGACGACTTTGGGTCTTGACGCGAAAACTACAGTAACCCACGTAAATCGAGTCGAGACCCGAAGTCGTCAGAACCAGGGCTTGTGGGTACTTTTCTGAAAGCTGAAAATGAGCAGAGTCTAAAAATATAAGTTTCATTGAATATTAACTAAAACTGACTGAGTTACAGACGAAGTAAATTTTTGAATATTTTCGAAAATTTTCGAAAATCCATAACTTTGTCAGATTTCAACATTTTTCGGTGATTTTTGGGCTCCGGGACATTTCGCAGCCAGACGTTTCGCAGCCAGACATTTCGCAGCCAGACGTTTCGCAGCCAGACGTTTCGCAGCCAGACGTTTCGCAGCCAGACGTTTCGCAGCCGTGAGCTCCACAGCCTCGAATGGACCGTTTTTTCAGTGATAACTTGACTTTTTCAGATAATTAATTGTTAGAGAAGTTATATAGAACATTTTTTGTGATTTTGATTAAGGGGACCACGAGAAATTCTGCCCAAAAAAACCACAAAAAAATTATTTTTCAAAAAAGATGAAAAAAATGTGTTTTTCTCGTAGAAGTAGTGGTTTTTGTCATTTTCGGAGACAAACTTTGCGGTTGTACGGCTAGTTCTACGAGAAAAACACATTTTTTTCACCTTTTTGAAAAATAATTTTTTTGTGGTTTTTTTGGGCAGAATTTCTCGTGGTCCCCTTAATCAAAATCACAAAAAATGTTCTATATAACTTCTCTAACAATTAATTATCTGAAAAAGTCAAGTTATCACTGAAAAAACGGTCCATTCGAGGCTGTGGAGCTCACGGCTGCGAAACGTCTGGCTGCGAAACGTCTGGCTGCGAAATGTCCCGGAGCCGATTTTTGGTGCAAACGATGCGGAATTTGTTCTTCTCGCAATGAAAAATAATTTGGGCTCCATTTTCTGTGCTGAAAATCTGAAATTTTGAAAATTGTCCAAATCAAAAAAATCTTTCTAGGCCTGGCGCCCCGATCGTCGTGCCCTACATGTCGGAAGTGTGGATTCGTGTCACCAACGCGATTCTGATGGACTCGATGACAATCCACGTGCACGGAATCGACAAACACGGAATGTGGTACATGGACGGAGTGGCCTTCGTCCAGCAGTGTCCCATTCAGAGTACCAATCGATTCGAATATCGATTTATTGCCGATAATAAGGGAACTCATTGGTATCACGGACACATGCAGACCGATAGAGGAGATGGAATTGCAGGGGGTACGGTTTGGCGGGAAATTTGAAAAATTTGAAAAAAAAATTTTTTTTTAATCATTCCCAACTTCTAAACGGTTTTAAAGTGTCCGGTTTCAAAACGTCCCGGTTCTAAAACGTCGGTGGTAATTAAGGATTCTTCCAGGCTTCATCGTAATCGACGAAAACGACAGAACCGTCCCAACACTTGATGACCGTCAACGTATTACTCCGTCCAGTGAATATTTTATTCTGTTGCAGGTAGAGCGCACTTGCATTGTCGAAAAATTTGAAAAAAAATTGATTTTTTTTCAGGACTGGGCGACAAAAGTCGGTGAGGAGGCGTGGATGCAGTTGGAGGATAAGACAATGAAATGGATGTACGGATACGATGACTTCACCAAATGTTGGGAGCCAACGAGGACTTCTGATGGAGGTGACGACAAAAAATTCAAACATTTTTTTTTTCAAATTTTCAAACAATCTTAAACTGTTCCAGATTGAAAAACTCAGAAACCTAAACTCAAATTCAATGCGATATTTGAGTTTTCCGCAATGTTTCCGAAATTTTGAGCCCCATATCGACGTATTTTGGGTTACTTCGATTTTCGACGACGCGTCGCGTGCGTGCGACGCGGTCAGAATTTGAAGTTGACGGAAAATAGGCGATATGGGGCTCAAAATTTTGGAAATTGCATGGAGAATGCAAATCTAGCAGATTTGAGATGTGAAATGCAAAAAAAATCGGAAAATTAAAAAAATTTCAAAAAAATTTTTTTTTCGAATTTTTTAGTTTTTCAATAAATTGTAATAAACTGAGGTCTAGCATCCAAATTACACAAATATTTGAGTTCTTCATGCGATTTCCGAAGTTTTGAGCCCCATATCGACGTATTTCGGGTTACTTCAATTTTCGACACGCGTCGCGTGCGTGCGACGCGGTCAGAATTTGAAACTGATGGAATATAGTCGATATGGGGCTCAAAATTTTGGAAATTTTATAGAGATCACGAATCTGACAATTGTAAGGTGGGAAATGCAGAGAAATAAAGAAAAAAATTCAAAAAAAAGTTCAAAAATATAAAAATATAAAAAAAATCGTCTTAAACTATTCCAGACCAATTTTTCTCCAGATTTTCATCTTTTTCTCTTTCAGGAAACGTCGGTGGCGCCGTGCCGATCTCTGCTATTCTCCTCAATAACAAGGGATGGTATGACCATGAAATTGTGAAGACACAACCGTTCAACTTGCCGTTGGAACGGTTTAAGATCAATAAGAGTGAGTTTTTGGGGGTGGAATTGACTAGAAATGGCTAGAATTTTGATATTTATGCGGGAATAGTTGAGATTCGAAAAATTGAAAAAAAAATTTTGGAATTTTTCGAAAAAAGTTATTTTTAAAAATATTTTTTTTTTGAACTTATGGCCAGGGGGTCCAAATTGTTTTAAGTTTGATGCATACTATAGGAAATTTTATGAGCTTTCAGAATATATCAATAACTTTTAGATAGAACCCCAAAAAAAGAAGATATGACATGTTTAATCCAGCCGGTTCTTTTTCAACTTTTTTTCATCAAAATGTTTTGAAAATGTTCAATTTTTGTAGAGTCATAACTTTTTAAGGATGGAGCGTACCGAACAACGATTAGTATAGAAATGTAGCCCAGATTTTTCTCTACAAAACCCACTAAATCTGAAAGTAAAAAAAAGAGTTACTTTGGGCTCCGTGGCATAACTTTGAAAATTGATAAAAATTTCAAAAATTTTTTTGCGGAATCTGAAAAATAGCTCATAACTTTTCAGGGACCGATCCTACAAGAAAGTGTTCAATTATATAATTGTAGCCCTTAATTTTTTCTACAAAACGCATCAAATTTCAAAGTCTAAAAACTAATTTGAGTCCACTACGATAACTGTGAAAACTGTCAAAAAAAATTTTAATGCGATTTTTTTTGAATTTGAAAAATGGCTCATAACTTTTTAGGGATCCGTCCTATAAGAAAGTGTTCAATTATAAAGTTGTAGCCCTTATTTTTTACTACAAAACCCACGTTATTTGAAAACACCAAAATTATTTTGAAATCCGTGGCAAAACTTTGAAAATTAAGAAATTTTCAAAAAAAAATTTTTTTTGAAGAATTTGAAAAATGGCTCATAACTTTCCAGGGATCTGTCCTACAAGAAAGTGTTCAATTATATAATTGTAGCCCTTAATTTTCTCTACAAAACCCACTTTATTTAAAAACTCAGAAATTATTTTGGGCTCCGTGGGAAAACTTTGAAAAAAAATTTCGAAAATTTCAACAAAAAAATTTATTTTTTATATTTTTTTCCCTAATTACCCCAATTAATTTCCAGCCGAAGACATCCTGTTCCGTATCGTCAATGGTGGTGTTGCTCAGGAGCTCATGCTCTACGTAGAGGGCCATCAAATGACCGTAGTCGCCGCAGACGGTGATGAAGTGGTGCCGATGAATGTGAGCAAAAGTTTTTCAGTTTTTTTTTTAAATTTCTGAAAATTTGTCTGAAATTTTTCCAGGTCGATCGTCTCATCGTGTTCCCCGGCGAGCGATACGACATCCTTATCAAGGGATTGGCCACACCCACCAAAAAAAGCTACCGTATCCAGGTGGAGACTATTCAGAGATACTTTTTCGACTGGAAAGAGATTCCCATTGTTTATGGATTTGGGTACATTGAATATCAGGAGGATGGGTTGACTGAGGATAAGACTGCGCGTGAGTTTCAGAATTTCAGACAAAAAATTTTTTCAGACAAAAATTTTTTTTTCAAAAAAAATTTCAGCCAATTTGATGCACCCGGAATGCACCTCTACCAACAAATGTACGGTTCTTAATTGCCCATTCCAAAAATGGACGGCCCAACCGAATTTCACTTGCATCTCCTACGACAGTCTCGAGAATCCGTATCCCGAGAAGATCGAGAAGGAGATCTTGCAAGCGGACGCGTTTAATGGAGGTTTTGAGGTAATTAGGGGTAATTAGGGTAATTAAGTGAACAACTTTTTTCTCAGGAGCACTTCATCAACATGCACCACGACTCTCAAATGGATCAATTCTTGTTCCAATTCCCGTGGGGAATACCGTACTACCATCAGGATGATATGTCAACGATTTCCAGGGTAATTAAGAGTAATTAACTCGAAAATTAGTAAAAATTGACATTTTTGGACTATTTCGGTTCCAGAGGGACGTTTTGAAACCATAAAAGTGTCCGGTTTCAAAAGGCCTCAAATTTTTTCTAAATTTCCGATTTCCGAAATGTCTCAGTTGCAAAACGTCCCAAAAATTCAATGTTTGGCTCCGGGACGTTTCGAAACGTGACATTTAGCAACCTTAACATATTCACACTAGAAAGTTCCAAATGTTTCGGTTGTAAAACGTCCCAATTTGAAATTTTTCAATTTTTGACCTCAGGGACGTTTCGAAACCGTACCTTCGAAAATTGAGACATTTGGCAACCGTTTCAAAACCAGACGGACGTTTCGAACCGTCCAAATGTCCCGGTTGCAAAACGTCCCAATTCCAAAATTTTCATTTATTTGACCTCGGGACGTTTTGAAACCACTCGTATTTCCTAACTAGAGAAAATTCTCGGTTACGAAGTGTCCCTGGTTTCAAAACGTCCAAAAAAACCATTTTTCGCTATGAGACATTTAGCAACAATCTCAAAACCAGGCGTTTCGAAACGTCCTAGTTACAGAATGTCTCGGTTGCAAAACGTCCCAAAAATGTCAATTTTTCGCCCCGAGACATTTCAAAACCGGACATTTAGCAACCTTGACATTAAGACACCAGAAGTTTCCAAATGTCTCGGTTGCAAACCGTCCCAATTCCTAAATTTTCAATTTTTCGGGCCTTAGGGACGTTTCGAAACCGGACCTTCGAAAATTGAGACATTTGGCAACCGTATCGAAAACCAGACGGACGTTTCGAACCGTCCAAATTTCTCGGTTTCGAAATGTCCCATGTCAAAAATCTCAAATATTTGACCTCGGGACGTTTCGAAACCACTCGTTTTTTTTCCCACATTTGAAAAATTCTTGGTTACGAAGTGTCCCTGGGTTCAAAACGTCCAAAAAACCATTTTTCGCTCTGAAACGTTTCGAAACCGGATGTTTGGAAATTGAGACACTTGGCAACCGTATCAAAACCGGACGTTTCGAAACGTCCTAGTTACCAAATGTCTCAGTTGCAAAACGTCCCAAAAATTTCAATTTTCAACTTCGGGACGTTTCGCAACCGGATATTTGGCAACCTCGGACGTTTCGAAATGTCCAGGTTGCCAAATGTCCCATTTCAAAATACTTGGAAAATTCTGGGTTATGAAGTGTCCCAATGGTTGGACCGTTCTCAAAACGTCTCCGATCTAAATCAAATTTCTCGGTTCTAAACCGTCCAAATGGTTCTAAAACGTCCTTTTTTCAGGCATGCGAAGACACGGCGTGTGCGAACAACTCCAAATCGGACCTCGACACGACATGCCGTTGTTTCTACAATCTGGAGCACAAACTCAACAACATCGTCCAAATAACTCTCTACAATATGGGTCTCGGCGGGGCGATGGGCACCGGTTACGCCCACCCATTCCACCTACACGGACACCATTTCTATGTGATGAAAGTGGGATGGCCGACGTATAATGAGACGGGATTCATTGATCAGATGAATCAGGATATCGATTGTGACGGACCGAATGTGAGTTGTAATGGGAAGAAGTGGCGGAAGAAGGAGTGGATGAACGGGGCGTTGGAGGGAATGAATGTGAAGAATCCGACGAAGAGGGACACGATTACGTTGCCGGTTGGAGGATATATCACTATTAGGTTGGTTTTGGAAGAGTTTCGGACCGATTAGATTAAAAAAAAGACTGAAAATCAGGTTTTTGAGCTGAAAACTGATCGGAAAATGACAGAAAACGGGTTTCTGACTGTTTTTTAAGGCTAAAAACACTATTTTGCGTCTGAAAAAGGGTTTTTTGCCTGAAAACTAATCGGAAAATGGCTGAAAATTGGAATTTTGAGTCGAAAAAGCAGGCTTTAGTCAAAAAATTGGGTTTAAAGTGAGTTTTCGTGTTAAAAACTTGATTTTGAGTCTTAAAAAGGGTTTTTTACCTGAACCTCATTGAGAAACACTTGAAAATCAGGTTTTTGGCTGAAAACTGACTGCAAATGTCAGAAAATTGGGGTTTTTGGCCTAAAATCTTTCGAAAAACTACTGAAAATTGAAATTTTGAGTTGAAAAATAACGTTTTACCTTGAAAATTGGGTAAAAAGTGTGTTTTTGAGCTAAAAACATGATTTTGAGTCTGAAAAGGGCTCTCACTTCTCGATTTTCAGCTTATTCTTGAGTTTCAGTCTAAAGATTCCTAGATTGACAATTTTAGACCAATTTCAGCCGATCTGAACCAATTTAAACTGATACTAACCTAATTTCCGCGCTCATTTTCCCAATTTCCCGTTTTTTTTTCCAGATTCCGTGCGACAAACCCCGGCTGGTGGTTCGCCCATTGTCACCTGGAACTCCATCTGATGGGCGGTACCGGATACGCGTACAGAGTGGGTAACCATGATGAGATCTACATGCCGCCAGATAATTTCCCCAAAGATTGTGGGGTGTTTAAAGTGGATAAACTGCCGGAATTACGATTGCCAACTCAGAATTCTACAGTAATCCCTAGATTTATGTTTTTGAGTTTATTGATGGTGTTGGTTGTTGAGTGGTTTTTGAATTAGACAATTCTTGCTTTATTATTGAATTTTATTTTCAAACTTGATGCTATTGACATAATCATTATATGAATTCATATGTATTATCGGTTTTGCAAGTTCAGGGCGCAAAGTTCAAGGAAAACAATTTTATTCATGAAAACGTTTTGAAAAGATATTCAAAAAGTGTTGTATTCGCTCATAAACGTTATCACCGGATCACATACTTGCAAACCGGGCCGAAACGGGCCGGCGCATAACTTGCTTCAAACTCAACATTATGAGCTGAAAAATATACGAAAATGTAGATATCGGCGAGTTCTATGTCCGTGACCTACTACGGGCCGGATGGCTATTCGTCATTGTGCCGCGGGCCGGGCTAGAATGGCTTTTTTGGCCATTTTCCCGGTTTTTGGCACTTTTTCCTGGCCCGCGACATATTAACGAATAGCTATCCGGCCCGTAGTAGGTCACGGATATAGAACTCGCCGAGATCTACATTTCGGTATATTTTTCAGCTCATAATAGTGAGTTTGAAGCAAGTTATGCGCCGGCCCGATTCGGCCCGGTTTGCAAGTATGCCGGATCATATACATCTAGTATCACCGCGTGGATGTAATCATCGCGAATTGTGCGTGTAGGACTCACTCCTAACCGTCTGAAACAGTAGACTACAGAGAGCCTCTGATCCGGAGATGTCCACATCATCACGCGTTGCGAAGACCTCCCGTAATTACGCGTAAGAGGATCTCCGACTTTCAAAAAAGATAGAGTGATCGTTGTATACACTCATCATCTTTTTTCCTCCAAGTTTGTCGAGAACTATTGACGTCGGTTCTGAAAAATGTGAATATTGTAATAGATTTTGGAAAGAAACAAGAAGGATGATAAGAAAACAAAAGAGACAGTGAGCCTGAAAAGCAGCGGAGCGCAAAAAAGTAGCGACAACGGATTTCAGTGGGCCGGAAAAACACAACGATTCAGCAAACAAGAATAGATTTGACAAAAAGAACTGGAAACTTTAGAAAACGGTAAAAGTCGAAAGAGGAGGTGAAAATGAGAGATCGGAAGGAGCAAAACTCAAAAAATTGGGCAAAAAATGCAATAGAAGATCGAATTTGAGTGATTTTCTGTAAACGAATTTCCTGTATATTTACAGCATTGATTTTCAGACATTTCTTGACTTGAATTATCGATTTTTATACTAAAATTACGCTAAAAATCACCAAAAACAGCCGAATAATGAGTTTATATACAAAAAATTGGCTGAAAATGAGAAGAAGACGAGGAAAACACTCTCAAACCAAAAACATCGTTTTTCCTCAGGCAACTCGATACTAATCTAACTAGATACGGCGTCAATTAGATTAGCTGCAATGTTGGCATAATAAGATTAGCGCCGCATCTAGTTAGATTAGCGTGCCGCCTAGTTAGATTGACGCCCAATCTCATTAGATTGGTGTGAAATCTCGTGTAATTAGTCGTAGCAATCGAAAATTCTTTAGGTAAAAAAGAAATAGTAAATTTATTGAAACAAAAAACAAAAGTTCTGACAATAAAAATGTACAAAAAATATGAAGAAAAAAAAATTAAAAATTAGTCGAAAATCCATTGCAAGTGGAGAAAATCCAAGTTGTCCTCTGTCCGGTTGCTGCCCATTGTCGTCCAATCAGCGAATTTTACTGTAAATTTGACGAAATTACCAAAAACTGTTTGATTTCTAAACTCACAAAAGAATCTTCTTTCGAAGCTTATGTTGAGAGCGCTGATGTAGAAGAAGTAGACGAGTATTCCTGAGTAATGAACTTTTATTCACTGTTGATTGTAAGAGAAACAATTTGCTTACCAAAGAATTTATTCATGATTTCATCGCTATGTTTCCTTTTCTTCCAAACCAGACGGAAGTTGTGGAAGACTGAAGCTGGAATTGAAGACTTGAAGCGCCATAGAAACCGAAAAACACAAATTTTAATAACGGAAAATGGTGAAAAAGTCGGTAAACCGCAAACAAAATAGGTCGCAAACATTTTTATGCTTCCGAACCATAAAAAGAGAAATACAACTTAGAAAAAAACTGTAAAACAAATATTCGCAGAAAATTTGAGCGTTTTGTACTGACTTATTCTTGGATCCATGGCGCGAACGAAGATCGCGCAAGCAAAATCCGCTAATCTAATGAGATTGTGATTAGATTAGTGTGGCGTCTCGTTAGATTAATATCGAGTTGCCTGAGTCAGACATTTCTAGGGCAAAATCATCGGTTTTTGTATCAAAAAAACAAGAAAACCACGTTCAAATGCAATTTTCCTACGAAAAATCCGTTTGAAATGAAGAAAAATGAGAAGAAACGGTCCAAAACTTGAAGAATATCGATATAAGTATTTCTACGTCAAAATCATTGATTTTAGTACTAAATTGACGCTGAAACTGCCGAAAAACCGCCAAAAAACAAGCTTTAGACAATAAATCGATAGAAAACAAGAAAAAACGAGGGAAACACTACAAAACTTGAGATCTTCGCTTTTCAGACATTTCTGGGCTAAAATCATCGATTTTTATACCAAAATAACGATAAAAACTTCGGAAAACAGCTCGAAAATCAGTATTTTTGTTAAAAATCACTGAAAAACTCAAAAAATAACAAAAAACCATCGAAAACCGTTGACAAACCGATAAAAAATGGAACTTCGCGCGTACACGAGAAACGCGCCATGTTTTTTGAAGACGCATTTCTCGTGGTGTTTGCGCGATTCTCGTGAGCGCGCCAAAATTTATTTTTTATCGGTTTATCGACGGTTTTCGATGGTTTTTCGTTATTTTTTCGAGATTTTGAATGATTATTTCTGAAAATATCATCAGCCGAGTCGTAGGCGAGTTTCTGTCGGAAAAAATACCAAAAAAAACCCAAAATTTAAGTGAGGGGACATTGGAAATTTCATGTACATCATCCATCTTCATAATTAAATGAAAAATTAGTCCCAAAAATATCGAAAATACGTATAAAACAGAGGTGGAAATGTAATATATAATGATATCGGGGCGACGGAGGACAGAGATCATTATATGTAGAGAATACCGGAAATATAGGGAGAGAGGGGCGGAGCTTAAGCAAAAAAGTGGAAAATAATGGGAAAAAGGGCGGAGCCTAGCATAAAACACGGGAAAATGGCTCAAATTTAAGAGAAAAAATCGCAGAAGAAGTGGGTGGAGCCTAAGCAAAAAGGAGGCGTGGCTTAATTTAGAAAAGACAAAAAAATTGAAAAAGGGGGCGGGGCTTGGTATGAGAAATAAGGTGAAAAGGGGCGGAGCTTGGGATGTCAAAAGGGGAAAAAATAGAGAAAAAGGGGCGGGGCTTGACGAAAATACTCATATTTAACAGAAAAACCGCCATTGAAAAGTGGGCGGAGCTTGGGGTACAAAATAGGAAACAATGGGCGGAGCCTAGCATAAAATACGGGAAAATGGGGCGGAGCTTATCATAGAATACGGGAGAATCGCTCAAATTCAACAGAAAAAAGGACAAAAAAGTGGGCGGAGCTTGAGATATAAATATTTTTTTAAAAAAAGGGCGGAGCATCGGGAAAAATAGGGGAAAATGGGCGGGGCTTATCATAAAATACAGGAAAATGGCTCAAATTCAACAGAAAAAGTGCCAAAAAAAGTGGGCGGAGCCTCCTGGACTACTGTCGTTGAGGCGGGACGGATGGCGTCGTATTCTTCCATCCGGGTTCGCTGATCGTCGTGGAAATGTAATCGAAGACGGTACTGTCGGTGAGTGTCGGTAGTTGGTGGAGTTTTCTGAGAATCGAGAAGAGGGAACCTGAAAATTGAAGAGATTTGGCTGAAAATCGACTGAAAATTCGGAATTTTTGAGTATTTCCAGACCGAAAATCAAATTTTCAGCGAAAAATCTGGAAATGTTCAGATTTTTAAGAAAAAAACGCAAAAAATGTCGAGTCTGGCGCACCTTTGACGCATTTCCAATCTTTTGTCTCAATTTTCGATTTGAAAGCGTCAACGGTCTGGCGCACCTTTGACGCGTTGAGCCTCAACTTTCCACGTTTGGACGCGTCAAAGGTGCGCCAGCCACCTTTTCGAGCCGAATTTTCGGATTTTCGACCGATAATTGATCATTTTCAGCCGAAAATATCGATTTTTGGCTTGAAAATTATAAAAAATCCGATTTTCAGCTAAAAATCTGTAAACTAATTGAAAAAAGTTGAAAATTTACCGATTTTCAAGTGAAAATCGCAAAAAGTGTCGAGTCCGGCGCACCTTTGACGCGTTTTCAGGCAAACAAATCGCGCTAAAGGTACGCCGGACTCGTGGCGCACCTTTTGACGCGTTGAGCCTCA
Organism: Caenorhabditis latens; assembly: GCA_002259235.3. Taxonomy (NCBI): domain Eukaryota; kingdom Metazoa; phylum Nematoda; class Chromadorea; order Rhabditida; family Rhabditidae; genus Caenorhabditis; species Caenorhabditis latens. The sequence goes on from CM056095.1 coordinate 19,185,956, forward strand.
ATTTTCGATTTGAAAGCGTCAACGGTGCGCCAGCCACCTTTTCGAGCCGAATTTTCGACCGATAATTGATAATTTTCAGCCGAAAATATCGATTTTTGGCTTGAAAATTATAAAAAAAATCCGATTTTCAGCGAAAAATCTTGAAATTTTCAGATTTTTAAGTAAAAATCGCAAGGCTGGGGCTCATTTGGCGCGTTTCCAAGCAGAAAATCGCTCTGGCGCACCTTTGACGCGTTGAGACTCAACTTTCCATTCTGGACGCGTCAAAGGTGCGCCAGCCACCTTTTCGAGCTGAATTTCCGGATTTTCAGCCAAAATATCGATTTATCCAGCATTTTCTTACCAATAGTGACATTTTTGGCCTTCATCTTTGCCATCAGCTTCCTGCATTGCTCCGAGAGCACTGTCTCTCCAAATGTACAGAATTGGAGGGGGCGGCGAGCGTATCCGGCGGCGATCACTTGGATTATGACTGAAAATTTCAGAAAATTGCATTTTTAATGAGAAAAATTGGGGCAAAAACATCAGATTTCAGTCAGACAACCTTCTGGCGCACCATTGACGCGTTTTTAAATTGAAAATCGGTCAAAAACGCGCTAAAAGTACGCCAGACTCCCCATATATTGTCTGGCGCACCTTCGACGCGTTTCTAGTTCAGAAGCTTAAATTTCGATTGAAAAGCGTCAAAGGTGCGCCAGACCATCTTTAGGCCCAAAATCGATCATTTTCAGCCATTTTTCAGCCTAAAAATCCACTTTTCTCATCAAAATCACCTCAAAAATTCCATTTCATGCCTAAAAATGACTCAAAATCTCATTTCCAGTTGAACAACCACAAGTTTTCAGTCTAAAAACCGCTCTTACATTTCATCTGTTTACATCCTCCGAATGCTCCACACCCCCACCATCCCGTCCGTATCGGAACAGTCTCAAACGGGCGGCCGTCCAAATCCTGTCTGGCGCACCTTTGACGCGTTTCAGCTTTGAAGCTCAATTTTTTGATTTGAACGCGTCAAAGGTGCGCCAGGCACATTTCAGAGCCGAATTTCAGCATAAAAACCCACTTTTCGAGTCAAAAACACTTCAGAAACCTAATTTTCAGATCTAAAACTGGCTGAAAATCTCATTTTCTCTAATTTTTCAGCTCAAAAACCCACAAAACCGCTCACATTTTATCTGTAAGACTCCCCATATAGTGTCTGGCGCGCCTTTGCCGCGTGTTCAGTTTTGAAGCTCAATTTTTGATTTGAAAGCGTCAAAAGTGCGCCAGACCATCTTTAGGCCCAAAATCGGTCATTTTCAGCCATTTTCCAGTCTAGAAACCCACTTTTCCCATCAAAATCACCTCAAAAACACGTTTTCACCATCAGAAGCCCCATTTTCAGACCAAAACCAGCCTTAAATCTTACATTTCATCTGTTTACAGCCTCCGAATGCTCCACACCCCCACCATCCCGTCCGTATCGGAACAGTCTCAAACGGGCGGCCGTCTTGAGCCGTGAATCCGGTGATTGCTTTGAGAATCTCTCGATTGATACTGCCGCCGGCGACTTGCTCTCTGAGAGCATTCGGACGATAGTATTGAATCGCATCGATTGCAATCGTCTCAACGGGAAGACGTCCGTATTTATCACGAAGAGACGTGTCGTTCTGATCAGCGTCTTCCGGTTGTAATGCCTTCCATTTCAGTGTTTTTCCTGGAAATGAGAAAATTTTCAGATGGAAAATTCATTTTTTAGGCTAAAAATTCAGTTTTTTGACCAGAAATCACATTTTTACTAGAAAAGTCTATCGAAAATGGATTTTTTGAGCTGAAAATCGAATTTTCAGCAAAATTTCTACTCAAAAATGGAATTTTCTGATTGAAAATTGTGAAAATAAGCTGAAAATGCAGTGTTTTTCCTGAAATGAGAAGAAAATTTCTGTTTTTTTGAGCTGAAAATCGGATTTTCGGCAATTTTTTTCCCAAAAAATGAAATTTTTCGACTGAGAATCGTCTTTTTAGCAGGAAAGTAAGCTAAAAATTCAATTTTTTGATCAGAAATCACATTTTTTATAGAAAAATCTAGCGAAATTGCAGTTTTTTCACTATTGAAAAGCCGAAAAGAGCATTTTCAGGTCAGAAATTGCATTTTTAGGTTGAAAACTGAATTTTAAGTTCAAAAACTTCATAGAAATTTCATTTTTGATCAATTTTTCGGCAAAAAGCTATCTTCAATGGAGCTTTTGAGCTGAAAATCGGATTTTCAGCAACATTTCTTCTCAAAAATGGAATTTTTCAACTGAAAAACGTGTTTTTAACGGTAAAATTAGCTAAAAATGGAGTTTTTGGACTGAAATTTGCTTTTTTCAGCAACATTTATTCTTAAAAATGGAATTTTTCAACTGAAAATCGCATTTTTGGCGGAGAAATGAGCTGAAAATGCAGTTTTTGGACTGAAATTTGCATTCCAGAGTAGAAATTTTGCTGAAAATCCGCAGTTTTTGAGATAAAAATACATTTTTTCGACTGAAAATCGCGTTTTCAGCCAAAAAAAGCTTGAAATTTTGATAATTTGAGTGGAAATCCAATTTTTTGGCTGAAAATCGCATTTCTCAATCATAAAACCTGAATTTTCAGCAAAAAATGAGATTTTTCACCTACCGTATCCCTCGTACGAACTGTATACATATGCACCGACGATGGAGAATGCCTCTGTTTTGTGCATTGCTTTCTTGCTCAACAGCATTCCAACTATCATCTCTGGACACATCAGGAATCGTATTTCTTCCTGAAAAAAACAGAAATCTCATTCAAAAATCGCTGAAAAATTCAATTTTTCGAGTTAAAAAATGAATTTTGAGTAAAAATAACGGAATTTTGGCTGAAAATGACCGAAATGTGGCCTAAAATGATGAGGTTTGACAGAAAATCAGTGATTTCTGACTGAAAATAACAGATTTCTGTTTGAAATTGGCTGAATTCTGGCTGAAAATACTGAAAATTGCCGACTTTTGGCTAAAAATGACCGATTTCTGTTTAAAAATGGCTGAATTCTGGCTAAAAATGATAGAATTTTGGCTAAAAATGACCGATTTCTGTTTGAAAATTGCCGAATTTCGGCTGAAAAATTCAATTTTTCGACTGAAAATTCAGTTTTTTTACCCAGAAACAGGAACTTTCGGTTAAAAATGGTATTTTGACAGATTTTTCAATATTAGTGAAAAAAACTGCATTTTCGATAGATTTCTAGTAAAAATGCAATTTTTGATTAAAAAAAACGGGATTTTCAGGTTAAAAATTGAATTTTCTCTCGAAAAATCAAACTTTCTAGAGTTTTTCAGGTTAAAAATGTGATTTTCAGTAATACAACTAATTTTTAATGTAAAAGTTTGAGAAAAAAAGCAAATTTCAACCTGAAAATGACCGGATGTTTCCAAAAGAAGAACATTCAGTTTTTCGACTGAAATTAGGATTTTCGTAGCAAAATTTCTGGAAAAAATGCAATTTTCGAGCTAAAAATTCAGTTTTTTGACTGAAATTCCCCTTTCTGTCTGTCCGGATGTCGTCTAACCTGTGGAAAATCCGGAAATTCGGATCGAAATTGTGTCTGGCGCACCTTTGACTCTTCCAAATCGAAAATTGAGGCTCAAAACTGAAAACGCGTCCAAGGAGCGCCAGGCAAGACTTCTGGAATCTGGCGTGCCTTTAGCGCGGGCTTGAAAGATTTTCAATTCAAAAACGCGTCAAAGATGCGCCAGAGATAACAAGAATTCAAAAATAGGGACATCCGGATCGACAGACAGACGGTGTCACTCTATAAACGCGTCAAATGCGCGCCAGCCAAGATTTGGAGAGTCTGGCGTGTCTTTAGCGCATTTTTGACCGATTTTCACTTCGAAAACGCGTCAAAGATGCGCCAGTCGTAGTATTTTTGAAGTTTTAAAGCTAAAAACTGAGCTTTTCAACCTTTTTCTCACTAAAAATTGAATTTTCAGTCATTTTTCGGTCTGGAAATACTCAAAAAGTCCAAATTTTCAGTCGATTTCTTGTTTTTTTTCGCATTTTCTTCACAAACCTGAACAGAACCCTCTTTCGTGACTCCTCCACCCAGGAATTCGTTTGCAAAGTCGACTTGTGTGCACTGTGTGGTCTGCTCGATTCTCTCGTCGTCTAGCATCGTCACTTCTGGAAGTTTCTGCCATTTTCTCTCTCTCCATTTATCAGTTCTCAGTTCGTCTTCGTCTACGTCGATCCGTCTGAAACTGACGACTCCTTCCGGTGGATTCGCCGAGATTCGATCGAAATAAGCGAATAGGAAACGGAGTTTTTCAATGGCGACGGGCGAGTCCGAGTTCAGTATTCTGGAAACGTGGAAATTTGATGATTTTGGTGGAAAATTGACTGAAAATAATGATTTTCAGCCAAATTTCGGTCACTTCAGGCCAGAAATCGGTCATTTTTAACCAAAACCTGATCATTTTCGGTCGAAATTCAGCCATTTTTAAACAGAAATCGGTCATTTTCATCCAAAATTCTATCATTTTTAGCCAAAATTCAGCCATTTTCAAACAGAAATCGGTCATTTTCAGCCAAAATTCTATCATTTTTAGCCAGAATTCAGCCATTTTCAAACAGAAATCGGTCATTTTCAGCCAAAATTCTATCATTTTTAGCCAGAATTCAGCCATTTTCAAACAGAAATCGGTCATTTTCAGCCAAAACTCGGTCATTTTTAACAAAAATTGGTCATTTTCAGCCAAAATTCGGCAACTTTCAGCCGAAATCCGGTCATTTTCAGCCAAAATTCAGCCATTTTTAGCCAAATTTCGGTCATTTTTAGCAAAATTTCGGTCATTTTTTGCCAAAAGTCGGCAATTTTCAGTATTTTCAGCCAGAATTCAGCCAATTTCAAACAGAAATCTGTTATTTTCAGTCAGAAATCACTGATTTTCTGTCAAACCTCATCATTTTAGGCCAAATTTCGGTCATTTTCAGTCATTTTCAGCCAAAATTCCGTTATTTTTACTCAAAATTCAGTCATTTTCAGTCAAAAATCCCTCAAACTAACCCCATAAAGTTGGGAGCATTCAAGGTGAAGAACATTCTGGCAATGAGAGCAGCACACTGTTGATGAGAGAGTGTAGCCGATTCAACTTCGCCCATTAGACAGTAGATACGCTGAAATATGCTGAAATTAGAGGACATCTGGACACACAGAACGCTAAAAATTGCATTTTTCATTAAAATATCACGATTTTCGAGTTAAAACAGACATCTGGACCTCCGGAAACACAGATAGACCTATTTTTCCTCAAAATTCCGTAATTTTTGATCATTTTCAGCGCAAAATCAACATCCGGACGAACAGACACACAGAAATCCTCTAAAAATATCATTTTACACTGAAATATCACAATTTTCAAGCGATTTTCGAGTTAAAACGGACATCTGGACACTCGGAAACACAGATAGACCTAATTTTCCTCAAAATTCCGTCTTTTCGCTCATTTTCAGCGCAAAATGGACATCCGGACTGACAGACACACAGAGGGCCTCAAAAAATCACATTTTTTAATACAAAAATCACAATTTTGAGCGATTTTCCAGTTAAAACGGACATCTGGACACTCGGAAACACAGATAGATCTATTTTCCATGAAAAATCGTTATTTTCGCTCATTTTCAACTGAAAATGGACATCCGGACGAACAGACACACAGAAAATCACAATTTTTCCGTACAAACGGACATCTGGACACTCGGAAACTCAGATAGACCAATTTTTCATCAAAAAATGAGAATTTTCCACCGAAAATCTGTTATTTTCACTCATTTTCTTCTATAAACGGTACCTCTGGCAACAACTGATAACCACTCAACGCAATCTGTACGAGACGTCCGATTTGATCCATCGCGTATCGTGCGTTTCCTTGATACGATTCGTATTTGGCGAAGTATCCGAAGAGCGCCGGGAATGGATGATAATACGTCATTCCGCACATATCGTGGATTAAGCTCTGCAAATAAAGAAATTAGAGGCGATTTTGAGTGAAAAATGCTGAAAAATCTGGAATTTTCAGCCAGAAATGATTGATTTCAGCAGAAAAATATCAATTTTTGGTGAAAATCGGTCGTTTTTCAGTCAACATTGACAATTTTAAAGGATTTTTATGCTGAAAATGAGAAAAATCGGATAATTTTTGACTGAAAATTACAAAAAAATCCAATTTTTTCATGAATTTCCGACGATTTTTAGCCAAAAATTGATAATTTTCAGCCAAAAATGGAGCATTTTGAGCCAAAAATCGACCGTTTTCCGCCAAAAAGTGACAACTTTCAGTCAAAAATAGACCATTTTAAGCTAAAAATCGGCCATTTTCAGTCAAAATTCTATCGTTTTTCCGTCAAAAATGACCTTTATAGGCCAAAATCGGGTCAATTGGTCCCAAAAATGTGAATTTCAGGCAACAAAAACTTGCATTTTCATCTAAAAATTGACCATTTTAATCCAAAAATAGACTTTTTCAATCAAAAAGAGACCATTTTTAATCAAAACTTGATCATTTTCAGCCAGAAATCGATCATTTTCAGCCAAAAATATACTATTTTCAGCCAAAAATCCACCATTTTCAACCAAAAATCGACTATTTTCCACCAAAAATCGCTCCCTTACACTAAACAACAGCAAACTGTCCGTTTTGTATCGATTCTCTCTCGCGTATCGGATCAGAAAGTTCTTATTCATCTGGTATTTCGGATTCGGCAGATCTCTCTGAAATTACGTAAAAGGGGCGGAGTTTCGAGAAGGGGGCGGAGCTTACCCAAGTCTGCTTAGTGTATTGATCCTGATTGACGATGATACGGTCTCTTCCATTGCGGTAGACTGAAAATCGTCAAAATTGGATGAAAATTATGCATTTTTTGCTAAAAATTACACAATTTTCAGCCTAAAAATCACTTTTTCAGCGGAAAATCGAATTTTTCATTCAGTTTTTTCAATTTTCAGCTAAAAAACTCGATTTTCAGTCGTTTTCAGACTCAAAATCATGTTTCTCAGCTCAAAAATTCGCATTTTTGACAGAAAAATTCCAATTTCAGTCGTTTTTCGCTCAGTTTTCAGCTAAAAACCCCAATTTCCAGTCATTTTCCGTCTCAAAATCACGTTTTGGCTCAAAAATCCGCATTTTTGAGTCAATTTCAGACCGAAATCTGCTTTTTTCGACTGAAAATTTCCATTTTTCGGTCATTTCCCAATTAATTTGCAGCTAAAAACCCCGATTTCCAGTCATTTTCCGACTCAAAATCATGTTTTTAGCTCAAAAAATCTCATTTTTCGACTCAAAAACCCCAATTTTCAGTCATTTTTTGCTCAATTTTCCCCAAATTCTCACAATTATCGTGCTTGGGCATCCCCTTCTCATCACAATATCTGTAATTCGTCTTCGGATTACAATTCTGGAAATCCGGTTTGAATATGAGATGTTTATTGGGTTGACGGGGACGGGGAGCCGGTTTTGGCTTCGGAGCAACGGATGACGTCGTCGCTTTCTTCTCTTCTGGAGCATTTTTCACGTCTTCTGATTCGTCTTGTGACGAGATGATTATCTCCTCGTATTCATCGCCAGAATTCTGGAAAATTGTGATTTTTACACGATTTTTGAGGGAAAAAGTGAAGAAAAATGTGATTTTTGACGGATTTTCAAGGGAAAATGATTAAAAATCAATGAAATTTAACTGAAAATGATCAATTTCTGGCTAAAAATGGTCAATTTTCGACTGAAAATCAAATATTTTGATGGAAAATTCTGGAAATAACGATTTTGAGATAGAGTTTTGCACAGAAACGTCCGAAAAATGTGATATCAGTCATTTTTCCAGAAAAACTACAATTTTTGAGGATTTTCAGCCAAAAAACCAGCGGTTTTTCACGATTTTTACATCTAAATCCCTCAAAATCAGCAGAAACCCCGATTTTCAGGCATTTTTCGATCAGTTTTGAGAAAAGGTGAAAAAAGTGATTTTTGACGGATTTTTAAGGGAAAATAGTCGTAAATTCCTAAAAATTTGACTGAAAATGGTCAATTTTCAACTGAAAATGTCAGAAAAAGAGAATTTTCAGTCATTTTTGAATAAAAAACTACCATTTCCAATGATTTTCAGCCAAAAAACTAGCGTTTTTCCGATAAAAATCTCATTTTTTGACGATTTTCCCCTAAAATCCAGTACTAACCGGTTCCAACGAGACCCTTTCTATCTTCTTTCTGCATAAACTCTCCGATTTCGTCTCACTTTCCTGTTCGACGTCTTCTTCTTCTCCCACGACGACGACTTCTGGATTCATCTGAAACCGTTCTCTATGGAAATAATTGATTTTTCGATCTCGGCAGGTGAAACTCCCGGAAAACAACGATTACAGCCGATTTTCAGCCCAAAAATGAGCATTTTTGAGATTCCTAATTTTCTGATTTTCTATGTTAAAACATGCATTTCTCCATTTCCTTTCAGTCTACATGCAATTTTCAGCCGATTCTTCTGGAATTTCGAGTCGAAATTCCAATTCTCTACCCATCAACATGCAATTTTCACCATATTTGCAAACCGGGCCGAAACGGGCCGGCCAGTCCCCGAAACTAGTCCGGAGCTCCGGACTAACCATGTGTCCAAGTCAACATTTTTGAAGAGTGGAGGTGAGCAGGTGTTCAAAAATGTTTCCTTTTTCACGAATTTTGCATTTTTTTTTTCGAAAAACCTCCCAACCACCTGTCCAACTTTTGAAAACCACCTGACCAACTAAAAGTACCTCGGACTATTGTTCGGGGACTGCGGGCCGGCGCATAACTTCCTTCAAACTCACTATTATGAGCTGAAAAATATACCAAAATGTAGATCTCGACGAGTTCTATGTCCGTGACCTACTACGGGCCGGATGACTATTTGTTAATATGTCGCGGGCCGGGAAAAAGTGCCAAAAAACGGGAAAATAGCCAAAATTGCTATTCTAGCCCGGCCCGCGGCACATTAACGAATAGCCATCCGGCCCGTAGTAGGCAACGGATATAGAACTCGCCGAGATCTACATTTTGGTATATTTTTCAGATCACAATATTAAGTTTGAAGCGAGTTACGCCCCGGCCCGTGTCAGCCCGTTTCGGCCCGGTTTGCAAGTATGATTTTCACCCCTTTCAGCTCCAACCTCTCGTGGATCTTCCTGATTCTCCATTCGGACATCGTCAGCCTCCTTCACGCCTTCTTCTTCTTCATTACCATCCACTTCCATCTCCTCTTCTTCGTTATCCGCTCGTCTTCTGACGACTTCATTGGATTCAGAATTCTGGATCATCGTCTCTTCTTCTTCATGCCGTCTTTCGACGTCCGGGTACTGTGGAATCTGGTTGTTGTCTGAATCGTAGTCGAAAATGTCTTGAGATGACGGTGACTTTTGTAGAGAGTTCTGGAAATTACAGTGGTGAGTGAGATGCATGCAGTGGGACATTTGGACACACAGACAGACAAAATAGTGGATTTTCAGCTCTAAAAGAGATCTAAGACTAAAATTTGGAGTTTTTAGTCAAAAAATTGAAGAAAAATGGCTGAAAATGACCGCTTTTCAGCCAAAAAATGAAAATTTCCGAGTCAAAATTCCAGAAAAATCGGCTGAAAATGATATTTTGACTGTTTCAAGACAGGAAAAAACCGTATTTTCAACCATTTTTGTGTCAAATCCATATAAAATCTTCATTATTCCAATTTTAAAGTGATTTTCAGCCAAAAATGGAGATTTTTTAGTCAAAATTTGATGAAAAATCGGCTGAAAACCGATTTTTCAGTCATTTTTGAAGCAAAAATTCCATTTTTTCATCAATTTTCCGATTTTTAGTGATTTTTGATGGACATCTGGACATACAGACAGACAAAATATGCTCAAAAAGTTACAGAAAAGCGGTTGGAATCGTGATTTCAGGACACACAGACACACAGATGGACAAAATACTGAAAATAGTGGAATTGGAGGACGAACAGACACACAGACAGACAGATTTTCGGAAATTTGGACGTTAGGACACACAGAGATCGATTTTTGGACATTCGGACACACAGACAGACACATTTTCAGTCAAAAAACCCGTTTTTCACGGTTTCAACCTCAGAATTTGAGCATTTCTAGCTGGAAAATGTGAATTCTAGACATCTGGACACAAAATCACAGAGATTTTCAGTAAATTTCAATGTTTTTGGTCTCAAAATTCAATTTTTCAGTCAATTTTCACTCAAAAACGACATCTGGACGCTCAGACACACCGACAGACATCAATTTTGACGATTTTCACCATTTTTGGGTCATTTTCAGGCAGTTTTCACGATTTTTGATCGATTTTGGGTCGGTTTTCAGCCAATTTTGACGATTTTCAGCCGATTTTCAGCTAAAAATCTCGTTTTTGGGCCGTTTTCAGCCAATTCCCATCAAATTTTCCCAATTCTCACACCTCTTCGGCCGTCTTCATCTCGATTTCCATCTCCTTCAGCACTTCCTCGTCCTCCTGACTTGAATTCGACTCATTCAGCTTGTTTTCAGCCGCTTTTTCTCGTTTTTCCGCGTTATAAATCTCTGTTTCATCGAAAACCTCTCCGATTTCCATAGAACCCTCGGATTCGACTTCCTGGGAGTCGGCGACGTCTTCTGATTCGATTTCTGGAGCATTTTCAGCCAAAAATTGACTATTTTGAGTCATTTTTTGAGCATTTTCAGTGGATTTCGATGATTTTGGACCATTTTCAGCCGAATTTCCACTATTTCCACTCGTTTCCTCATCTCCAATCGATTCTCGACACGTCTCATAGCCATCATTCGACGGTTGAGAGCTTGCGAAGACGTCGATACTCTTCGGCTCCTGATTGACTTCAGAATCCACGACGAGTGACGATACAGATGACGTCGTTAGTCGCATCTTTTTCGCCGGTGGCTTCTGATGGGCCTCGCCGACTCCGATGTACTCGGCGTAGTCTTTTTCCTAAAAATTCAGGGATTTTTATGGTGAAAATGAGAAAAATCACAAATTTCCGATGATTTTCAGCTAAAAATATGCAATTTTCAGCCAAAAATTGACCATTTTTCAGCTAAAAATACAAAATTTTCAGACAAAAATTAAATGAAAATTGCATATTTCTTATCGAAAATGGGATTTTTTGTCAAAAATAAGAGAAATCGACAATTTTTGAGTGAAATATCTGAAAAATTGAAGATTTTCGATGAATTTCAGCTTAAAATCATGAAATTTCAAGCGAAAATTCATGATTTTTGGCTGAAATTCATCCGGAAATATTCAATTTTTCAGTGATTTCAATCGAAAATTGTCGATATTCCTTTATTTTTGACATAAAAACCCCCTCTTCCACTCGAAATGTGTTATTTTCAGTCAATTTTTGTCTGAAATTTTCGTATTTTTAGCTGAAAATCATAGAAAATTTGTGATTTTTCGTTGTTTTCACTCAAAAATTGCTCAAAAATCGTACATCTTGATTCATATCGCTTCCGATATCCGGTAGTTTACTCATCTCTCTTGGTGAGATGGATCGATATTCAAGTTCTCGACGATTCTTGGAAGAATCTACCTGAAAATTTCAGAATTTGTAGAGAAAATCGGCTGAAAATGAAGAAAATCGACGGATTTATGGCAATTTCTGATAATTTTCAGCATATTTAGGCTGGGAAATATGTGGATTTCGATGATTTTCAGCAAAAAATTGACCATTTTCAGCCAAAAATCATCAATTCCCCCATTTTTTCGATTCAGAATCCCTAATTCTGCCTCCAAAACCATCGGGAAACAAACGAAACAACTAGTTTTTTCACTTCTAAACCATATACAAGATGGCTATCTATAAAAGTGAATCTTGATTCAGATTCCCGAGATAAGATACATGAAACATAGCTAACTTCAGTAGGCTAAACGGATTCTGTGGTTAGCTTAGGCTTAACCACGAGTGAGATACCGTATTCCTGGCATCTACAGTAGTTCAAGTTGCTACCGTACCACCTACAGTATTCGTGAGAGGTACAGTATTCAGAATCCGCCTACAGTAATCCTCATTGGATTTCTGGGTAGCTACCGTATACTCAGAATCTGACTTTGAGATTCCATCGATCTACAGTATCCTCCTCTATCTACCGTAACCCCCCTACAGTGTTCCTGATAGCTATAGTATTCAGAATCCGTCTACAGTATCCTAGCTACCGTACACTCTGAATCTGAAGTGGAGAATCGATAGATCCAGGATCTACAGTACTCCTGATAGCTACAGTATCCTAGCTACCGTATTCTCACAATCTACAGTAATCCATATAGGATTTCTGGCTCTTCGTAGCTACAGTATTCTCTTTTAGCTACCGTACTCCCTACAGTATTTCTGACAGCTACAGTATTCAGAATCCGACTACAGTAAGCTATAGCATTCCTGATAGCTACCGTATACTCAGAATCTGATCTCGAGAATCGATAGATCCTAAATCGATCTACAGTAATCCATATAGGACTTCTGGAAAATGTGGTCTCCCTCGACTCAACGAATTATAATAATCACCGTAATCCTTCTGATTCTCATCAAACTTCTATTCTTCTCTAATTCGAAACTAATCTCGTCTGTGGAACCACGCGATTTAGAGAAATCCGATGTATTCGACTATATTGTCGATACGAATTCTTTGTGGATCGATGACGGAGAGGAGAAACGATTCGAGTCGTATACCAATATTCCAGCATTTGCTCAAGTATCCAATAAAATGGCTGTGAGTACTGTAAAAATTGCGATTTTCAGCCTCTTTTGAGTGCTGAAACAGCAATTTCAGGCAGTTCAAGCCCCAGACCTCACTAAAGAGTGTTCAGACCATAGAAATTGCGATTTTCAGCCTGTTTTTAGCCTCTTTTGATAGCGAAACTTCAATATTTCCAGGCAATCACCAAATCGAAAACCGCCGTTTGTGAGACAGACACTTTTATCGGTCAACAAGTGCTTTGTGGTCTACAAGAGAAAATGGATGAGGAGACGTGAGTGGGCGGAGCTTTCACATAATATGAAAACTTGAATAAAAACAGTCGTGGCCTAGGATCCGACAACTCGGCCACCGTGATATTTCACCACGAAAATGACGCCAACAAGTGCTACCGTAATATTTTGGCGGAAATTTTGAATTTCATTGGATTTTCCGGTTTTCAAGCGATTCTTTCATATTTTTGGAAAAAAATAAGATAAAAATTGCTTGAAAATCGAAAAATCCAATAAAATTATTCAAAAACTCCCGCCAAAATATTACGGTAGCACTCGAATGTCGTCATTTTCGTGGTGAAATATCACGGTGGCCGAGTTGTCGGATCCTAGGCCACGACTCTCTTTTATTCAGATTTTCATAGAACAAAAGTGGGCGGAGCTAACTTTTTCTCTATTTTCAGAGCGTGTGACAGTGATTCTCTCCAATACTTCTCCGACTTTGATGATCTACAAAGAGAACAAGAATTGGATCGAAATTTCACGGATTGGAAGATTCTCTTCGCACGGAGGGATCCAATCGAGAGATTCGTAGATCACTATATGGATACGTGTGTCAGGTGAGTGCTTTATACAGTAAGCTGAAAAACTGATTTCCATGCTGAAAATCAATATTTTGCAGCATTTTTTCACAGTAATGCTGAAAAAACAGTGAGAAATCCAGCTGATTTTCAACATTTTTGGGTCGAAAATAGTGTTTTAGCATCTGTTATAGGACTTGCTACAGTAATCAAACTGCAAAGTCCTGTTTTCAGGGGTTTCTCGATGTTTTGAGCATAATTTCAGCTCAAATGGGTGAAAAATCATGATTTTTAGCCAATTTTGATGCTGAAAATCAGCTGAAATGTGAGATTTCACTGATTTCAACTCATTTTGGGGTCAAAAACAGTGTTTTAACACTTTTTGACAAAGAAAATCGCCTATTCATAGGATTTTTTGCTCATGAGTATAGTTTCAGCATAAAAATACCACTTTTTACAGCTCAGACCGTTATTTTCAGTGTTTTTCACTACGTGAATAGTGAAAAATCACATATTTGCAGTCTTTTCTACAGTAGACCAACTGCAAGATCCTGTTTCAGCGGTTTCCCGGTGTTTTGAGCATAACTTCAGCACAAATGGGTGAAAAAACCGTATTTTTGCTGTCTTTTCTACAGTAATCAAACTGCAAGACACTGTTTTAGCGGCTTTCAACATATTTTTAGCTCAAATAGGTGATTTTTGTAGTCAAAAACAGTGTTTTAGCACCTCTTGAAGAAGAAAACCGCCTATTCATAGGGTTTTCTACAGTAATCAAACTTCAAGGTGCGGATTCAGCAGATTTCAGCTCAGAAGCTTATAGAAACCGCGTTTTCAGAGCTTTGAGCTATTCAAATGGTAAGAAATCACGAATTTGGCAGTCTTTTCTACAGTAATCGAACTGCAAAGTACTGTTTCAGCAGTTTCAGCTCAAAAGCTCAAAGATATCGCGTTTTTCACTATTAAAACAGTGAAAAATCACAAATTTTGCAGCTTTTTCTACCGTAATCGAACTGCAAAGTGCAGTTTTAGCGGTTTAACGGTGTTTTGAACATAATTTCGTCTCAAATGGGTGAAAAATGGGTGAAAAATCACGAATTTTCCACCATTTCTCGCTGAAAATCGCAGAAATTTCCCTATTTTCCCATTTCCAGAGAGGACCGCCCGTGCTACAACTGTCGTCTAGACCTCAGTTGTTATCTCGTGAAGATCTACGCGGAGATCACTCAACTCTATTCCAAAAACAAGACAGTAACCGAGGATCAAATGAAATTTGTGCCCCAGAACTGGTTCTGTCAGATGGAAACGATGAATCAGAGGATGCAGTTCGTGGATTACTCGTTATTCTCGAATCCGACGAATCCAGCATATGCTGAGGCGAAGGTAAGGCTGGAAAGGGTCTCAAATCGTCTATTTCAGTCAATTTTGGTCATTTTGACTCAAAAATGGCAAAAAATTCCGTGTTTTAGCCAATTTTTACCCATTTTGACTCTAATTTGGTCACAATTGAATCGGAAACATGGCTCCAATAAAAAATCACAGTTGGAAATGATATTTTTGGCTGGAAAAGGTCTCAAATCGTCTATTTCCGCCAAATTTGGTCATATCAACTCAAAAAATGAGGCTTGACCGTCTTCTAGCCCAATGTCAAGCAGTTTCAGCCCATTTTGACTCAAATTCGGTCATGAATGGATAGGAAAAGCGTTTCCAATGTCGAATAAAAGCTAGAAATCTGATTTTTTGGATGGAAAAGGTCTCAAATAGCGAGAAATCCAGTTTCTCGTCTATTTCAGCCAATTTTGGTCATTTAGACTCAAAAATGGCAGAAAATTCCGTCTTTATAAGAAATTTCAACAAATTTCCGCCCATTTTGACTCAAATTCGGTCATGAATGGATAGGAAAAGCGTCTCAAACTGAATTCGCATAAAATTACAGTTGAAAATAAGATTTTTGGCTGGGAAACGTCTCAAATAGCGAGAAACTCTGTTTTATAACGAGGTTCTCGTCTATTTCAGCCAATTTTGACTCAAAAAATGAGTCTAGGCTGAAAATTCCGTACTTTATCCAAATTTCAAGTCAATTCTACCTATTTTGATTCAAATGTTGCCACAAAAACCGAAATTTCTCTGTTTTTTTGCGGTTTCCACATCAAATTACATTTGGAAATCAGTATTTTGGCTGAAAACGAGATTTTTGGGTGAAAATAGTCTATTTCCGACTAGAAATACCTGATTTTTCACGGAAAATGTTTAAGTTCCTGCTTAAAAATGGGTTTTCCGATCTGACAATGGCAATTTTCAGTCAACTAACTGATTTTTCGCTGGAAAAGTCACATTTAGATAAACTTCTGGTCAAAAAACGGTCAGAATCCAAATTTTTGGCTTAAAAAACCGCAAAAATCACTTTTCCAGCACAATTTTTTTTATTTTTTCCGGCCAAACTACCCTAATTTAACATTAAAAACCTCCATTTTCAGTCATTTTCCGACTTAAAACTATGTTTTAGCTCAATTTTTGAGTTTTTTCATTCATTTATACTTATTTTGGCTCGAAAATCGGGGTTTTTAGGTCAATTTTTCGAGTTTTCTCCCATTTTTCACTTCAAAATTAATTTTTTCCAGCGCCCCGACGCCGAGTCGATCTTCACCGACTCTGTCTCATCGTACAAGAAAATCTCCAAATTCTACACGACATACATCTATTCTCGACCGGATGTGCTCGATTTGTTCACAAAAACGTATTATTGGGACTATTTGGTGCTGAAAATGCCGTTGCCCGTGTTGAAAGTGGCAGAAGTCAGGGATTATAAGGAGGGATGGTATTGAGAAGGCGATTTTTGAATAAAAATTGTTAATAAATGACTTTTTTGCATGAAATACTTATTTTTCACAGAAAAATCGCATAAAAAACGAGTCTTTCGGTCGAAAATTGCTAGAAACTCGCTTTTTGGCCTAAAAATAGTGGATTCCAGACCAAAAAACGCTAAAAATATCGAAAAACGGGAAAAATTCATTTTTCTTAGAAAATTCGCCGAAAATGAAAACATCGATTTTTATACTAAAATAACGCTGAAAATCTTAAAAAACTGCTGAAAAATATAGATTTTCAAGAAAAAAAAACAAAAAAAGGTGAAAAATTGAAATTTTTGTGAAAATAACGAATTTTCTGTCTAAAAGTCACAACATTTCCAATTTAACCAGATTTTTTGATGAAAATTATCTGAAAATAAATCGAAAATCGATCAAAATCCAACATTTTTTATATTTAGCTGGTTTTTACCTTATTTCTACTATTTTTCCAATTTTTCAACATAATTTCACGCGACAAACCCGTTCAGAGCATAAATTACCTACTTTTTTCACAAAAAATCACTCAAAAACTCGAAAAAATAACGAAAAACCATTGAAAACCGGCGACAAACCGATAAAAAAATAAATTTGGCGCGTGCACGAGAATTGCGCCAACAGCACGAGAAACGCGCAAGCAACCGATCCTCAAAAACGTCAACGTGTCAGCCGACTTTCATCGAATTTTGCCGTTTTTCATCGGATTTTTCGCATTTTTCGAGCTAAAAATGGATTTTTTGAAGAAAATATTGTTTTTTGAGTTGTTTTTCGAGATTTTAGCGTTATTTTGATCAAAAAATCGATGATTTTCGTCCAGATCGATATTCTTTCAAATTTGAACCGTTTATTTCTATTTTTCTTCATTTTTGACTGATTTTTATGAAAAAATTGCATTTGAACTTGTTTTTTGACGTTTTTATCGTCATTTTGGTATAAAAATCGATGATTTTGGTTTAGAAATATCAGAAGAGCGATTTGGCTCGTTTTCCGAGCTTTTTTCTTATTTTAAATCGATTTTTTGTTCAAAAACTGATTTTTCAGCAGTTTTTCGAGGTTTTAAGCGTCATTTTGGTGTGAAATTCGATGATTTTAGTCTAGAAATATTAAAATATCGGTTTTTTTTATTTTGGACTGATTTTTATGTAAAAATAGCATTTTAACCAGTTTTCAATGTTTTTCTTCAATTTTTCGTCTTTTAAATCGATTTTCTCATTCAAATTCCCCACTTTTTTCCAGTTCACGATGGTTTTAGCCGATTTGGGGCGAAAAATCCGAAATGCGATCGGAAAACTCGGTCAGAATACGGTAATCAATGAGGAGGAGCTCGATTTGATGCTCAAGGAGGTGTGCACCGCGTTGATTGAGTCAGATGTTCATATTCGGCTGGTTAAACAGTTGAAGGATAATGTTAAGTGAGTTTTGGATGGGGAAATAGTGAAAAATGCGGAAAATTTGGGAAAAAATGGTGAAAATTGCTCAAAAACAGTCATTTTTGGTCGATTTTCATCGATTTTAGCCCATTTTACATCATTTTTCCCCCCAAAAACGTCCATTTTTCTTCCAGAAAAGCGATAAACTTCGAGGAGATCGTCGGCGGTGCGAATAAACGTCGTTATATCCAGAAGACTGTGTTCAATGAACTTCTGAAACTCGTCGATCCGGGAGTCACCGCATTCCAACCGACGAAAGGAAAACGGAATGTTTTCATGTTCGTCGGTCTGCAGGGATCCGGTAAAACTACCACTTGTACTAAGGTTTGTGCTGAAAATGTGGTATTTTTCAGGAAAAAATCGAAAAAATCCGAGTTTTTAGTGGGAAAAACTGGAAAAATGTGCTGAAGATATGATTTTTTTCGTCATTTTCTGCATTTTTTTCTACATAAAACGGAAAAAAAAGAATTTTGACAGAGAAATGAGCTGAAAATCGCTTTTTCCTCGAAAAAACGATCCAAAAACCATGTTTTTTGAAGAAAAACACGTCGAAGGCGCGCCAGATCTAGAATATTTCTATTTTTGAGCGAGCATTGCTGAAAATGCTTCAAATATGGATTCAAGTTCAAGAAACACTGAAAAAGCTCGAAATTTTTGGGATTTTTCAAGAAAAATTGAAAAAAAACTGAGCTTTCAGTATGAAAAACCGGAAAATCAGGTGAAAATTGGGGTTTTAGGCATGAAAAACGGCGAAAAAGTAGTGAAAATCGGTATTTTTGATCGAAAAATATTATTTTTTGGGGTTTTTCGGTCAAAAATCTCGATTTTTAAGCCTAGAGACCCCAAAACTCTATTTTTCACTTGTACGAAGGTTTGTGCCGAAATTAGAAAAAATACGAGTTTTAGGCATGAAAACTGGAAAAATTGATGATTTACAAGCGGTAAATTGAAAACCGGCTCGAAAATCGGTATTTTGATCGAAAAAATGACATTTTTTGGGATTTTCAGGTCAAAAATCGGCATTTTCGATTGAAAAAGTCGGATTTTGAGGAATTTCGAGCGAAAAATGACTTTAAAAAACTGAAAATATCATATTTTCATCATTTTCTGCTCGAAATGCATCGAAATCCGACTATTTTTCGACCAAAAATACTGTTTTTTGCCTTGAAAAGCTCTAAAAATGTTGTTTTTCAATCAAAAATACGGATTTTCGACCAGAAAATGTTATATTTTCGACGAAAAATATTGATTTTTAAGCCTAAAAACCCCATTTTTCCTTATTCCAGATGGCCTATTACTACCAACGTAAAGGATGGAAGACCTGTCTTATCTGTGCTGATACATTCCGTGCGGGAGCATTCGATCAGTTGAAACAGAATGCAACCAAAGCGAGAATCCCATTCTACGGATCATATTCTGAAATTGATCCCGTCAAAATTGCGGCCGAAGGAGTCGAGAAGTTCACGGTGAGTCTAGAAATAAAATTTTGGTACCAAAATGCTGAAAATCCTCATTTTACTGATGAAAATCCTGAAAAATCCATCAAAAAAGGCGCCTAAGGCACGCCAGGAGCTCAAAGATGCCCCATTTTCAAACGCGTCAAAGGCGCACCTGACCTCTAAGATTTCGCGTCAAAGGTACGCCAGACAGCGATTCAGACTCCAATTTTTCATTTTTTCGTCATCAGGAAGACGCCCGAGGATCGCAAAATGCCGATTTTAAGCAGAAGATCCTCGTCGCACTGATGAAAATGCTGTGAAAATCCAATTTTCATCCAAAAAAGCTGAAAATTTGGAAATTTTGAGTATTTTTAGCCCAAAAATCAATTTTTACTTGAAAATCATAGAAAAATCATGAAAAATTGATATTTTGAGCTGAAAATGCTCAATTTTCTGTCGTAAATCTGGAAATTTGACTCCAGAATATGTCTGGCGCACCGTTGACGCTTCCAAAATGGAACATTGAGGCTCAAAATTAAAACGCGCCAAGTGAGCGCCAGACTTGCGATTTTCACTTGAAAGTCTGAAAATTTTCAGATTTTTAAGCTGAACACCAGATTTTCTGTAATTTTTGAGTCTAAAAATCGATTTTTTGGAATGAAAATACTCGAAAATTCTAAATTTCCAGACTTTTTTTCGCTAAAACCACTCGAATTATTGCAGAAAGAAGGATTCGAAAAAACGCCAGACAGTGTTAAAAATGCGCTTCTGACTCGCTCCCGAGGCGCACCAGCCTCGGATTTTTAGAAATGCTTAAATAAATCCATCAAAAAAGGCGTCAAAGGTGCGCCAGGAGCTCTCCGATTCCATTCTCATACGCGTCAAAGTTGCACCAGACCTCCTAAGAAGATTTTCGCGTCAACAGTACGCCAGATAGCGCTTCTGACTCCAAATTTCATTTTATCGTCATCAAAAATGCGCCGGAGGCGCCCCAGCCTTGGGCTTTTAGAAGTGCTGAAAGATCCATCGTAAAAAGCGTCCAAGGTGCACCAGGAGCTCAAAAATGCTCCAATTTTTATTCTCAAACGCGTCAAAGTCGCACCAGGCGCTCCTTTCTCAACTTTTTCCTCATTTTTCGAAACATTTCCAATAAAAACGCTTCTGAGGCGCGCCAGTATCAAATTTTTGCTCAAAAACGCGTCTGAGGCACGCCAGACCGACATCTAGAATTCAAAAAAGCGTCTGAGGTGCGCCAGACTCGTAATTTTTTGCAATTTTCACTTGAAAAATGCAGAAAATCATCGTTTTCCATCACAGAATTTGGAATTTTGATCAAAAATTTAGAAAAAAAGCGGAATCGTATCAATTTTTCTGCTAAAACCACTCGAATTATTGCAGAAAGAAGGCTTCGAGATCATAATCGTCGACACATCGGGTCGTCACAAACAAGAGGCGTCTCTATTCGAAGAAATGTTGCAAGTATCGAATGCAGTGACCCCTGATAACGTTGTCTTCGTGATGGACGCATCCATTGGACAGGCTTGTGAGGCTCAGGCGAGAGCATTCTCACAGACTGTCGACGTCGCTTCGGTTATCATTACCAAGTTGGATTCGCATGCCAAAGGAGGAGGAGCTCTGTCGGCGTGAGTCTGAAAATGATGAAAATGACCCGGAAATTGTGGAAAAAAGGCTGAAAACGGGCAGAAAATTACCCGTTTTAGTGAAAAATCGGTCTGAAACAGCTGAAAATGAAACAAGTTCGGTTTAAAACGGCATTAAAACGGCTGAAAATGGTTTAAAATTACTTGAAATTGATCAAAAACTTATGAATCGGCTTGGTAGAGAATGGATGAAAATCGGTCTGAAAATGCCCGGAAATGTCTGAAAATCGCTGAAAACGGCTGAAAACGACTGAAAATGACATATTATTGTGAAAATTCGGTCTGAAACTTCCAAAAATGGCTGAAAAACATGAGACTGGCGTACCTTTCGCGCGATTTTTTAGATTGAAAACGCGTCAAATATGCCCCAGACTCTATATCTTTTCCAGCTGAAAATGGCTGAACATGGTCGAAACATGGAGTTTGAGTCAATTTCTATCTTAAAAATTGCAAAAAATCGGTACAAAATCTCTTTTATGCCATTTTTGATGCTTTTTTGAGCCAATTTGTCTGAAAATGACTGAAATTTGCTTAAAAAACCACCATTTTCAGCCCATTCCACCCCCAAACTGTCCAATGATCAATTATAGTGAAACATCTGTCTGAAACAGCTAGAAATGACTGAAAATGACTAAAAATTGCTCAAAAATCACAATTTTCAACCGTTTTTACCCCAAACCCCGCCCCTTTTTGATGATTTCAGACTGAAATGTTTTCAGTGTCGCCGTCACGAAGTCTCCAGTGATTTTCATCGGAACCGGAGAGCACATCGATGATTTCGAGATATTCAAACCGAAATCATTCGTCCAGAAACTACTCGGAATGGGAGATATCGCCGGATTAGTGGATATGGTCAATGATATCGGAATTCAGGATAACAAGGAGTTGGTTGGACGACTCAAACAGGGTAAATAACACGAAAAAAACTTAAAATTTTGGATTTTTGAGCTGAAAATCGTTATTTTCGACATATTTTTGGCCGAAAATCGCGATTTTCGGGTCAAAAACGGGATTTCTGGATACTGGCGCGCCTCAGACGCGTTTTTTGAGTTAAATTTTCTAGACAAATGAGCCAATAATCGACACATTTCTGGACTTTTAACTAGAAAATAGGATTTTTAGAGAGGCTACTGGCGCGCCTCAGACGCGTTTTTGAACTGTGAAGTCGGGCTGGTGTGCCTCAGGCGCGTTTTGAAGATACATTTGAAAAAAGTTAGAAACTGGCGCGCCTCAGACGCGTTTTTTTCACGTTTTTATGTCCAAAATCCCCCACAAATTCATCTCTATTTTCAGGTCAATTCACGCTTCGTGACATGTACGAACAATTCCAGAATATCATGAAAATGGGTCCATTCAGTCAGATTATGGTGAGTTTTTCACGATTTTCGGTGTGAAAATGCCCGAAAAATGCGATTTTTCGACCAGAAATTGATGAGAATCGCTATTTTTCACTTAAAAGTTAAGCAAATCATGATTTTCTAACCTGAAATTGATGAGAATTGCGATTTTTCGAAGGAAAAAGTTACTTTTCTGCAAAATTTACGATTTTTCTGTCTGAAAATGCTGAAAATCTCGATTTACCAATACTAAACATCGTGCAAATCGAAATGTTCCACCTAAAACTGGTGAGAGTTGCGATTTTCAGTCTGAAAATGCTGAAAATCCCGATTTTTCACTGAAAATTCATATAAATCTCACTTTTTCTCTATCTGAAAATGCTGAAAATCTGGATTTTTATGGGAAATTATCGGTTTTATCGAGAAAAGAGTGTCTGGCGCACCCCGGGCGCGCTTTTGAATTCTGGATTCCGCTCTCTGGCGTGCCTCAGACGCGTGTTTGAAATGAAAATGCAAAAACTCAAGAAAAGAGGGTCTGGCGCACCTTTGACGCGGTTTCAAATGAAATTTCGGAGAGAATCGGTATCAAAGATGGCTGGCGCACCCCGGGCGCGCTTTTCAATTCTGTTTTTTAAAAATTGATTTTCAACCCCAAAAGTCATAAAAATCTCAATTTTTCTGTCTGAAAATGCGCTAAAAATCAATGATTTTCAGAGTATGATCCCCGGTTTCGGGCCAGAATTCATGAACAAAGGAAACGAACAAGAATCGGTGAATCGTCTGAAACGAATGATGACAGTAATGGATTCGATGAGTGACAAAGAGTTGGATCACCCCAAGGCGTCGGAATTATTCACGAAAGAACCGAATCGTGTTGCACGAGTCGCCAGAGGATCTGGAAGTCATCAGGTGAGAGAATTGCTGAAAATGAGCTTAAAATGTTCAAATTTCTGGAAAAATGATTGAAATCCAGCTGAAATTGGCAAAAAATCAGATAAAAATGCTTAAAATCTGGCGCCAATGACCCGTTTTTTATTGAAAAATCCGATTTTATGCTTTTTAGTTCGAAAACCCGTGATTTTTGACTGTTTTTCGCTGAAAAAAACTATTTTTCTATCGATTTTCTGCTCACTTTTGGCGACAACAATCTTCCTGGCATAACTGAGATCACTCTCCGGCAATTTCGCGGGTTTCGTCTCGTCGAGAATCTCAGCCATCGCCTCCTCCTCCTCGACGTCTTCTTTCTTCGTTTTTCTCGTTTTTGGAGGCATTTTTTGATCTGAAAAGGCTGAAAATCATGCAAAAACCACTAAAAAACATACAAAAATCGTCACAAAACGACACAAAAACTCAAAAATTGACACAAAATAGGTCTCAAGTTGTCTGAAATTATACCTATAACCTCATTCGTTTTTCAGCAAGAAGTACGCGACCTCCTCGCTCAATACAAGAAATTCTCGGATGTTGTGAAGAAGATTGGATCGATTAAAGGACTCTTCAATGTGAGTTTTACTGGAATCAGCTGAAAAATTCATCAAAAAAGCGTCTAAGGCGCGCCAGAAGCTCAATAATGCTCAAATTTTGGTTCTCAGACGCGTCACAGGCGCACCAGATTTTAAACGCGTCCAAGATACGCCAGACAGTGCAATTTTCGAATTTCGTGTTTAGAAACGCGCCAAAGGTGCCCCAGACTTCAATTTTCACATTTTCTCTCTCAAAAACGCGCCAAAGGTGCCCCAGAATTGAGCAAATTTGAAATGACGTCTTGAGAAACGCGCCCCAGAATTGAATTTTGTCGAAGTTTTTCATTGAAAACGCGCCAAAGGTGCCCCAGAAATCAAACGCGTCAGAGGCGCGCCAGCCCCTGAAATGTTAGACGATTTTCGCTCTGAAACGCGTCTAAAGAACGCCAGGCAATGCAAATTTGAAATTTCGTCTTAAAAGTGCCCCGCAGGCGCCCCAGCCTAGTGATTTTTAGCCCTAAATCAGGTTTTTCCACATTTTTCCTTGAAAACGCGCCAAAGGTGCCCCAGAATTGAGAAAAATCCATCAATAAGGCGTCTAAGATGCTCCAGGAGCTCAAAAATGCTCTGGTTTTCTCAAACGCGTCAGAGGCGCGCCAGCCCCTAAAGTGTCAGACGATTTTCGCTCAGAAACACGCCAAAGGTACGCCAGACAGTGCTTCTGACCCAAAGTTTGTCATCAGCAACGCGCCGGAGGTGCCCCAGCCTATCGATTTTCCGCTAAAATTTTTTGTCCGAACGCGCCAAAGGTGCGCCAGACTTGAATTTTGTCGAAATTTTATCGAATTTTCCAACGAAATTGTCCGTTTTCAGGGCAAAAACGGCGACATCAACCCGAAGAACATGAATCCGGCGAAGATGGCCCAGTTGAATCAGCAGATGGCGAAGATGATGGATCCACGTGTACTCCAACAGATGGGAGGAATGGGTGGACTACAGAATATGATGAATCAGATGGCCCGGGCTGGAAAAATGTAGAAATTCAGAGGATTTTGAGCAATTTTTCGTGGTTTTTCTGTTGAAAAATTGGATTTTTAAGCCATTTTCCATGAAAATTCCTATTTTTTCACTGAAAACTCGATTTTTTACTGTTGTTTTTTTAATTTCTGGCTAGTTTTTCCTACATTTCCACTTGTTTCCCCTTGAAAATCACCCATTTTAACCACAAAACCGCTAATTTATGATCAAAAATCCATTTTTCTATTCCAAAAGTGGATTTTTCTGCAATTTCTGTCATTTTTCCACATTTTTCGCTGTTTTTCCCCAAATTTTCACTCGTTTTCCTCTTTTCCGCCTGTCTAGAGCATATTTATTCTGTGATTTTCGATTTTAGCACCCCTTTTCCCATCTTTTTAGTGAAAAAAACCCATTTTTTGGTGTAAATATCGATTAAAATCTGAAAATTCTATAATAAAATCCACAATTTTTAATGTATTTTCCCATTTTTCCCCCTTTTTTTCCGGTTTTTGTGTGAATTTTTGAGTTTTTGTGTCGTTTTGTGACGATTTTTGGTATATTTTGAGTGGTTTTTGCATGATTTTCATAGATTTTCAGACATTTTCAGCCTAAAAATGCCCCCAAAAACGAGAAAAACGAAGAAAGAAGACGTCGAGGAGGAGGAGGCGATCGATGAGATTCTCGATGAGACGAAACCCGCGAAATTGCCGGAGAGTGATCCGAGTTATGCCAGGAAGATTGTTGTCGCGAAATGTGAGCAGAAAATCGATTTTTTAGTCGAAAAACAGTCAAAAATCGCGATTTTTCGATCCAAAAAGCTTGAAAATCCGTCAAAAATGACTAAAAATCGGATTTTCTGAATGAAAAACGCGTCAGCGGCGCGCCAGGCGAATATAAAGTGAATTTCACTGAAATCCGCCGTTTTTCGATAAATTTTCTCACAAAAACGCGCCAACGGCGCCCCAGATCGTTGTGAGCAGAAAAACGAAGAGAATCGATTGAAAATGAGACGAAAATCATACTTTTTGATGAAAAATAGTCGAAAATCGAGGATTTCTGATCCAAAAAGATTGAAAATCGGATTTTTGAATGAAAAAGCGCGTCAACGGCGCACCAGTCGGACAGTTCGATGGAAATTATGTGCCAGAGACGCCCCAGCGCTTATAAAAATCTGTTTTGAACAGTCTGGCGCGCCTTTGACGCGTTTTTTGGTTGAAAATTGTATTTTTACAGCATTTTCATCAGTGAAATGGATTTTAGGATTTTCGGCTGAAAATCACCACTTTCGGCTGAAAATTTGCGATTTTTAGCTTTTTCAGACAATTTCCAGTAATTTTAAGCTGTTTCAGACCGATTTTTCCCAATTTATGGGTCATTTTCAGCCGATTTTCAGTCTTTCACAATATATTTCGAGAGAAAAAATAAAAATTTTCATATTTTTGTACCCAAGCAATTATTCATTATTCAATTCAATTTTTTTGCAGCCGGAAGTCTTCCAAACAGTCGAATCATCCAACTAAGACATCCGAAAGAGAGATGTGCAATGTTCCGTATCTCCGACACACAATTTGATGAGGTGAGAGCTCAAAATTCCAGATTTCCAGTCAAAAACCTTAAAAATCGTGAAAAATCTCGAAGTTTCGAGGGTTTTTTGATTCGAAAATCAATTTTTCAGTCAAAAATCCAAATTTCCGCTCAAAACGCGTCCGAGGTGCGCCAGTATCCACTTTTCTTCAAATTTACGCTCAAAACGCGCCGGAGGCACGCCAGCCATCTCTGAGATCGACTTTCTCCATAATTTTACCTAAAACCGCGTCAAAGACACGCCAGACCCTACCAGACACGGCTTCCAACGCCTTCAGAATTCAAAACGCGCCTGAGGCGCGCCAGCCACCTTTGAGCCCGGTTTCTAACGAATTGGGTTCATTTTCTATCGATTTCCTTAGTTGCCCGCGTATAAATACGGGGTGATAGGTTCCGGATAAAATAAGACGACAATGAACACAGTTTCTTACAATAAATATACTTTATTGCAAGAAATTATACTAAGAGAGCGTAAACTTACAAAACCAATCAAAACAACCAACGCTAAAACTAGAACTAACTCTGAAAGCCAACCGACTTCAGAAAACTACATTTGCCACGTGGAGTACACGTGTCCACGTGAACTGACGCACTGAGGCTACGGTAGGCGCGTGAGCCTTTGGCGGAGTGTCGTTGCGTATTTATTGTGATGACTCAGAGAACTACAGGGTTACGGGGGTACTTTGCCACCGGCAACTTCCCCCCCTTTACAGAAACCGGACCCCGACCGGTTCGAGTACTGTCACAGATACGACTTACATTCTTCTCCCCTTATCTCACACCACCTAGCCTAAACTCAGTCACACCACCCTAACATAAAAATATACAAAAAGTTGTCTTTAGGAGACCTCAATGCAAAATACTACCCTAATTTTACACTCCTACTAAAACAACAAACAATTAATTAACAATTTGGATTGTCCACCAAGATGACATCACTGGTGACTCCATTTGTTCTCCTTTATCCGTGGCTCCGAAGTCACCGACTCCTTTCTCAGTTGGGCCACCACCACATTCTCCGTCGTTCTCGCCTCCAGGAACTCCAGCAGTTGTTCCCACGTTTTGAACTTCCCGCCCGCACTCGCAGACGAATCGCTCCACTTCACATGACCGGCAGTTATCCAACTCCGTCTCCAACTCTCCACCAATCCCGATTTTGCACAATCCATTTTGTATGGAATGATCGTGATCTCCTTCACTTCCTCAGCTAACTTTCGAACCAAGTCACCCAACTTTTGGTTCGTCTCCTCGTCCTCCGTGAGCTCTAACAAGAATACGATCGATTCTACATTCGCAAAATCGAACTTTTCCTTCCACGTTTCCAGCGCACTCTTCCGATACTCAAAGATGGATTTTCCTTTCACGCCGATTCTCGGAGTTATGAGAATCTTCGATTCTCTAATCACCGTCTTCTTTGGCTTCATCCCTTCTTTTTTCTCCTCCATCCCTGTATCCACAGCGATCTCCTTGCTCTTCTCCGCCGTTTCCCTGTCCGGATTCCTGTTTTCCACACGGATTCCCAGATTTCCTACCATGAAAACCTTCTTCTCCTCACTCCTCGTTTTTCCGTCACCCGCCACTGTATCCACAGCGATTTCCTGGGTTTCATCCCGCAAACCATTCGGCTTACGCTCCTCCTGCTCCAGCTTCTTCCTCAGTTGCGTCAGCGCCTTCTCCAGCTTACTGACCTGAGCCTCAGCCACCTCCTTTTCCCTCTGGATTTTCCGGATTTGCTCCCCGAGCATCTCCTTTTCCTCATTCCAGCACTCCGTCAACAAGTTCTCCTCAACTTGCACTTGCGTTGCCTTCGCACACGCCTCTCTCAACTCTTCCACCGATTCGAGCTTGAACTCTCTCATAACTCGAATCACCGATCGCGGCCATTCATCTCCTCCGATTTCTTCGAACTTTTCCAACAGCTCTCTGTGGAAAATTCTCATCGGCTCCAGAATCGCATCCGTCTCCTGTTCGCTGCATTTTGTTGCCAACTCCCCGAGTTGCAACCTTGTTTCGTCCTCCACTTTGACGCTGCTAGCGATAAGTTTAGTGAACTTCTTCACTTTC
This sequence comes from Caenorhabditis latens, assembly GCA_002259235.3. NCBI lineage: Eukaryota > Metazoa > Nematoda > Chromadorea > Rhabditida > Rhabditidae > Caenorhabditis > Caenorhabditis latens. The sequence continues at coordinate 19,214,338 of CM056095.1, forward strand.
TTTCTTCTCTCCTTCACGTTCATTTGAGTCTCCACAACGATCATCCGATCGTCGTCAAGTTTCCACGTTGACTGCTTCGACGATGTTTTGTCGCTCATCTTCTGCGTTGTTGTCCGTAAACTAAGTTTTTATTCAAAAACTGTTTACTATTCGTTGATTATCCAATCGACGAAAATTATTCAAGATTCGCAAATTTCCGTAAAATTTATCCAAATTTTACCAAAAATTCTTATTCTTCCGCAAAACTTCGAAATCGCCTGGGTTTTATACTCGCCCACACGATAAATTCGAAGCTTCACAAAGAAACACGAATAATCAAAAAAAACGGTTCGGCCCCCAAGTTGCCCGCGTATAAATACGGGGTGATAGGTTCCGGATAAAATAAGACGACAATGAACACAGTTTCTTACAATAAATATACTTTATTGCAAGAAATTATACTAAGAGAGCGTAAACTTACAAAACCAATCAAAACAACCAACGCTAAAACTAGAACTAACTCTGAAAGCCAACCGACTTCAGAAAACTACATTTGCCACGTGGAGTACACGTGTCCACGTGAACTGACGCACTGAGGCTACGGTAGGCGCGTGAGCCTTTGGCGGAGTGTCGTTGCGTATTTATTGTGATGACTCAGAGAACTACAGGGTTACGGGGGTACTTTGCCACCGGCAACTCCTTCAAAATTTTACCTAAAACCGCGCCAAAGGTGCGCCAGCATTCTATATTCTTCAAATTTACGCTCAAAATGCGCCTCAGGCACGCCAGACACTCTGAAAATTCCTATTTTCGACTCAAAAATCTAGAAAATCCTCAATTTTTTCCCAATTTTTCCCAAAAACTTCCATTTTTTTTTGCAGATTCTCGCCATCTATGGAAAAATCGATGCTTTTCTGATTTTTAAGCCTGAAAATCGGGTTTTTGAGCGATTTTTGAGCATTTTTAGCTCGAAAATCCCAGAAAAACGCGGTTTTTCGCTCCGGAACGTTTCAAAAAGCGAATTTTCGAGAAAAGCGCGTCTCAGGCGCGCCAGCTAGTGGATTTTTCCGATTTTTCAGTGAAACAAGCTGAAAACCCCTCGAAATAATAGATTTTCCTACTAAAAAACAACCAAAAACGCGCCTCAGGCACGCCAGACACTCTAAAAATCCCAAATTTCTGGCCAAAAATCCAGAAAATCTTCAATTTTTTCCAATTTTTCCACTGAAGCTTCCATTTTTCTTGCAGATTCTCGCTATCAACGACGGTCACCGTTCATTCTTCTACGGAGAGAGTATCATCGAGGACGGTACCGTCCATCTCATCGCCCCATTCAATCCCGTCTTCTTTTGTCTCCCATTTCTCCACAAAACGGCCGAAAAATTCCTTGAAATCGACGAAATTCTCGTCGACGAGAAGTTCGGAGGAATCCGAGAAGTGGCGAGAAACGAGAGGATTCTGAAGGCGTTGGAGGCCGTTGCTGATGTGAAAAGTACGGGGGCGCTGGCGTGCCGTTGGCGCGGGTTTCAGTTGGAAATTCGGTGAAAAATGAATCAAAAACCGGAAAAATTGAGCGAAAATGAAGTCTGGCGCACCTCGGACGCGTTTTTAATTGAAGGATTTTAGAAAAATGAGCCAAAAATCGAGAAAAGAGTGTCTGGCGCACCCCGGGCGCGCTTTTGAATTCTGGATTCCGCTCTCTGGCGTGCCTCAGACGCGTGTTTGAAATGAAAATGCAAAAACTCAAGAAAAGAGGGTCTGGCGCACCTTTGACGCGGTTTCAAATGAAATTTCGGAGAAAATCGGTATCAAAGATGGCTGGCGCACCCCGGGCGCGCTTTTCAATTCTGGATTTCGCTCTCTGGCGTGCCTCAGACGCGTTTAGAGCAAGAATTTGTCGAAAATTGGATGCTGGTGCGCATTTGACGCGTTTTAGAGTAGGAAAATCTTGATTTTTACTAATTTTCGCTCTGAAAACTCGCAAATTTCATAAATCTGGCGCACTTTCGACGCGTTTTTTGATTTTCGTTAAAAGCCGTCAATTTTCAGACGTTCTCGACGTGAAACTGTACCGTCTAAATCAGGAGAAGATGATGGAATGGATCACACGAAAATTCGATGGACTGAAAGTGGAAATGGCGAGAGACGCACACAAATCACTTCTCGATTGTCGTAAGTTTCGAATATTTCAGAAATTCCGAACGCTGGGGTATCTTTGGCGCGTTTTTTGGTCTAAAATCCAAAAAAAGGGCGTTAAAGGCGCCACAGACGTCATTTTTGTGGTAAAAATGCATTTTTAGTCTGAAAAACGCGCCAACGACACGCCAGACAAATAATTTTGTGTTGTGAAAGCGCCGAAGACGCGCCAGCTCTTAAACTACCGTCTAGACGATTTTCGCTCAAAAACGCGCCAACGTCACACCAGCTCTATCCAGATCGTTTTTTAAAGGATCTTTCGCGTCAAACGTGCGCCAGAGTCTCACGATTTTTGTCTTTTTAGTCTCAAAAACCGCGCCAACGTCACCCCAGGCTTCTCTCAAAAAACGCGCCGAAGGTGCCCCAGAACTCTATCTAGTTCAGAATTGGCCGATTTTTCGTCTTTTTCCGCTCAAAAAACGCGCCAAAGTCACCCCAGACCTCTCCAGAATCCCATATTTCAGCTGAAGCGTTCGACCGTCACGTCTTCCAATTTCTGATCGACTTCCTGCCAGTCGACATCATCACCGCCGTCAAATCTCATCTGAAAATTCAAGAACCATCCGCATCTGAAAATATGGATCAGAGTATGAAGAGAAAAGCGCCAGAAGACGATGAGTACCCGGAGGAGAAGCCTGTTGTGAAGAAACCGAAAGAATCGATTCAGGCGAAGAAGTTGCAGGCGGCGTCGAAGGGAACCAAATCGATTTCCGCGTTTTTTGCAAAGAAAAATTGAATTTTTGGCATTTTTTGATAATTTTTACTGAATTTTGACTGATATCTCACTTCCCGACTGATTGATACTCATTTTTATCACTTTTTATGTCTTTTTTATGCTCAATTTGCTATTTTTTCGTGTAAAAAAGTTTAAAATAACAATTCCCCCGATTGTCGTCAGATATGACGCATTGTACGCAAACACCGTCACGCAATGATTGCGGACTTTGTGGAAAAAAGACGATTTTTCACTGTTTAAAACAATTATTTTGAAATAAAATTTGTATTAAAATATAGCTCAATTCTCTCTCTATCCATTCCACTATTTTTCGGATCACGAACATTGGTTTTTCATCGGTTTCAACGTCTCCTGAATCCGCTTCAACGCTTCTGAAGCAAATGATGCAAACGTGCTCTATCTGCCTCCGTCGTGTAATCCTCTCGGACAAGACGCCCAGAAATTATTTTTTATCTTTTTTCGGTTAAAAGTTGAAGATAAAAGAGTTTTTCAGCGATTTTTTTCTGTTTTTATGTGAAAAATAGAGAAAATATCGATTTATTCGCTCTAAAATCACGAAAACGTAAGATTTAAGGTGAAAAATCCACTTTTTTGAGTTCAGAGCCAATTTTCAACAGAAAATTATCGAATTTGATGTATTTCCCATTGAGCAATAGATTTTTTTGCGTTTTCAACCCGAAAAACCACTGTTTTCCCATTAAAAACTTGATTTTTCTCGTATTTTTCGCTATTTTTCGATATTTTATTGGATTTTTCTCGATTTTTCCCAATTTCTCAGAGCCAAATATGGCGTCTCGACTCGCCGCATCGCGTATCGTCCACGCTGGACGTGGAATCTCTCAGCCGACTCCATTCGGAAAACGAATGGATCGATTGTCGAATCGAGTGTGGGGAGAGGTCGTCATGCCCACCGATACCAAGAGTTTGAAGGTTCGGAATTGGGATTTTAGCAGGAAAAATGAATTCTGAGTGGAATATAAGGCTAAAAATTGTTTTTTTTTCTCAAAAAAACGAGTCAGAAACCATAAAATCGCGTCAAAGGCGCGCCCGTTCGCAGAAATACCTGTTAAATTGGATTTTTCTGTACAAAACCTCAATTTTTAAGCAAAAATGCTGAAAATGTTTCAAATTCAGATACAAGTTTATGAAACAGTCGAAATTATCGAAAAAAAACTGGATTTTTGCGGAAAATGCTGAAAACGCGTCAAAGGCGCGCCAGACATTGAATTTTTGCGATTTTTCAGTGAAAAATAGCAGTTGGGGCACCTTTGACGCGTTTTCAGGACATTTCTATTAAAAAACAGTAGAAACACGATGTTTGAGCCTAGTTTATCAAAAAATTCCGACATTTTCAAGAAGAACGCGTCACAGGCGCGCCAGACATGGATTTTTGCGATTTTTCCGTGAAAAATGCTGAAAACGAGGCGTCGAAGGTGTCCCAGATGTTTCAGTGCTATCGAAAAACGCGTTTTTTGAGCCAAATTAATCACAAATTCCGAAATTTCAAGAAAAACGCGTCCCAGGCGCGCCAGAAATCGGATTTTTCCGATTTTTCCGTGAAAAATGCTGAAAATGCGTCAAATTCTCTCTACAAATCTTCAATTTTTTCGATTCAGATAGTTCGTCCTGAAAACGCATTGAATCCTTTTAAAAAATCCTAAAACGCGTCCCAGGCGCGCCAGAAATATCGGATTTTTCGAATTTTCGCTAAAAATACCGATTTTTTGCTAAAAAATATCTGAAAATGCACAAAAAATCCGCAAATATCGATTTTCAGGTAGTCCGTGTGATGTCCGCAGAGCCATACGAGACGAAAGAGCAGCTGTCTCCAGAGTACTATCCGAATCTCCCAATGTTTCACTATCTGACGAAAATGCTCCGATTCCACGGCGTCTTTTTCGACGATCACGTCGTGTTTCGTGAAGTTCAAGACAATCTGAAGACAATTCGCGGAAAAGTGGTCCGACCGCCCATTGGACAAGGAAAACGAGCCCAGTTGAGGGGGAAGAAGTGATAATTTTTTGGTTTTTCTCTCGTTGTTTTTGTAGTTTTAATAAATTTTTGTAGATTTTTCTTGGTTTTTATCATTTTTTCCATCTTTTTCAGCCAAAAATGGCCTTTTTGGAGCCAAAAATCATCGAAATTCGTCATTTTTCAGCTCCGGTTCGGTGGAGCGCGTTTGCATTATTTTCTCATTTTTGAATAAATCACGGCGCGGCCGCACAGACCTCTGGCCTAGAAAACTCCAACTCGGCCATTTCAATTTTTAATACATTACAAGATTAGGTATCTTTGATTTCAGGTGTTTTGCTATAATTTCTTCGTTTTTTTTCGTAAATAATGAAGAATACCTTTATTTACATGCTTTGTTTGCAGTAGAATTTCAAACAAATCATTCCACCGCCGACAACAACGACATAAGGAAATTAGCTATAGAGGGCTAGTGTTTTTGTTTGTAGAAGCCCAGATGAAAATCTCGTTAGTTGGAAACATTTCGAAATGATCGATGAATATATAGTGGTCATTCCAGAACAAAAACCTGCTTTCACGCTTTTCCCTTCTTAAAGAGACAGCTAAAACTTTCTTGAAAATGAGTGAAAAAATGACATATTTTCATATATCTCGAAAACGAATACTAGCAATTTTCTGAACGTTTAAACAAAGTTGAAACAAGTCATTCTCATTCTTTTGAGAAAAAAAAATCGGGGGCTAACCGTGCTTGTTTTTGAGAAAATTTTGAACATAAGCCGCCGTTGGCTTAGAAACTGATATTTTTTCATATATCTCGAAAACCAATACTAGCAATTTTCTGAACGTTTAAACAAAGTTGAAACAAGTCATTCTCATTCTTTTCAGAAAAAAAAATCGGGGGGTAACCGTGCTCGTTTCTGAGAAACTTTTGACAGAAAATCTCAAATTGACTGAGAAAATGACATTTTCTTACGTAGCTCAACAACAAGTAACATCATCATTCTGAACGTTTACCAGAAGATAGAACAAGTCATTCTCATTATTGTAGAAAAAAGAAATCGAAAGCCACCGATCGTTTTTTTGAGAAATTTTTAATAGAACATCGAATTTGGCTGAAAAATTGGCATTTTCTAATAGATCTCAAAAACGTGAAACACTATCTTTCTAAACGTTTACCAGAAGATAGAACAAGTCATTCTCATTATTGTAGAAAAAAGAAATCAAAAGCCACTGTTCGTATTAATGAGAAACTTTTGATAGAAAATCGCATTTGGCTGATAAAAAATTATTTTTCGCCGGGTTACGGTACGCAACTCTGCAAACACCAATGACAAACCACGCAATTTTGCGGACCAAATTTGGCTGCGTACACTGAGTATTCAACGTTCAAAAAGTTCGGCCGCGAGTCGCGATTGCCAGGCCGTGAAATTTTCTCAATTTTTTCAAATAAAACCAAATTTCCAGCTGAAAAAGAATGAAAAGAGCGATGGATGGAGTGAAAAATGAGGCGAAAAAAGCGAAAGGTTGAATTTTTGGCGAAAAAATCGATAATTTATGGATAATTTTGCAGATACCGACTTGTTTGGAAGACCCCTTAAAAAGAATGGCTCCTGGGAGTCGAAAGTGAGTTTTGTGAGAGTTTTTAGTAGGAAAAATGGGTTTTTGAGTGATTTTTTCGACTGGAAATGTCAAAAAATCGTAGAAAAGTAGGAAAAATATTTTTTTCGAAAAATTTTTTTTCTGAAAAATTGATTTTTTGGTCTGAAAGTTAGTTTTTTGGAGTTTTTAGACCGAAAAATTGAGTTTTTGAGCGATTTTCAGACTAAAAACGCCGAAAAACCAACAGAAATAGAGAAAAATTCATTTTTTTCAAAAAAAATTTTTTTTTCAGAAAAATTGATTTTTTGCTCTAAAATCTCATTTTTTGATTTTCTAGACTAAAAAATCGTGTTTTTAAGCGATTTTTAGACTAAAAACGCCGAAAAACCAACAAAAACCCGAAAAAAACCAATTTTTCGTAAAAACTGGAAATTTTCTTTTTCAGGACAACGGCGATCTGATGATATTCACACACGACGAGTGTGAGGGAAGAGACAAAATTGCGGCGTTCGATATGGGTTCGTTTGGAAACTGGAAATACTGAAAATAGGCGAAAAATCACTCAAAAAACTGAGAAAATCTTGAAAAATTGAAAAAATCCGAATTTTTCAGTCAAAATTGACCGAAAAACTGGGTTTCTAAGCTGAAAATCGGTTCAAAAACCCCAAAATTCCTCAAAAATCCCTCAAAAACCGAAAAAATCGACCCAAAACTGGCCAAAAACACTCCTTTCTGAAAATCTGGCGCGCCGTCGGCGCGTTACTGCTCAAAACTGAAATTTCTTGATTTTTTGTCAATTTTTTGAGTTGAATCCCATAAATTGGTGGTTAAAATGAAGATTTTCAGCAAAAACCAAAAGAAAATTTGGAATCTGGCGCGCCTTCGGCGCGTTTTTACAAATTTTATTATTATCAATTGAAAGATATGAGAAACACAGACAATTAGAGACCCAAATGGAAGTGAAATGGAAAAAAAACATGAAAGATAATTAGTGACTGATTACCCCCTAATTATCTCCTCCAAAATTCCCCAACAACTTCTGAAGCTCCGCCCCCATATCGATGATCGGTGGCCCCGCCTCCTCCTCCTTCTCGACTCCGCCCACTTCTGCGACTCCGCCCACAATCTCTTCCGATTGTTGTAATAATTGATTCAGCAGATCCTCGAATCCATCACTCGAAGATTCTGACGTCTTCTGATTCCGAGTGGGCGGAGCCAACCCGTGACGAATCATGAAGCGTTGAAGCCAACCGTTGCTCGCCTGGAAATTGGGATTTTTCTGGTTTTTAGGCGAAAAATAGCTCAAAAAACCAATTTTTGAGCGATTTTTGAGCATTTTCAGCTCGAAAATCCAGGAAAAACGCGGTTTTTCGCTCCGGGACGTATCAAAAATCGGATTTTGGAGAAAAGCGCGTCTCAGGCGCGCCAGCTAGTGGATTTTTCCGATTTTTCAGTGAAAAAGGCTGGAAACGCGTCGAACGTTCGAAAAATCGCGAAAATTTATTGGTTTTCTGACAAAAACGCGTCTCTGGCGCGCCTATGACGCGCTTTTGGCTTTCTTTGTAAAAATTTTGGAATTTTGGAGATTTTTTGAGCCTTCGAAACGTTTTCAGAGTTTTTTCGCTGAAAAATCGCAAAAATCCGCTGTCTGACGTGCCTGTGGCGCGTTTTTCTCGAAAATGTTGGAAATCCGCGTTCACAGAGTCCGGTTGACATTTTTAGGCGGTTTTCTACGATTTAGGGCTGAAAAATCGGGATTTTTGACGGATTTTCAGTCAGAAATCGGGGTTTTCAGCGTTTTTGACGGATTTTCGAGATCAAAAACTAGGAAATTGTCGATTTTCCGTGGTTTCGAGGCTAGAAATCGGTTTTCAGCTGAAAAATTAGGATTTTGACGAATTTTCAGTCGGCAAACTCTATTTTCGGCTGAAAATCGGGCTTTTAGCACAGAAAATATATATTTTGCGATCTTAGCCGATCTTAACCGATTTCAACCGATTTCAGCTATTTTTGGATCGTTTTTTCTCGATTTTCAGCGCAAAAACCTCCATTTTTTGTAATTTTACCTTAAAATCCTCATTTGCACTTATCGTCATGGCATACTCCTTGATCATCTTCCCAGTAATCTTCTCCCCTCCGTTCGCCTGTTTCTCCTTCAACCACTCCTCCAATTTCTCATCCACTTCCACATTCTTCAACGGCCGTCCCCCACCACCCAACCGTTTCTTCTTCCCAGTGTTCTTCCCTTGAATCTCCTCGAGCATCAACTCTGTTTTCATCTTCCGCCAACTCTGAATACACTGACGTGGCACACCGAAACGGGCGGACGCCTGACAGTTGTTCGTCGACTCCGCCCACTTGATTACTTCCATTTTGTACGCGAGAGTGTAGTTGAAACGACGCTTTTGAGCGGGTTTTGAGGGTTTGGAAGTCGTTGGAGCGGAGGTGGCAGGAGTTTCAGACATTTTTAGACTGAAAATCGTGAAAATTTGGCTGAAAATAGTCAATTTTTGACTGAAATGGTCAAAATTTGACTGAAATGGTCAAAATTAGGGTCAAAATAGTCAAATTTTGACTGAAAATAGTCAAATTTTGGCTGAAAATAGTCAAATTTTGACGCAAAATAGTCAAATTTTGACTGAAAATGGTCAATTTTGACCCGAAATGGTCAGTTTTTTGGGTGAAAATGGTCAAAATTTGGTTGAAATTGTCATTTTTCGACTGAAAATGGTCAATTGTGACCCGAAATGGCCAATGTTTGCCTGAAATGAGCTTTTTTGAGTGTTTTAAGAGCCGTTCAAGAGTAATTAACAATTGAGAATTTCTGTTCCAAAGCTCCGAAACGCGCCTAAGACGCGCCAGCTTCCCTTCAGCTTTAGAAGCACTTGGAGCGTTGGTGAGAGGAGTTTCAGGCAAGTTTTTGGCAGAAAATGGTCAATTTTTGACTGAAAATTGTCAAAATCTGACTGAAAATCAGTAATTTTAGTCGACTCAAAAACGCGCCACAGGTGCCCCAGAACTATAGGATTTTGATAGATTCAAAACGTCCAAGTGTCCTGAGATGGTTTCCTGACTAAAAACGCGCTACAGGCGCCCCAGTTTTGTTTTAAATCGGAGTTTTGTGGTCTGAAAACGCGCCAACGTCACGCCAGACCATCGAATTAATGATTTTTAACTCCAAAACGCGCCTAAGACACGCCAGATCCCATTTTTCTCAAGAAAAACTAGAATATTCCACCGATTTCAGTTTTCATCTGGCGTGTTTTAGGCGCGTTTTGGAGGTAAAAATCAGTTTTTTGACGGGTTTGATGGAGATTAGGGATCTGGCGTGTCGTTGACGCGTTTTCAGACCACAAACTCCGGTTAAAAACGAATCTGGGGCGCCTGTGACGCGTTTTTGTCAAGAAACCATCTCAGAACTCTTCGAAACTTGGTCGTTTTGAATCTATCAAAATTCTATAGGTCTGGCGCGCCTTCGGCGCGTTTTCTAGTCGATTTTTGACGCTAAAATTGACATGAAAATGAAAATTTGTCTGGCGTGTCTTAGACGCGTTTTGAAGTTTGTGAACTGCTCACAGGGGTGAGCGACGCAAGGTGGCTTAAACGCGCTCCGTCGCTCGGCGGTTGGCACGGTGCCAAAAACAGACTTGGCTGAGTGCCAAGTTCAAATTTAGCGTGTGTTTGTCGTATCTTTCACTGAAAAACGCGACGCACACGCATTGCGACTCGGTCGGTAAATTCAAAACTTTTCGTTGCGGACCTTACGTCTCGCACCCCTGTGACTGCTCTTAAACGACTTTTAGCAGAAAATCGATAGAAACCGAAAAGCGAAGGGAGTGCCACTCTAATAGAGGCAGTGTTGAAAGTGGAGAGAGCGCAGAGAGTGAGAGGAGAGCGAGACGCAGACAAATAATAATAAAAGGGCACTCGAAATAGAAGGGCATCTTCTATCTGTTGTCTGCGTCTCTCACTCTCTCTTTTCTCTCTTCTAATTGAAGGGTGTGTAGGAAGGAAGGGGTGGAGAAGAGCGGGGAGGAAGAGGTAATTTGAGTATATGCATATGGAATAGGCGCTTTTCTTGCTAAATAATTGGTTGAGATCGGCTGAAATTGGTTGAGATCGCAAAATATAGAATTCTTCGAGTTGAAAACGCGCTAGAGGCGCCCCAGTTTGAAGTGTCCTGAAATGGTTTAACGCGCCAAAGGTGCGCCAGACGCTCACTTCTTCCCTCTCACAGTCAAATCAGGTGTTTTGAAAAGATTTTTGATCTGAAAAAGCGCTAATCTCCACCGTCAAATTACCGGTTTCAGCTCTAAAACGCGCCTACGGCACCCCAGACAGAATCCGTTAACAGAATACTCTCAAATATTCAACTAATGGCTCAAAAAAAGAGATGAAAATCGAAATAAAATGCCCAAAATTCACTCAAAAACCCACTGAAAATTGAAAAATCGGGCCAAAAACACCTTTTTTCACGGAAAAATGCGTTTAAAAAAACGCGCCAAAGGCGCCCCAGATTTTCCAGTCAAGTCGTTTTAGACTACAGTAACCCCATATCAAAATGTTCAGTTTTTGAGTGATTTTTCACCCTAAAAACTCCTATTTCCATCTGAAAACCCATCTTCCAGACGGCACCCTAATCAAAACCAAATCTGGAAAAGTGTTCCCAACGGATTGTTCCGACTGGCAACTCCTCTACGAGTCCATTCCCGCAGAACTCAAAAAACTACACTCCGACGGTCACAAAATCGTGATTTTCACCAACCAAAAGGGTATTCAAGTGGCGAAAGTGGATCGCACCGAGTTCCGCAAGAAAATCGAGGCGATCGTGGCGAAGATGGGCGTTCCAATACAAGCGTTCGTCTCTGTGGCCGGTGGGATGTATCGGAAACCGTGTATTGGAATGTGGGAGGAGTTGAGGGAGAGGAATGAGGGGGTCGAGATCAAGTTGGAGGAGAGTGTGTTTGTTGGGGATGCGGCTGGAAGGCATAAGACTAAGGTGAGAAAATTGGGCTGGAAAATTGAGAAAATTGGGCTGAAATTGGTTAAAATCGGCTGAAATCTGTTGAGATCGGTTGAGATTGGTTGAGATCGGCTCAGATCGGCTAAGATCGCAAAATATATATTTTCAGTCGGAAAAGTCGATATTTCGAGCTCAAAACAGCAAAAAACTAGGTTAGAATCGGTTAAAATCGGTTAAAATCGGCTGAAATCAGCTAAAATCGGTTAAAATCGGTTGAGATCGGTTGAGATCGGTTGAGATCGGCTCAGATCGGCTATGATCGCAGAATATAGAATTTCACTCTGAAAAACCGATATTTTTGAGCTTTAAACAGCCTGGAAATGGCACGAGTTAGGTTAGAATCGGTTAAGTTGGATTGAGATCGTGTATTCGCCTATTCCATGTGAAAAGCTTAACCGTATGAAAAGTTTGAGAGCTCATAACTCGGCTCACAGAGACATTTAGCAGGTTTTGACTGCAGAAATGGACTCCTCGTGATCGAAAATACCTATGATCAAAGTTATAGACTGTTTGAAAGCCGCGTCTTCAAACATTTTTCTTATTAGAGGGATTTGAACCAACCATTGGCTGATCTCAAGCAATTTGAGCTGATGCTATCCTAATCTCCGTTCATTCTTCTTGATTTTCAGGCCAGTTTTGAGCTAATCACAATCAGTCCGATCTTAACCAATTCTAACCTGATTTTCGCTATATTTCGGCCGTTTTAAGCTGAAAATATCGGTTTTTCAGAGTGAAATTTCTATATTTTGCGATCTTAGCCGATCTCAACCGATCTCAATCGATTTTAGCCCATTTCAGCTATTTTTATATAGGTTTTTTCTTGATTTTTTGCTATATTTTACGAATAAGTGAAATTTTCAAGACCCGCCCCAAGAAAGACCACTCGTACGCCGATCGTTTCTTCGCTGCGAACGTCGGTATCCCATTCAAAACACCCGAAGAGTTCTTCGGAAAATCCAAAGAACAAGAACCATGGGGACCGCCTGTTTTCGATCCGAAACTTCTTTTTGCAGAGGGAATCACTCAGTTGGAACCGGCAGGTGGGTCTATCGGTGTGTCCGAATTTCCAGATATCCATTTTCTAGACGCCCCACTGAAATCCGAAAAACAAGAGATCATTGTGATGGTCGGATTCCCGGGATCCGGAAAATCGACGTTTGCGAGAATGTTGGCTGAACAGAACGGGTATAAGGTAGGTGAAGAACGCGCCGACGACACGCCAGACGCTTTGAAAATGTGAAAATTTCCTATTTTTGGGCCAATTTAACGTGTTAAATCAGGTGAAAAACGCGCGAAAGGTGCCCCAGCACTATAGGAAGTGTCCTGAGATGGTTAAGAGCGCCAACGGCACCCCAGCCTCCTAATCATCACCAAGACCGTCCATTTTTATCCATTTTTGGCTCCAAAACGCGTCTAAGACGCGCCAGATCCCATTTTTCCTAAACGCGCCCAAGGCGCCCCAGCACAGTTCAACCCCGGCATTTCACATTTTTAAGTTCAAAATCGCGCCAACGGCACACAAGCGTCCTAATCTCCACCAAAACCGTCGTCAAATGATCGATTTTCGGCTTCAAAACGCGCCAAATGTGCCCCAGATCTCCAAATTTTCACATTCTTGAGCTCAAAATCGCGCCCCAGGCACCCCAGCTCCTCAAATCCATTCACCTCAATTTTCCAGATCGTGAACCGTGACACCCTTGGAACATGGCAAAAATGCGTCGCCGCCGTCCGTTCCCATCTGAAAAACGGTGATTCGGTGATCATCGACAACACGTCGCCCGACGTCGAATCCCGTAGTCGCTACGTGGCCGTAGCCTCGGAGACGTCGACGGCATGCCGGTGTTTTGTGATGAAGTGCGGCATGGAACACGCTCAACACAATATAAGATACCGTACCCTCACGGCAGGGGCCGGCGAAATCTCGTCAATGGTGTTGAGAATTCATAAGGGAAAGTATGTGGAGCCGACGAAGGAGGAGGGATTCCAACAGATTGTTCATGTCAATTTTCAGCCGAAATTCGAGGAGAAACACCTCGAGAATTTGTATAAGATGTACTTGATTGAGTGAATGAATTTTGTGGAAAATTTGAATAAATTGAAGAACTTTTGGATTTTTTCATCTTTTTGCATTCCCGGTCACTAGTCCTCACATACATCTCCCCAAAAGTAGCAGACATTGGTTGAGATTGGTTGAGATCGGTTGAGATCGGCCAAGATCGCAAAATACAGAATTTCACTCTGAAAACTCGATATTTTGAGCTTAAAACAGGAAAAATTCGGTTAGAATTGGTTAAAATTGGCTGAAATCGGTTGAGATTGCAAAACTTGAGATTCAGATCAAAAATCGCTGAAATCTGAATGTTTTGAGTCTAAATACCACCCTAAATCAGTCAAAATGATGGTTGGAACCGTTTGTGTACTCCTCTCGGACAAGATTTTTGCTCAATTCCTTAAAACATTTAAAAAAACGCGTTCCTGACGTCGGGAGCTTCAAAATGAGCCCCATATTGCTTATATTCAGAGAACTTTGATTTTTCGAGCACGCGACGCGGTCGCGTAGCGGTTTTTATGTGATTTTCGAATCAAACAGAATATAGACGTGATGGGGCTCATTTTGAAGCTCCCGACGTCAGGAACATGTTTTTTCAAAGAATTGAGAGAAAATCTTGTCCGAGAGGACTCCATACATGTAAACGTTCTTGGTGACGTTCTATTCTAGATCGATCTGGTTTCAAAACGTGATTAGTCTTCACATATACAGCCAAAAGTAACAGAAATCGGTGTAGATCGGTTGAGATCGGTTGAGATCGGCTAAGATCGCAAAATACAGAATTTCACTCTGAAAATTGATATTTTGAGCTTAAAACAGGAAAAATTCGGTTAGAATCGGTCGAGATCGGCTGAAATCGGTTGAGATTGCAAAACTTGAAATTCAGATCAAAAATCGCTGAAATCTGAACGTTTTGAGTCTGAATACCATCCAAAGAACTGCTCAATTCTTGAAAAATACGAAAAAACCGTGTTCCTGACGTCGGGAGCTTCAAAATGAGCCCCATATTGCTTATATTCAGAGAACTTTGATTTTTCGATCACGCGACGCGGTCGCGTAGCGGTTTTCAAATCTAACGAAATATAGACGTGATGGGGCTCAACGAACTCGTTTTTTTCAGGAATTTGAGCAAAAAATCTTGTCCGAGAGGACTCCATGACACTTCAGATCTCTGGTTTCAAAACGTCCCAGTTTCAAAACGCCACCCATTCTTATAGAATTGTTATTAGAGCGCATTATCAACCAATTCTATCATAATCATTTTCTTATCATTCTTCCCTTATCAACCTGCTCTGAAACTTCCTCTCTTTCCCCCTCTCTAACACTTTTATATATTGTCTGGCGCGCCTGCGACGCGTTCAAAATATCATAATCAGGCTGTTCTGCCTCCGGTAACTGGCGTGCCTTTGGCGCATTCTGTGTTATTATATTACACAATCTCACTGTTCCAATAAGGGGAAATGGGGAGAAGCGAGAGAGTGAGGGAGGTGAGAGACGCAGAGAATCAGAGACGTTGTGAAATATTGCCTATTCTTAGGATAGTATATTCTTTTTGTTTCCAGAAGAAAAAGAAAAAAAGTATAAATAATTGAACAGGGTGTTTAAAATGCGTTTATTTTCTTTTTTTTTCAATTTTTTTTTCATTTTTTGGTTCCAGAAACCCTAGAAATGACGTCATCTGAGTTAACCCACCTTTCTGGAGTGTTCGACGAGAGGAATCTGATTTTCCAACCGGATTGTGTCGACCCGAAGCGACATTATCGATACTGCTCGATTTCGGGATTGGAGGAACCGGAACATTGTGAGTCGGCGGGGGATAGAGTGGGATACTGTAGCAGAAAGGAGTACTGCAGCAATATGAGCAGTTAGGGGTGACTGTAACAGCAGTTGGTACTGTAGCAATCGGGTTACTATAGAACATGGGAATCTTTTTGCTGATTTCCCGTTGATAATTGTCGATAATCGCCGACAATCGCGAAGATTGACTATTATCGATAATAGTCGCCCGACTATTAAAAGTTGCCGGTCGATAAGGTGTCGATAATCTTCAGTGATCATGATTGTCGATAGTCATCAGTAATTCTGTCTTAATTCTGATCATCGACTTGGGTAAATTTCGATCGATTTGACTTTTCCTGATGACTGCCCCAACGGATACTTTAAAACTGTGTAAATATACAAATTGTAGGTGAAACAGTACATTTTTTAGTTGTTTATCAAGAATTTTCATTGTATTTCTCATAATAACTGAATTTTTTGTTAGAAATTATTTCCTAGATTACGAACGAATACTTCAGGATCGTGTAAATATGTAATTTTTGGCTGAAACAGTAAAACATATTCGCGGGCAGACTTGTCTTTGGAATTTTTTTGGAATTTTTTGAAAAAAGTATAGTTTTCGAATAAAATTCAAAATTGAATAAAAATGTGAATTTGTACAATAATTTAAGCATTTTTACTCTATTTTTTCGAAAAATTTCAAAAAAATCGGTAAAAAATGGGTACCCATTTTTGAATCCGGGCCGGCTCGATTTTTGACAAGTCCGCTCGCGGGTAAATCGCTTTAAACAGAGATTTATGAGCTGAATAGTATCCCGAAATCCAGCCCAGCCCGCGACACATTAACGAAAACCAATCCGACCCGTAATAATTCAGTGACATAGTCCTTGTCGAGATCTACGTTTTCGTATATTTTTCAGAGAATAACATTGCGATTTAGGCGAGTTACGCGTTTTGCATCAACATGAAGCTTCAATATATCAAAAAAATCGATTTACTGTTAAAAATTCGCAGTCATGTCATTCTGCAACACTATTTCCTTCCTATAATAGACGGATATCATCTGACACACTTTGAAAAAAAAAACTACTGTCAAAATATTGAATATCAGGAATCCAAATTTCCTGGTTTTTTAAATTTTTTGTTTGAAATAGTAATTTTTCAATTTTCAGTTCACCGTTTCAGTGAGGACACTGAGAAGGAGTTGCTATTAAAACAACATTGGAGACCTGCTGATGAGAACGGTGCCCCAAACCCTCACTACCTGGAAAACCGGACATGTCTCGAGAATTACCTGAAGGAATACAAGAATACGGACGGTGTTGAGCTGTTGGAGACAACAATTCTAGAGATACTGAATAGCGATGAACGGATTGTGGAGAAATTCGAGTCGTTACCAGGGTTAAGGAAGTTTTTCAAAGTCACAACTGAGAGAATCGAGGATTTGATGGAGAAGTTTGCGAATGTTGTGAGAATTGCGTTGCGTATTGAGGACGTCTTGCCGGTGGTGGGTTTTTGTTCAGATTCTGTGAAATCTATATTGTTCGAAAGCTGAGCCCATGCCAAGAACGAAAATGTATCTTAAAATTGTCCATTGTCCCTATGAGCTGAGAAATTTGGGTCGTAAATCTGAAAAAGAATAAAAAAGTAGAAATTCAAAATAATCCAACTTATGTAGTCGTCTCTATTGTAAATTCACGACACTGCGCCGCATGGCTTCAAAGGCGCATCTATTTTGTTCAAAATGGTCTCGAAGCGAAAAACATTATTTGCATTTATTTTAGACCTGAAAGCTCAAAAATACGGTATTAAATCTTTTTCAACTACGAGACCATTCCGCGAAATTTCTGATAAATTGGATGCGCCTTTAAAGCAATGCGGCATGCGCTAGTTGCAAAAAGTTACTGTTTCAAGTGAAACCAATATTTTCAAAATTTTAAAGAAAAAGTGATCAGAACATGCATTGCGCAGAATTGTCATCAGATACCGCTGGACGTGAACAATCTGACATCCGACCTGTAGTATTTCACGATAATGATCCCACCGAGACCTATGTTTCGGTGTATTTTCAGCGCATAATTCTAACTAGGGAAGGCCTCTAGGTGACCGTGGTGTGGCGGAACGTGTCGTATATCATTGGAAAGCTGAGAAAACGCTGATTCCAAATATATATTCAGTCTTTGCCCTCGACGCCTGGTA
This sequence comes from Caenorhabditis latens, assembly GCA_002259235.3. Lineage (NCBI taxonomy): Eukaryota > Metazoa > Nematoda > Chromadorea > Rhabditida > Rhabditidae > Caenorhabditis > Caenorhabditis latens. The sequence continues at coordinate 19,231,870 of CM056095.1, forward strand.
TTCGAGAAAAACGAGGTCAAAGTTTAGACAGCTAACAAGTCATTACCTTACGCGTCAAAAATATCGGCAGCGTGACTCATGACATTAAGTTTGAAGCGAGTTTGCAATTATGCTTAATAAAAATGAGTGTTTTAATAATTGTAAAATCTTATGCAGTTTGCAATTTGAAAATTGATTTGAGTTACAAAACGACCCGGCTTTGTCATTAACTCATACATTAAGCAAAATCTCATTTTCAGATGAGGCTTCGCCTGAAACAGTAACTATTAATAAGCATCTTGGTCGTTTCCTTATCCGGGACGTTACGCAACTAGCGCATGCTTACAGGTTGTTAGAGACGACAACAGAAATTGGATTTTTGAATCAAATTATGTAGTATTCTGTGAGATTTTTTGGGAGAAAGTCTTATTATCGATAGGAATAACTCATGTGGTTTTTATAAAAACCATCTGAAACAGTGAAAAATTTTTTCAGAAAAGCAGTTTTAAATGTACAAGGAAGTCCTTTTTTGTTTGATAATAACAATTTTTGTGGGGGAACAGTTCAACTGAACGAATAATTGCTCATGGTTAGAGCTTTTAATAGAAAAAATTGTTCAGAAACGGTAAAATTAGAATTTTAATAAGTTATTGCATGGAATCGTTGTGAAAATTAGACATCAATATGATAATTACCCTTAATTAGTAAATAATTATTTCAGAGAATCTACCGTCTCGTGGATGACGTCATCTCCGCCACATTTTCTCAGGAGCAATGCGCAGTGCTTCTCGCATGGATGTTCTTTGACTCGAGAAGGAATCGCAGTTTTTTGAAGTGAGTGGACATCCAGACACTCAGACACACAAAGAATCTTTTCAGCATTCTCAACTCGACGCACCCGATTTCCATTGAAAAAATCAAGTTTTTGTTGAATTATTTCGAGAAAGTCACCGAGGAAATGCCACAAGGAGTTGTCAGTTTTATGAGGATTAAAAATTCGAATTTTTGGGAGAATGAATTCGAAAAAAATGGAGAAAAGAAGCTATCGAAGGCTATGGTATTCGATGATTTATTAATTGAACAGACGGCGTTGTGCACTCAAATCGATTTCGCCAATAAGCATATTGGAGGCGGAGTTTTGAGATTGGGAGGGGTTCAGGTTAGTGGGTTTCGGACATTCTGAAACAAACCAAGTCCCTAACTTGAAATATCCTCATTAATTTTCAATTGTAATATTAATTCTCAAAAACATGTATGTTATAGTCTAATCCAGGAAGTTTTGAACGGTGTCTCAGTATCAATTGTAAAAAGCGGTTCTAATTATTATAAGCAAGTTTTTTGAAACAGTGAACTATTAAATTCGATATGTTTTCAAAATATGCAGTTTGTTTTCCTGACTAGGGAAGGCCTTCAGGTCACCGTGGAGTTATGGAACGTGACCTATACCATTGAAAAGCTGAGAAAACGCTGATTTCAAATATATATTCAGTTTTTGCCCTCGACGCCTGGTATTTGAGAAAAATGGGGATTTTTGAGAGAAATCAAAGTTAAAGGCAATATTTTGTCATTCATTCGAAATTTGACCTCGTTTTTCTCGAATACCAGGTTTCGAGGGCAAAAACTGAATATATATTTGAAATCAGCGTTTCCTCAGCTTTCCAATGATATAGGTCATGTCCCATAGCTCCACGGTCATCTGGAAGCCTTCCCTAGTGAGTGAACTACCCTCCGTCGTTTACTCGCCTCCCCCATCATCTAAACTAGAGGGCTTGAAACTCCTCTCAGATTCTTTTCGCGGAAAATTCTCCAACGCTGTAACACATCTTATCGATCTTACTCTGATCGCCTCTCCCAACTTGACCTCTTTTCTATGCGCCACCGTAGGCTCAAAGCGCAACTTCTTCTCTTGTACAATTTCATAATCGGCGCCTCATATTTTCCTTGCCTTGAGACCCATGTCAGGTTAAGCTCCTCCTCCCGTCGCCCTATGTCTCTTATCTGTGTAAATCCTAATTGCTCTAATTTTTTCTCAACGGTAGTACCTATTTGGAATGCCTTAACTATTAACGTTCCTCATTTCCTTTGCCCTTCAGAATTCAAGTCTCTTCTTGTAAATAATATTGTACGATTCGGATAACTGATTATTTTATATTCCCTCCCCTCCTTGCCCAACACCTACTTTTATAATTATCCTTTTCCCGGTTTCCCTTTCTCAGGTTTAGTCTCGTGAGGGACTCTACCTGACCTCCAGTGATTCTTACTGTATATTCAAATGGTTAAATAAATACAAATACTTCTGACTTCTAGAGCTCTGACACAATAATCAGGGTTTCGAAAGACAATTCCGCATAATTTTTTGCTTTTCCATCATTTTGACTACTGTAGTTAGAATTTTATCACATGATATCTATTTTGTTAGTCAACAGCAGTTTAATATGAATTGAACATTTCTTCACTGTTTCAAAAATTTCAAAAATGATAATTAGAACCATTTTGAACGATCTGATAAGAAGTGCTGCTTCATTCAGAACCAACTATCTTTTTTTCGAAAATTACTATCATAATTAAAAATTAATTAATTCTTTGTGTTATTTCAAACTTGTGACTTTAGTTTAAATTGGTTTCAGAACGTGCCAAGTCCAAATGTATTCACTTTTTTTAAAGAAAATAAAGTTTACAGTTTCAAAAATTCCCTAAATTATTATCCGCTACTGTTATTTTTGTTCGTCGAACGTTATCCATTGTCGATTTCATTTTCCCAATTTCCAGGAAGAGATCCGATTCCTAATGTGCCCTGAAATGATAGTTTCAATGCTTCTATTCGATCGGATGGAACCGGATGAGGCGATCTCGATTGTCGGTGCACAAGTCTACAGCTCCTATTCTGGTTATTGTGAGTTTTCATACAGTTCGAAGTAAATTTAGATGAGAAAACTGAAAAATTTTGATATTTTAAACCTTAAACCAGATTAACACGTTAAAAATGAACAAAGTTACAGAGTTTCGAAAAGTTTCGAAATTTTCTGAAATTCGCATTTTCTGCTGTAACTTGGTCTGTTTTTGTCCAAAATTGATGAAAGTCACATTTTCGAAATTAGCGTAATTTTGCGGTTCAGAAAAGTATAATCATGCCTAGTTTCTGAAAATTTTCGAAATTTTCGAAAAATTTGGGTCTCACCACGAAAAAATAAAAACTGATGTAACTCAGCGAGTTTTGGAGCATGCGCGGAAATGAATATATTTTTAGAATCAGCAAAACAAGACGGTTCGAATGATAATACTCTTGATATATATATTAAATTTTTTTGAATTTTTATAAATTTGGATTTTGGGCGATTTTTGCCGATTTTGAGCGATTTTAAGCGATTTCAACCGATTTGAAGCGATTGTAACCGATTTTGAGCGATTTCACATCATTTTAACTCATTTTAAGCTATTTTAAACAGTAAAAATTAACATTTTCAGCTGGAAAACTAAAATGGCAACCTCTCTCCCCATCGGATGCCCTCCAGAACAACCCAGACCACCGTGACCGATACGGACGGCTCCAAACCGAGGCGATGGCCATAAACGCTATCAAATTCTTTGGTCGACAATCCAGAAATATGAGTCAACAGTTGGAAGATCAGAATTTGAAGAAGGAATTGCTCAAATGTGGTGTCGCATTCACGGCTCAAGGCCCAGCGTTCGATGGGATTCCAGTTGTCAGTGGATGGTGGGGGTGTGGAGCGTACGGTGGCAATAAACCGTTGAAATGTGGGTCTTGGAATATTTTGGATGGGAAAACTGGAAATTTCCGATATTTGAAGCCTAAAATCAGATAAATACGGTGAAAATGAACAAAGTTACAGAGTTTCGAAAATTTTCGAAAATCTGAAATTTAGATTTTCTGCTGTAACTTGGTCTGTTTTTGTCCAAAATGGATAAAATGTATATTTTCAAATTCAGAATGATTCTGCGGTCCAGAAAAGTATAATCATGCCTAAATTCTGGGAATTTTGAAATTTTTCGAAAAATTTGGGTCTCACCACGAAAACCTAAAAATTGATGTAACTCGACGAGTTTTGGAGGTTGCGCAAAAATAAATATATTTTTAGAATCAGCAAAACAAGACGGTTCGAATGATTATACTCTTGATATCCATTTTCAAAAATCTGATATTCACATGTTCTGCTATAACTCGGTCTGATTTTGTCCAAAACAGAAAAATTTTTACATTTTTGAAATCAGCGTGATCAGGCGGTTCAGAAAAGTATAATCATGCATAGTTTTTGAAATTTTCGAAAATTACAAAAAATTTGGGTCTCACCACGAAAATGGAAAAATTGATGTAACTCAGCGAGTTTTGGAGCATGCGCAAAAATGAATGTAGTTTTAGAATCAGGAGAACAAGACGGTTCTAATGAATATATTCATGTTATAAACTGAAAATTTTCGAAAATCTCTTAAATTCTCATTTTCTGCTATAACTTGGCCAAATTTTGTCAAAAACCGATAAAATTTACATTTTCGAAATCATCATGATTAGGCGGTTAAGGAAACTATATTTATGGATATTTTGGAAAATTTAGACGTTTTTTTTGCAGTCCTCATCCAACTAATCGCCTCCTCCATCGCCAACCGTCCCCTCTATATGTGTACATTCGGAGAGTCCCAACTGGGAAATAGGTGCAAACAGATGATGAGAAGACTCGAAATGGATCAGGTTACTGTAGGTGAGTCTAGAAGAGAAAAAATGTAACATTTGCAACAAAAAAATCGAAAATTGTGATAAAAACCTCATTTTTCAACCAATTTTTGAGAATTCTAGCTCAAAATAACTGATTTTATCAAATAAATAGAATTTTCGACCTGTTTTTGGGCTAAAGTCTGCAATTTTTCTGAATTTTATACGATTTTTTGGTAAAAATAGTGTTTTTTTTTCCAGGAGAGCTCTACGACCTATTGCTGAAAGTGCCAAAACTGGAATTGTACGAGGAAATGCATGTATTCGATTCGATTGATGAAATGCTTTGTAGGCGGGGCCAATGAAAATTTGATTTTTGAAAAAAACGTAAATAAATATGTGGAATCTAGTCTTACTGTAGTTACGCGCCAACAACACGCCAGACTTTCAAAATTGCTCAAATTCCCCATTTTCAGACCAATTTAACGTCAAAAATCGACTCAAAACGCGTCAATGGCGCCCCAGTTACTAAATGTCCTGAGATGGTTTCGTGACTAACAACGCGCCAACGTCACGCCAGAATCAGCTCCAAAACGCGCCTAAGACGCCCCAGATCTCTTTTTTTTGGTTAAACCTCACGATTTGATTGTTTAAAACCTTTTTTAACGCGTCGAAGGCGCCCCAGATTTAGAAAAATGATTCCATTTTTATTGAAAAACTTTCAAAAAAAAATACAAAAAGAGCACTCGTGGGGGGGGACAAATATGGATGGAGATCGAAATGAAATGTTGGAGATCAATTATAGGATACTGTAGAAGACTACTGTAGGATTACGGTAGCAACTTTCCACTGACACACGGGGTACGGTAGAGGGAGGGCATTGAAAGGTGACGATGCGCTTTGGAGGAACTGGATTTGGAACTCTGGAATGATGGGAGGGTTGGGTTACTGTAGTTAAGGTAATTGGGTTACGGTAGTTATTTTGATTATGGGTTGGGTTACTGTAGGTTACTGTAGTTATGGTTACTGTAGTTAAGACTCCTGGGTTACTGTAATTATTACAATATGCATATTACCTGTCGCCGTTATTTCAAATTGTAGAAGAACTAAAAATTGTGGTATTTTCTTGGTTATGAAACGCCCGTTTTAAAACCGGGACGTTTTGAAACCTATGGTTTCAAAACGTCCAGGTCCCAGTACCTACCATTCACTTCCAGACCTATTGGGATTCAATGTGAAGAAGTACTAAAAAAATAGGAAAAGTTGTTTTTCGGGGTTTGGGACATTTTGAAACTGAAGGACGTTACAAAAACGGTTCAAAAACGTCTAGAAGGTCCCAACTACCCGTTTCAAGACATTTTCAAACCAAGACGTTTCAAAACCGGTTTCAAAACGTCCTAGTAGGACTTCAAACCGTCCCAACCATCAGTTTTGTGAGATTTCAGAATCGAGAGGTTCAAAACCAGTATCAAAATGTCCTAGAATGGTTTCGAAACGTCCCAATCTTCCGTTTTGAGAATTGGAGACATTTTAAAACCGCGACGTTTCAAAACTGGTTCCAAAACGTCCCAGGCGACACGCTTCGAAACCGAGACGCTGGAAACCCGTTCTAAAACGTCCCATAATGGTTTCGAATCGTCCCAATCATCAATTTCGAGAAAATGTGCAGTCGGGACACTTCAAAACCAGTTCCAAAACGTTCCAATCATTTCTCACCAGTTTGGATACATTCTAAACCCTAGACGTTTCAAAACCGGTTCTGAAACGTCCTAGAATGGTTTCAAACCGTCTTCATCCTTATGCGGGACTATTCCAAACCAAGACGTTGTGAAACCGGTTTCAATATGTCCCATAATGGTTTCAAATCGTCCCAATTTTCAATTTGGGGCCATTTTGAGACAAAGACGTTTCGAAACCAGTTTTAAACCGTCCCACACCTAAATTCCGCCAAATTCTTCCCAATTTCTTACTGTAATTGCATAGCTTTCCGTCCGAGACGCCGGCGACGCAAAATGCGAATTCCACATTGATCGTAGATCACGGAATTGTCGTGTGAACACGAAATACAACTGAAATTTGTTGATTTTTTCCGAATTTATTGAATTTTTGTGATTTTGCTGTCTTACCAATGGATTCGCAAACGAATAGACATTGAATAGCAGATTGATGATATCCTTGAGCAACACGAACAACTCGGAATTGTTATATTTCTCTTGATCTACAAATCGATACGCCAAACCGCCCGTATGACACAGAAAGAACATGGTGACGATCGAGATTAGCAGGGTGACCGAACGACGTTCCTGCAAAAAAAAATTGAGAAATGTGGGCGGAGCCTCAACTCACCTGAGCATATCTGGATTTGTGGTCGAACGAGACCCTCCGATTTGAGATATTTGTGAGGATTCGGAAATTGAGAACGGAGAGAAGAAGGAGGGGGACGAGGTAGACGAGCAGTGGGTAGAGAAGATTGTCGAGCTGAAATTGGGGATGTACTAGGGTAAGTCTTGGAGTTGTGGGACATGACCTATACCATTGAAAAGCTGAGAAAACGCTGATTCCAAATATATATTCAGTTTTTGCCCTCGAGGTCTGGTATTCGAGAACAATGAGGTCAAAAGTTAGGAAAAACTTTGTACTTTGACCTTGTTTTTTTTAAATACCAGACCTTGAGGGCAAAAACTGAATACATATTTGGAATCAGCGTTTTCTTGGCTTTCTAATGATATATGTCGCATTCCATATCTCCATGACCTTCCATAGTATTACAATAGGAATTTGTACAATTTCTGACACAACCATCGAATTACCGTAGAGTTGTGGTGCGGGACCTATTGCATTAGAAAGCTGAGAACACGCTGATTACAAATGTATATTCAGTTTTGGCCTCGAGGTCTAGTATTCGGAGAAAAATAGGTTCGAAGAAAAGTACCGGCAGATGTAGGTGTTGTGGCACGGGGAAGCTAGCTGTGGGTTCGATCTCTAATTCTGTCTGACTTGATTTTTTTTAAAGATTCGAAAAATGTGTAATGTAATACCAATTTGTATGTAAAAATGATGAAAAAACCGACAAATTATTCCGAATATTTGGACAAAACTTAAAATTCGAATGTTCAGCATGATGCTGTCTTAAAAAACGCAAATTTTGTGTCTATCTGTCTGTCGGTGTTTTCGAATATTCGAATGTTCAAAAATCCCGGAACTTGATTATGTTTATAGTTTTTGCTGAACTTTGACCTTGTTTTTCTTGAACCCCAGACATCGAAGACAAAAACGGAGTATGTATTTGGAATCAACGTTCTCTCAGCTTTCCAATGATATAGGTCACGTCACATAGCTCCGAACATGACCTGCCCTAGTTAAACGGTTTCAAATTCCCTTATAGAATGTTCCTTTTTTTCTCCCAAAGTCTGTGAAAAACGTTTAGAAACCGAAAAAATGGTTTTGAAACGTTCCTGTTGCAAAACGGATGGTTTCAAACCGTCCTATTTAGAGCAAGTTCCCAAACCCCGACCCACCACTCGATGATAATTCTCATTTCTTGCCAAATCTGACGGCTCATGAGCCAATATATATTGATAATCCGACGAATTCGTCGGATCATGTGACCAAAACCATCGAAACTCCGCCCACTTGCATCCGTTGAACAGAAGAGACATGGCTGAGATGAAAAGGAGAGGTTTGAACGCTTTGGAAGGGGAGGAGATGCTGGAGAGAGGTCGCAGGATTGCCTGTAATGAATTGAAGCTGAAAATCAGATCAAAACAACCCAGAAATAGCAGAAATCGGCTGAGATCGGTTGAGATCGGTTGAGATCGGCTAAGATCGCAAAATATAGAATATCTCTCTGAAAAATCGATATTTTGAGTTTAAAACAGCAAAAAAATCGGTCAGAATCAGTTTAGATTGCTCGAGATTGGTTGAGATTGCAAAACTTGAGATTCAGATCAAAAATCGCTGAAATCTAAGTGTTTTTAGTCTAAATACTACCCGAAACGGGCAAGAGTACGGTTGAAACGTTAAAAAAGGGCTGAAATGCCATATTTTTAATTCAGATTCAGACTTGAGTCTTCCGCCTTCTGTCTAGAGGAAAAATGTGTTTGCCTGCTTGAATTTAGTGATATTTTTGAGGTTATTTTGCAGCAAAGCAGGTTGTATCTAAAAATAACTAAATTCAACTCAAATTCTCATTACTCCTTCGTTTTTAGCCTTCCCGTTCCCGGTTATTATTCCGGGCGGTTCTGACTACATAGAAAAGTGATTTTAAGAAAAAATCAAACATTTTTGGATTTCAAATAACAAGTTTTTTACTAAGAAAGTTAGTGAAACAGTACACTATTATGGGACTTCGAATTTCTTGATAACTACTTCAGAAGACTACATAACCTGGTTAAAAGTAGATCAGTGAGATAGGACTTGTCAGGATCTACATTTTCGTATATTTTTCAGCTCATAATGTTGAGTTTGAAAAAAGTTCAGATTTAAAATGGAGATCCTGCACCTTGATACTTTTCCTGATGTTCAGAATTTTCTCACCAAAGTTCTGTAGCATGTATAACAGAATTTCAGACCTGCCTTTCCTATTTTTGGAACATTGAAACAGGCAAATAATTTGGTGGAAAAGGTCGTTATCAATTTGTACCAGTTCTATTCCGGGAGCGGTTTTAATAAGGGACTTACCCGATGCCTCTGTATCGATATGAAGCAAATCGTCCAAATGCTTGCACAATTGAATGCCAACAGTAGTGGTGACAGTAGTCCAGTGGATAGGTACGCGAGTTGGCCTAAAAATTTCAGATTTTCTTTTCATTTTTTGAATATTTCTTATCCAGTTACAGTACCCAAAGTAGAATATGGTGTTGATTGTGAGAAGTCATGGAGTGCCGGGAGAAACAAGACTAGAAATGAGAAGAATAATTGGAAGCAGTCGCAGAACGACAGGAATATGAGGGCAGGAACCAAAGGGTGTCCCCGTGTGGAGAAAAAGACGATGAGGCAGCCGATATTGAGGATTAGACCTGGAAAATCACACATTCTCAGACAATTTTTGAATGATAGCGCTCACCAACACCACAGACGAGGGGTAGCAGCCATAGATTGAGTATACAGCCGAAGAAACGCGTTCCGAACTCCTCCGACACGCACATATCTGGAATATAAAAATGTTGGGAATGTCAGAGAAACGGGGGGGAAAGATTTTGAGATTTACAAAATCAAAAATGAAAAAAATTGCCGTTTCGACCAGATCTGGGACTTGGATTTGTTGTATTTGATGAATGGTTAAAATGATCTTTCAACAATTCTAACTAGGGGAGGCCTCCAAGTGACCGTGGAGTTATAGGATGTGACTTATATCATTGGAAAGCTGAAAAAACGCTGATTCCAAATATATATTCAGTTTTTGTCCTTGAGGTTTGATATTCGGAGAAAAATGGGGTCAAAGTTTGGAAAAATTGCAAAATATTGCCTTTTTAATACGCAAAAATTGCAAAAAATTGCAAAACTATTCACTGTTTTTCCTAACTTTGACCTTGATTTTCTCGAATACCAGGCCTCGAGAGCAAAAACTGAATATATATTTGGAATCAGCGTTTTTGCAGCTTTCCAATGGTATAAGTCACGTCTTATAACTCCACAGTCAATTGGAGGCCTTCCCCCTAGTAAGAGCTTTGCGAAGGAGCTATTTAATTATTAATTCAATTTTTGAAACAAGAGCTGGTCTGATTCAAAAACGTCCTGATTGGTTCTGAAACGACGTCCGGTTTTGAAGTGTCTACTTGAGATATTTGGCGGTGTAATAGTATAATCAAGGGCTGTTCTTCTTTCTCAAAAATTTGAAACAGCAATTTTTACAAAGCGATTCAACCAAACGGTCAGAATTTTGGAACGCTTCCTATTCTACTGCTCCTTTACAAGGCTGGCTGAAAAATGAAGAAGCAATAACTATTTTTTGGGTGCTAATAGTAAAGAATAGAACAAAGTTTGTATAATTAAACTATATTTTGAGACGCAATTTAAATGAAACAAGGAGGGTTTTTATTCAAATAAATGCAAACATTTTTCAGCGAAATGAGGTTCGAGTGGTTATAAAAAGTCCAGTTTCAAAGTGTCCAACTTTAATGCAATTCCTGTAATGAGGGCAATCAGCTGAATGATATTTCAGACAGTTATTTTTAGTTATGCTTATTAAGAAACAGAGAAATTTTTGTAGGACGTTTCATACCCGAGGGACACTTCAAAACCAGAACATCTCTCAACTCAATTTAGATAACCCTGAAGACGCGTCAACGGCGCCCCAGTCTCATTGATTTTTTTGGTATTTTTTTAAATTGGAACTTTATATAGTCTGAGATGGCTTTGGCGGGAACTCCGACTCTTTCTAAAAAACGCGTCGATAGTACGCCAGCACCAAATGAGATTTTTCGTTTTTTGACTGTCTGGGGTGTTTTTGACGCGTTTTTCAAATAAGAATCATAAAAACTAACACGCAAAATTCTTGAAAAGGAGGAATTCGGAATTTCTCTCAATCCTGTTCTAGAACGACTGAAACTAGTGTCAAATTGTCCTAGTTCTAAAACGTCCTGGTTACAGAAGGTAGTACTGGAGGTTTCAATGCGTTGGTTTATCGGGTTTTGAGATGTTCCTGAAACTCGCCGTTTTGAAACCCAGAGACACCTCAAAACCGGTTTCAAAACGTCTCTAGAGCAGTGTTGAAATTAAAATTATTGAAAAGAAAAACACATGAGGATAAAACACAAAATCCGATAATTCTCTTCTCCCCAAATCCTTGGCTAAGCAGGTGGGTGGAGAGTGGTGTCCACATATTTTTTTTCGAAAAAAGGCTGTTTGTTGTGATGACACCCCCACGGCAGCCAGCTAAGCGAGCTCAAAGAGAGAGGGAAAGAGTATTTATTCAAATTGGACTCGAAAATTTCGAAAAAAAAAAGAAAAGATGAGAGAGAGAGAGATGGAGGGAGCGGGGCACTTTAATTCTCGATATTTGTCTTTCTTTTTTTTCATATTCTTGGAAAATTTTAAGTAGAAAAGGGTGGGTTCAGAAGGAATAGAAAAGGATGGGACGTTTTAAAACCGGTTTCAGAAAATCATAGTTTCAAAACGGTAAATTTCTGGGACAATTCGAAAATAGAGTTTTGAAAGTCCCGGTTTGGAAGCTTGAAGGGGTTTTGAAACTTCCAGTACCTTTTGCAATCAGGACGTTTTAGAACTGGGACATTTTGAAACTGAGAAGACGTATTTAGTTGCGAGATGTCCTGGTTTTGAAGAGTCTCCCAGTTTCAAATCGTCCCGCCGGTTATGAAACGTCCTACCTACAAAAATTTCTCTGTTTCTTACTAAACATAACTAAAACTAGCTGTTTGAAACATTATTCAGTGGATGCACGACTCACTTTTTGCATTAAACAAGTGGTTTCAAACTGTAAGGACACTTTAAAACCGGACGTTTTATAACCATACCGATCCAAAGCCCCTACATAGATTGAAATCTATACTAATTGTCTACTAGTTATGAAACAGGGTTAAGATAACGTCTCGAGACCAAATTAAAAAAAATGAATAGACAAAAGAAATTCAAATGATATGAGCTAAAGAATAATCAGAAACAAGAACATTTAGATATTGGTACCTAACTTGAAACCGTAGAATAGTTAAATGAAAACGTATTGCAATTAGCATACTTGCAACCGGGCCTTGTCCGGGCCGTGAGCGGGCCTTTGAATAACTCGCTTCGAAATGAAAATTTTCTAGTCGATCAACCTGTCAAATTATAGATCTCGGTGAGCTCTACTCAAATCTATTTTCATTTTTACTGTGCGTTCAGTGAGAGCCGCAGTACAATCCATTTAGTGGCCGGGCCGTGATTCAAGGCCCGGCTGTTCACGGCCAAAAAAAAACAGTTATCCACAACAAAGTCACTGAAAATAGGTGTTAAAAATCCTACCTACAAAAAATTCTCTGTTTCAAACTAAACATAACTAAAACTAACTGTCTGAAATATTATTGAATAGATCCAATGCCTATTTGCAACTTGAGTTTCAGCTTCAGCTTCAAATTTAGTCAATTTGGGTCAAAAAATCCAATCTAACTTGAATAGGAGGCATTCCGGAAGATTCTGTCTACGGGAAGTGAAAAATCCAAATAAAAACGACTAGGGAGACAGGACAGGAAGAAGAATAGCGTGAGAAAATGGACCTTTTGGAATTGGAACACACACATACTATTCATCTTTTGCATAGATTTCTGGTAGGGCGTCTAGGAGTGAGAAGAATTTTCGAAAAGTCACTTAAAGGAGGTGAGAACTCAAAAAAAAGTTTGGCCTCAAAATTTGGTAAGTGGTTGAACTGATGGTTCTGAACTCATGACCGAACGTGTATGGGTACAAAACCCCAACCGGCTGAGCTACACGGCCGAGAACGCGGCCGCCCACTCGAGGCTGTGATAAATGTGGGTGCCTCTCAATCACAATTTGGATCACAATTTTTTTGCGTTCTCACCTCCTTTAATTATAATTTAAAATGGAAAAGGCTTCAAGTGAAAATGTATCAGCTCCGCACTGTTCTTACAACTGCGCTCCACCGAAATGCCCGTCTCTTTTTCTCTGATTCTCTCAATTTCGCACACTATTTTCTTGGGTTTCAGTGGAGCGCGGTTGTAAGAAGCCTGACCTGCTAATTTAAGAATGTTTTAACATCATTTGGAGAAAATGGGTGGAGACGAACACATGAAGCACGGAAGAAACATTGGATATAGATATTTCGTATTAATTCTTCAGAACCTTGTGGAACAGTGATTAATTTTTTAAATAACACTTTTTCCTTTGCAAATGACCACATTTACCAGTCAGACAACAATTGTTTGAAAAATGGGTGGATCACAGCTAACTTTTTCAAAAAAATATGTATGATTTATTAAACCAAAGGACTAAATAAAAATCTTAGAGAATTATTGAAACAGGAAAAAGAAAATGCACCGCCACGTGTCTGAAAAGTGGGCGGAGCTTAAGCGGGCGGACGTAGTACAGATCACTCATTAATAAGAATCTCATCTGATTCAGCACAGAAATTTTTTTTTTAAATTTAAAATTTGCTATTTCAAAACTTGTGAAATAAAAACTTTGTGCAGATCTAAAATAAAATAAAAACGAATTTAGCAAGAAAAAGTGGGCGGAGTTTAACCAAAGAAGCATTCAATTAAATCAAACATGATCTGAAGTGCTGCGAAATACAAAATTTTTGAAACAGGGAAAAAATTGGTTTCGGAAAAAAATTCCGTTTCAAAGATTTAAAAAATTTCTGTTTTTCGGTAATAATACTCGTTCGGTGCAAATATAACTACATAACAACAAATTGTATCTAGAAGAAATGGGCGGAGCTAAATTTTGAAATATTTTTTCAAGTTTCGACAACTAGAATAGTTCAAAAGTGTTTGCTAATGGCCTTATTACAAAAAAAATTAAATCTGGAAAAGTGGGCGGAGCCTATTATTCCTTAAATTCAATTCATTTATTGCTCAGTTTAGCACAGGGCTCAAAAGCAAAAAGTGACGATTCCAGAAGTGGGCGGAGTCCCCTCTCTGAGATCAAAAATTTTGAGATTTGCTTTCAAATCTCTACACACATCCGATTTGATGATCTTATCATCTTAAATACTATGTGACACTATAAAATGTGGTTAATGTGGTGTAGAAAAAACTAGAAATTGATGCAGTGTAAAAAATATGAAAATGTGTGTGTGTATGAGAAGGTGTGACTAAGGGAGTAAGGGAGCAACACAAATCCGATTAGAGAGAGAGAGAGAGAGAGAGAGAGAGAGAGAGAGAGAGAGAGAGAGAGAGAAATCAAATTGTTTAGGTCATCATTGAACTTCCGGATGAACATTCAAAGAGAGGAAATAGGCGAAAGATTGAAATTGACTACAAAACATGTAATATTATGCAAAAATTGCTCTAAAAACGCGTCAAAGGAGCGCCAGTTCAATGAAAGTGAGAATCGGGGCGTCTCCGGCGCGTTCTGAGGCTACAAACTACCCAATTTTGCTAAAAAAGTGGTTTAAAACGCGCTAAAAGTGCTACTGATTTGGTAACAAAACTTCTGAAACGAACGCGCCAAAGGTGCGCCAGATTCGTGGAATCTAGGGTATGGAACTTCCAAAAGGCATAAAATACGTTAATTTTATATCAACAAAATTGGACGAAAACGCGTCAAAGGTGCGCCAGTTGAAAGATCCAAAGATTCCAAGATTAGAGACAGAGATTAGGCTTAAACACTTGAATTTCAGGAAAAAATTGGTTAAAAACGCGTCAAAGGTGCGCCAGTTTTGAGGGATCTAAGATTAGAGACATAGAATAGGCTGAAAACAGGTATATTTTATGCAGAAAACATTATTTTGAAAACGCGTCAAATGTGCGCCAGTCTTTAGGAGTCTAGGATCAGGAAGTATTTAAAATATGCTTAAAGCAAGAATTTATCGCAAAATTGGTTAAAAACGCGTCAAAGGTACGCCAGACTTGGCAACAAAGCATTACTATGGAATCGCGTCAGAAGTGCACCAGTTAGTGGTACGAAAGAATGGATGGGTTAGGACACCAAATAAGCTTAAAACAAGTTAATTTTAATTCCAAAACTGTTTGGAAAACGCGTCAAAGGTGCGCCAGTTGGAAGATCCGAAGATTCCAAGATTAGAGACAGAGAATAGGCTTAAAACACGTTAATTTTATACCAAAAACTGTTTGGAAAACGCGTTAAAGGCACGCCAGATAATGGTTTTGCAAGATCTAGCTTTAGGGACATAGAATAGGCTTAAAACATTTAGTTTTATACAAAAATTGGTTGAAAACGAGTCAAAGGCACGCCAGAAAATGATTCTACGTGAATGTCTGAATATTTGAAAAAAATCCAAATAACTTATATTTCTTTCGGAACATTATTTAATGAATACTGTTCCAGAATATTGGAAAAATTCAGAAACAGTATTTTTTATTCAATGAACATCGTTTCTCTTATTTAGGCAAGTTGGGTACAAACTACAAACTACAGAATTCCAGGAAAAAGTTCTTGTATTACTAATGAAAGAACAGCCAAAATTTCAATATTTAACACTTTACTGTTTCAAAGAATAAAATAAAAAGAACTGAAACAGCGAAATTTATTAGTTCAATAATTCTAGTCACTGCAAATCGTGTTTTTTGGTAAAGGATGGCGCACCTTACAAGGGAACCTTTTAAGTGGTCCTTAATGCCAGCAAAAACGACCTATACAGGTCGAAAGAGCATGTTTCAAAACCTATAAATCAACTTTCAAAAGTTGCTTCCGTGACCTGTAAGTGGGTGAAATCTCGACCTGAAAATTAATCAATTTTACCATACATTTGCTGTTTCTCCTACCACGTTTGTAAAGGCTACGGCGACAATATAAAAACGTGTTCGAGTGGCGCAGGTGGTTAGCGCCTAGGCAATTTTGCGCTGGTTCGATCCCTCTACTGTTTTTTCTTTTTTCGTTTGATATATTTTTCCTTTTTTCAGTGTTTTTTGGAAGTTATTATTAAAGCTTTTCGGATTCCACCTGGTGGCACCTTTCAACCGGAACATCTTTCTTATAATCATCAGTTCAAAGGGATTCAGATGGAAATCACGTTGATGGTGGAATCCGAAAAACTATAATATAATGATAACTTCCAAAAAACACTGAAAAAAAGGAAAAAATATATCAAACGAAAAAAAAAGAAAAAAACAGTAGAGGGGATCGAACCAGCGCAAAATTGCCTAGGCGCTAACCACCTGCGCCACTCGAACACGTTTTTATATTGTCGCCGTAGCCTTTACAAACGTGGTAGGAGAAACAGCAAATCTATGGTAAAATTGATTAATTTTCAGGTCGAGATTTCACCCACTTACAGGTCACGGAAGCAACTTTTGAAAGTTGATTTATAGGTTTTGAAACATGCTCTTTCGACCTGTATAGGTCGTTTTTGCTGGCATTAAGGACCACTTAAAAGGTTCCCTTGTTAGGCGCGTTTTGAAATCTAAACCTCTTCCAAAATTTGGTTTCATTAGAAATTTGATTTGTGTATTATCAAAAGGACCACTCAAGATATCAACTGAATACCATGTTTCTTTGAAAAAATAAATATTTGAAACGGTGAAAATTTGTTAGTGTAGGCATTTTCAAACACAATTCAAAATCGTAACTAAGCATTTTGAAGCGATGAAAATTGTGTAACTGACCAGTATGCAGGGTTGGGAAATTCCGGGCCGGACTGGGCCGGGCCGGGCCGACTGAAGAATTTTCCTCGGCCCGGCTTCTGTAGAAATTTGAAATATTTTCAAAAAAAATATGAATTTTTTGGAATATCAATAAAAATTGAAGTGTACGAGAATATTGGAGAATTTTAACTATTTTTTGATGAAAATTTCAAAAATATTGCACATTTTTGAATCCGGGCCAGCCGGGCCGGGCAGGAGCTGATGAGTCGGCCCGGAATTGCCCAACTTTTTTTTGCCAGCATGGTCAATACCAGGGGAAAAAACGTCATAGTTTCAAAACGACATAGTTTCTAAATGTCCCAGTTACAGAACGTCATTGTTGTTAATCAAGAAAACATAGACAACTGAATTTTCACAAAAACCAATATCAGGACAAAACATTTTGAAACCAGCATAGTGATCATTATGGAACCTAGCCAGTCTGATAGATTTTTCATGTCTGGGGTGCCTTTGACGCGTATTTGCCTGGAGCAACTTTCAAGAAACGCGTCAACGGCATGCCAGAGTCAATTAAGATTTGGCCGATTTTTCAGGTTTTTGACTGTCTGGGGTGTTTTTGACGCGTTTTTTCAAATCAAAATCATAAAAGTTTAGTTGCAATTGTTTTCGAAACGTCACAGTTCAGACACCAAAGTCCACTTCCCAAGGAATCCCAGGAATTCTCCCCAATGCAGAAAATGCACACACTAATTGAGTTCTCTTGAAGGCATCGAAGAGAGAGGGTGGTCGCATATACATAGAAATATCTCTTCCTCTTTTTTCTCTTCGTTACCTTTTTAGTATTGAGAAATGGAGGTTTGTCACGCAATTCAGTCATATTTTTTCGATATTTACTGGCGGGGAAAAAGCGTTTATTTGAAACGGCGACAGGAAAATGTGGTGGCTTGGTGGTCAATGGGATTCGGTCACTTGGGAACTGGTTGGGACATTTTGAAACTCTAAAATCAATGTGCACAGTTTCAAAACGTCCCATGGCTTTAGGACACGTAGCAGACGTACTGAGCCGTTTTGAAACTCTGAAAATTGCAATTTTTGCCTGAAAATCGCTGTAAATCGGTCAATATTTATAGTTTTTTGAATTCTGAACGCAGATTCAGATTCCTCACATCTTCAGCTATCCAGTCATATCAAACTTGGACATCTGGATACACATACAAACATTTTGAAACCGGGAGACCGGGAGTCCCGATTTTGATATGATTGGAAAGCTGAAAACGTGAGGATTCGGAATCTGTGTTCAGAATTTTGAAAATGTGAAAATTGACCGATTTACAGCGATTTTTGCACAAAATATTGTGATTTTCAGACAAAAATCGGTGTATTTTTTTCGAAAAGCTAAATCCCCTCCGTTTCACTTTGAGGTTTCCTTTATTATGTTTTTTCGAGAGAATTCTCAAATTATTATTCTAAAAAGTATTTATAGGGAAGGAATTACGTCAATATACACATATATTGTGAGCTAAATAAGGAAACAGGAATGACGAGGGAACTTTGATATGGAAGCTAATTTGGGATACGGATCAGTGTTGAGAGCGGAATACAGACGTACAAGGCAAATGGAAAAATTGAACTTTTTCGAGTCGCGTTGCGTGTGCGTCGCGGTTTGTGTTGAAGATACGTCAAATTAACGTTTGGCACAGTGCCAACCGTTGAGCGCGTTTTCGACACAAATTGTTATGGCTGAATGACGATTTTGTCCTTATTTTGTTGTAAAACCTCATAAAAAATGATCAGAATTATGTTAAATTTTGCTTTTTGGTGATAGCTTTGCTCTAAAAACCTCAAAACACACCGTACAGTATCGTCCAAAAGGTTGTAAACTTTGGTCGTTTTCAGTTGAAATTGGCCAACTTTGAGAGTATGTTACGGTAATACTAATTGTCCCATCAAGTAGATTTTTATGGGATCAAACAGACCAAGTCTAGAACTCTATTTTTGTAGTTGACAATTTTTTTGTACGGGCACTCCCTAGCAAGTTACACACCGACAAAGTAATTTCTCCCACAAATCCGTGAATTTCAGTTGAAAATAGTGCAATTTTTGAGCTCTGGTCTCAAAATAACCTTAACTCTCTAGGGAGTGTCCGTACAAAATAGTTGTCAACTACAAAAATGGAACTCTACTTTTGATCTGTAGGATCCATAAAAAATTTATTATGTGGAACAATTAGTGATACCGTAACACCCTCTCAAAGTTGGTATATTTCCACTGAAAACGGCAAAAATTTACAACCTTTTGGACGGTACTGTAAATTCGAGTACGCGGACAAATTTATAAAGCTGATGTTGCTAAACGACCAGTTCGAAACGTCTCCGTCATGCCGTCTAATCACGCTATACTAAAATGTTCTGTCTCAAATATATAATTAAAGAAATAACTGTTTCGCTCCTTTAGTTCAAATCGATTTTCACGCATTTTTGGTGAAAAATAGTGATTTTTAGCTCAAAAATTATTGAAAATTCAATATGCTAAATGGGTCCTAGTCATAAGCAATATCAAATATTGAAAAAAGAAAGTTGTACGGGCTAAGTAGGGAGCTAGATAATCTGAAAATCTGAAAATCTGAAAAATCCTCGGATTTGGAGATTTCAAAGGGATTTTTTGGTTTTTTGAAGGTATGATTTCATGAGTATGAGGATGATTTTTTGGTTTTGAGATTAGGAAGACTAGGGACGGTTTGGAACCATGACACTGGGAGCTGCTCAGAGCTGCTCAAGTTTCAAAAAAATGCTCAAAAACGCGCCAACGGCACCCCAGTTTTTAACAGCAGGCCTGATAAGTTAGTTTTGATGGCTTTCGGCCCATTTTTGACTGTCTGGGGTGTTGTTGACGCGTTTTTCAAACCGGAATCCAAAAATAGCTTTCAAAAACAGTATCCTCGTCATTCCCTTTTCCTAATTCAGCTTATATCAGGAAATTGACATAACATGAATTTTTAAAATTTCGGTCATTTTGGACGAGACACTATTTTTTGTCCGAAAATTGATGTAGATCGGTCAATTTTAACATTCTAAACACAGATTCAGAATCCTCACGTCTTCAGCATTCCAATCATATCAAAAGCGGGACATCTGGACATCCTAGCACAAACAGACACCTCTCAAGGTCTCCCCGTTAGAAAATGTCTGTATGTGTGTTCAGATGTCCAGGGTGTCAAAATTTGATATGACTGGATAGCTGAAGACGTGAGGATTCTGAATCTGTGTTCAGAATTCGGAAATTGTTCAAATTGTCCGATTTCCAGCAATTTTCAGCGAAAAGTAGACATTTTCAAAGCGTCCCTAAAACTATTGATTTCTCATGAATACCATTTAAAAAATAAGAAGAAAACTAAAATTTCTGAAAAAAAGAGAATGAAAGAATCCCCTCATTGAATTTCGGAACTTTTGACACAAAATGAAGCCATTTTTCTCAATTTTCTATGATTGTAAGGATTCCCCTGGTTACGAAATTCTGATGATATAAAAGTGCGATTTCTGGATTTTAAGAAATGTTATGAAGAATTGAGAGCTAGGACGTTTTGAAACTGAATCAATTGCTTGACAAACGCGCCAACGGTGCTCCAGTTTATGAAAAATCACGCAAAAACGATTTAGTAAACGCGCCTACGGCGCCCCAGACAACTAAGGAATTGGTTTTTTGCTAAGGACGTTCCCCAATGGTTTCTAAGTGTCCCCATTTGCAGAATGACAAAAAGCGTCTACGGCACGCCAGACCCTGGAAAAGCCAAATGAGCTCCGCTGAAACTATGAAAATGAGACAATGGAAGTTGCAAAAGTTACGTCATAAAATGAAGAAGAGAGACTTGTCATTTTCAGGGGGTGTCCTGATTGGAATGAGTAGTGAAATAATGTAGACATGAAGGAAATTATGGGAAAGGGTAGTCATGAAAGAATTAGAGACGAATTGGAATGGAAAATTATTTGGGAAAGTTTTGAAACAGTCAAAAAATTGAGAACTTTGAATGTCCGCGCCCGGAAGAGGGCAAAGCTGACGATACCAAAAGTAGTGTATCTCGGGTCAAATTTTTCTTAGAAAAAAGCTGAAAACAGATACAGAATCCTCAGCATTTCAGCTTTCTATTCATATAATTGTTTTTTTTCACAATCCGTTCAAATATATTATTGTGAGCGATCAAAGGAGGGCATCCAAAAATGAACTTTTCAAAAATGTTGTATCTCAGTTGATTTCTATTGTATCACTGTTTTGAAGACATATTCAGAATCCTCACAAATTCAGCTTTCCAGACATATAAATATCATTTCTAAAATCTCAGTTAATTCAAAACTGACTCTGTGGAGATGGGGCGGAGTTCTAAGCCTGTGCTAAAGTTTTCAAAAAATATGAAAAGTAAATTGTACGGGAACGACTGTAATTGCGTTCCAGAGAACACGTATATCTTGTGTAAAACCGTAAAAAATATCATTTCGAGATGAAACATTGCAAAAGTGAAAGATTCTTCTAGAAGACTGAAAGTGTGAAGAAAAAAAAACCTGAAGCAAGTCGGAAAACAGATTCAGAATCCTCACATTTTCAGCTTTCCAGACATATAAGTATCATACTTAAAATCTCTATTTATCATAGCAGGATTCTTGTGTAAAACAATTTTTAGAAAGTATCGAAATGCAACATTGTAAAAGTAAAAAAAATTCTAGAAAACTGAAATTGTGAAACAGAAAAAAAACATAAATGGAGGTAAGAAATCAAAAATTTTCTTTTAAATTAATCTAGTTTTTTTCATTGTTTCAAAACGTTTCTTTCAAATTTTCGGGATAAACGAGAAATTGCTTTCACTCATAGATCTACGGAACACATACAGCATGAACGCTATCAAAGCGCGTCACAGGCACGCCAGGATCATTTTTAGGTTAAAAATTCGTTTGCATTTGAAAAAATTAGTGATGACCATTTATTTTTGTGCAGGGGGGAACGAAAATTATGCATAAAATTATTCGGTGGTTTCCTAATGAGTCAAATAAGGGGAATTCCTGGAAAAAACTGAGAAAAACGGCGTTTGTCGACCCCTTTTTCCGAAAAATATTCCAAAAATAATAAATTTTTGCCATTTCAAAATAGTTTAAAAAATTTTATGTTCACAACATTTTTCAGTTGATTCTTTGAATAATTCAAGCAGAAAGCATAATCCGAGAAACGATTAAAATGCTATTTTCTAAATCCCACCTCTCTTATGTGGTGTCAAAAAGCATGGAAAAAAGAAATAAGAGAAAATATATATATTCAAGAATAACAGGCAGTGCTGAAAAATAGAAAATATAGAAAAATATATAAGAGAAGGAAGAGGAAATGATGATTGGGGGGGGGGAGCAGGCAGAAAAAAACAAGGTTCGGTGACACTTTCTTTGTAAACAGGAGTTCAAGCACTGAGACGTTTCAAAACTGAGTGGTGGTTTTGAAACGGGAAAAAAGGAAGATATTGTTTAGTTGCGAAACGTCACCCGGTTTTAAAACGTCATTGGTGTCAAAATGAGTTTAAGACACCTTGTAAGGACCAAAAAAAATCACAGTTTCAAAAATAAGAATTTAAAATTTTTAAATTTTTTGAACAAGTTATTCTATATTGTCGGATGTGGACTATTTCAGAGTATGAAGCTCATTTGGAATACAAATTTCGTTGAAATAAGACTTTTGGCGCCAAAATTGCCCTTCTGGCTACAAAATGACATTTTCTAGAACGTCGCCAGATAGAACAGAGAGAAATGAATTGTGTTGTGGGAGGGGCTAAAGTATTTCAGCTGAAAAAAACTTGAAATTGCATAACATCAAATCTGGAAAATTTCGAAAATCTATAGAAGTTGGCTCAAATTCCCTTAAACTGGTGAGAATTGACTAAAAATGACAAAACTATACAAAAAAAAATCCTCGAAATCAGACAAAACGGAAAAGACTGCACATTGACTCCAAACATCCCGGGTTTGTTGGAAAACGAATAATTTTTCTAATAGTGAAATCAGCTTTCTTCAGAGGTTCCAGATTAAACGGGCTCTCCTGACTTCCTTGTTAATTGAGATCGGTTTCCAAACGTCTTGGTTTTAAATTGGCATAGAGTTTATGTTTCAAAGAATTGATCTAGTTCATAAAACACTTTTTGGGTCTCCCCATAACACTTTGATTATGCAAAATGGGGATTTCCCTCTTCTTTTTGGTCCCCAGACAGACTTTTTATTAGAAAGGACATATGTCCCCACACTAAAGACCACTGAGACCTTAGAATAGGGAAATGATCGGATGACTTCAAAACTGTCTAAAACGTGTAGAAGAAATTTCAAGTAAACATCTTGAATCAGTAATTTTTTCTAATTCTAGGAAACTTTAATAATTGACGCAAACGCACGATTCCAATATTTGATCTCGAAATTTCAAATTCCCAAAGAATTCTTTTAAAAATTAAAATTTCGTGCCAAAACTAGTCAAAAAATGAAATAAAAGAGCGGGGAGGAGGAGGGGGATAATACGATTTCCGAGTGCACACGAGAGAATTCTTTGTTCTTTTTTTCTTCTCACATTTTTCGGGACATTTTTTTGAATATTATAATGGAAACCACAGGAAGAAAATAGGGGACGGAAGGGATTTGCAAAGGGTGTAGTCCGGGGAGTGTCTCTTTTTTTTTTATTTTTGGGGTTGGTTCCTTGAAACTGAACTTTTAGACTACAGATTGTTGAAGAACATCGCGAAAACGCGTCAACGGAATGCCAGATAACTTCAAACAACTGAAAAGAGTAAAATATGGAAACGCGTCAACGTCGCGCCAGATAGTTTTGATTAAAAACTGGGGGAAGA
This sequence comes from Caenorhabditis latens, assembly GCA_002259235.3. Lineage (NCBI taxonomy): Eukaryota > Metazoa > Nematoda > Chromadorea > Rhabditida > Rhabditidae > Caenorhabditis > Caenorhabditis latens. Next base: position 19,255,592 of record CM056095.1, read on the forward strand.
AAAACGATTTTAATTATTTTAGTAACACACTCAAGCGCGCCAACGGCACGCCAGACAACGTTCGACAACTAAAAAGTGGGAGAAAATGCGGTCTTTATGACCTTTGTAAAACGTTATATCAAAAAAGCGCGCCATAGGCACGCCAGATTTGAAAGGTTTGATCAAAATAAGTCTGATACTATAAAATGGTCTATATAGAATAACTGAAACCTCTAACAGGACAAATGTCTGGAGACCATTGATTATATGTATGTATGTAGAAGGAATTCGAAACGGATTTCTAGTTCAAAATCATGAAAAATAGGAATGATTATGATGGAATTTAAAGGAGAAGCCATTTTTGTTATTTTCATCATCATATGTCGTTCTGATTTAATGAATCAGGGGGAACTGGGGGTAACAAAAAATAAAAAAATTTCATATGTTGAAATTTTTAAGCTCCGCCCTTAAAACATCTTTCAATGCTTATTTAAAAAAAATTGGGACTAGGCTTCTATACATTTCAAATAATGTATACCCAACAAATTGAGGAACATTAAAAAAAAAAATTTGAGAACTGTTTCAGAATTATATCAAGATTCATGAACAAAGATAGCAGGTACTACTTCCTTAGCAAATTTTTGTTTTTCATTTTACGTTTATAAGCAATTTTTCCATACTTGCAAACCGGGCCGGCTCGTAACTTTCTTCAAACGCAATATTATGAGCTGAAAAATATACCAAAATGTAGATCTCGGCGAGATCTATGTCACTGATATAATACGGGGCGGATGGCTTTTTTGACTTTTTTCGCGTTTTTTGGCACTTTTTCCCGGCCCGTGGCACATTAATGAATAGCCATCCGCCCCGTATTATATCAGTGACATAGATCTCGCCGAGATCTACATTTTGGTATAGTTTTCAGCTCATGATATTGCGTTTGAAGAAAGTTACGCGCCGGCCCGGGTCGGCCCGGTTTGCAAGTACGAATTTTTCAGGGTCTCGGTTTCAAAACGTCCTTGTTCTCAATTCTAGAAGCTTACTGTTTCAAGGAAAAAGCAAAAATTTGTCGACAACTTAATGAGATTGCTGGTATTCTCATTATAGAGAAAAGTTGAGTTTGAATTACTGTTTCAGAATTATTTTATGGTTCATATACAAAAATGTGCAGGTACTTCATTTCATTCAAATGTTGCTTCACATATTTTTCAAATAATTTAAATTTAGAAAAACAGAAAATAATTACTATTTCAGCAGAATCAGAAATAGTTTAGTGTGATAAGGTGAATTTGATAGGCATACGTAACAAAAGGAAGCTTTTACAGAGTTATAACTTTAGATATTAGGAAACATACTACTGTTTAAAAATGACATGTTTTAAATCGAATCTCTGAAATCGACTGAAAATGACTAGAAATTGGTTGAAAACTCCATAAAATCGGTGAAAACCAATTAAAAATGACGGGACCTGTCAAAAACCTCGAAATCAACTAAAAATGCAGTGAAACATGACTCTAAACTACAGTTTTGGGTTTAAATAAGCTGGAATGGAACACCGAACCAAGAAAACGGTCAGAACCCAGCTGTATAAATTTATGGAGTCCTTGAAGCCGAAATTATGTTTAAAACTGTTTTTTCATTACAAGTACTTACAAAAAATCAGAAAACATGAGCGAAGCTTAGGTAATTTATTCGAAAAATATTATTGTTAATTATAAATATGAATAACTTAGGCCAAAATATTTTAAAATTGTTGAAACAGTTAAATTTTCCTGGAAAAATAATGCACTGTCCAATCTTATTATCTCAAAATGGTATTTTTACTGTTTCAAGAAATATTCTATAGAAAATGCAAAAATTTTGTGGTATTGGTCTAGTCACTGTCTCATCATGTATAATTTTGACGTTTTGCAACTACACCGTTCTGAAATTAGGGTCCTCCATGAATCCTGTTTAAAAAAATTCCAATTCAAAAAATCGAAACTAAAATAAAATAAGAGACCAAGATGTATGATGAGTTAGTAGAAGAGAACTCAAGAGAGATTCTCTGAAAAAAAGAAAAAGAAAAAAGTAATAATAATAGTTTGTTTATAAGGGGATGGATCCTCCACCACGACACCCCTGAGGAAACGAAAATGAAAATAGTGTGTGGAGAGGAGAGACGGAGAGAGAAGGAAATGAGAAGAAAAGGAGCTGACATGGGGGGGGGAAATTAGAATAGGGAGAGAGAATGAATTGTTGTGGGAGGAGGTTTTGGCTGAAAATGATCTATAAAATGCAGAAAATCGGTTAAAATTGGCCTAATATAATGAAAATCGGTGTAAATCGATCGAAATAAGCTGAAAATGCATAAAAATAGACCTAAATTTACTGAAATTGACTGATATTTCGAAACTGAGAAAATTTGAAATTGAGGCGAAATTAATGGGATTGTACTCGAAAAGTACCTAGATAAGATTCAAAATACAAATTATTGGAAAAAACGCGTCAACGGCACGCCTGCTAAACTATTTTTCAATACCTACCAGATTGTTTCTTTTCCGAGAAAAAAGGGCATTAGTACCCTTTCCCTTTTTCCTAATTAAAACTCAGAGGAGAGGGATTAGAAGGAGAAAGCGTCCTTTCTTTTTTTGCTGTTTCAATGATCTAGAAATATAACTACATGTTTTGAAACATATAATATAATAACTTTTTGCTTACTTCAAAGTGCGCATCTTAGGTTTGCAGTAAAGCGCATTTATCAACAATCTTCAGGTTTGGCTCTACTGTTATAATCTTAGGACTGCAGTGGAGCGCACTTATCAATATCCTGATTTTAAATTATTTTTTATTGGAGTTTTACAGGAAAAAATGTTCTGTTTCAAAGAAAGTTGAAATGTGTTCCGGATATTGGTTAGTTTCGAATAAAGGCGACACTATTTTAGATTTTCAAATAACTTTTAAGAATAGCGCTCGAAATGGGACGTCCCGCGCGTCCCGGATTGTCATAAAACGGTTAAAAATGAAGGTATATTTTTGAAACTTTGGGAATCGCGTCCCCAGCTATGTCTTCAGATTCTGTGAAAGTTTCACAATTGTTCGACAAAAACTGACAGTTTTCCAAAATTCTCGGAAATAAAAATTTTACTGTTTCTACGAAAACTCAAGTTTTGTTTGAATTTTCAATAGATTAATCTATTGTCATCGATTTTAACAAGTCAGTAGTTCCATTATACAGTAGAGCGCGCTTACTTAATTGCTGGTTTTACAATCAATTTTTACTATTCTCAATGTCATGACCGGCCTGTGACAGGACTATGAAATTATTACTGTCATAATTTAAATTTTCATATATTTTTTTGTGTTTCAGTACAAAGTTAATTATGTTTTCTAAAATTTTGTGGTGATTTATCGAGCAATTTGAAATGAAATCTGATTTCAGTATATCACAATTATAGCAATTCCTAATTACTTTCTAATTATTTAATTACTTTGATGCGTCAGAAATAGAAATTTCACTGAATCTCTATGTTGTGAGTTTATAAATCATTGAAAAATGTTATTTCTGCTAAAAAGGGCCCGGTTCTAAACAGTCCTACTATTTTACAATATCAGTAAAAGTTTTCACAAAAAGAATAAGAAAACTAAGAAATGTAAGACCTAAAACCAGGTACGTTTAGGGAATATATTAAGAGACTCCCATAATCCCCCTTTTTTCTTATTTCTCTCTGAATACATGTTTTGTAATTTGAAGAACAATAGAAGGAGGAGGAAGTGCATTGCATGATTATGATCAAAAATGAGGTATTCGTATCATCAACATCAAGCAGACCTGAAACTAGGCTAAGGACATTTCAAAACTATTTTGGACGTTTTGCAAATATGAGCTCCTCAGAAGTATTATATAAAATCTTAGTTTTTTTTAATTAAACAAATTCAGAAACTGTGAAAATTAATTAAAATAGACTGGATTGACTAAAATGACACATCTTAACACTGCAGGATGGGATAGTTGCAAGATTTCCTTGGATTTTTCAACTGTTTCGAAAACTAATGTTTTGTTTTTTGCAATTAACTTATGTAATTATGGTAAATTAGAAAAAATTGAGAAAAAAAATAGAAATTCACTGCCTCCCAGTATTCACTCAAGTTTTTGTAATTTGGTTGAATTATTTTACTGAAAATAGTTGCGGAATCTACGAAAATTGAAACAAGTTCAACATTAAAAAGATATATGTTGAACATGCTCAAGATAGTACTGATACATAAAATATATGATCAAATATTGATACCTCCGTCTTCGCTCTTTTGTCTACACCGTGGATTCGAAAACTCAGAAAGTCACTAATTTAAATTTGATTTTATTCAGTTTTAACCCGATTTTTTTTCCAATTCGGTACCAATATGAAAAGCATATAATAGTGAGAAGACTTTGCTTGACAGTATGAAATTAAACATTTAAATTTTTGAGCCGTCGTTTCTATTCTTTAAATTTGTTGCCTAATGTATTCATTACCTGGCACATTAGAATTGAAGAAAACGGAACACAATTATAGTTTTTCTGAGAAACAGTAAAAATGTATACTTCCTTGTCTACAGATATTGATACCGTTGGGAAAATCAGGTTAGAGTCTATCAGTTAGCATTTGTTAGCAGTCAGTAGCGACTGAAAATCTCAAAATTTCCAGATTTAGATCTAAAAATGATGGAAATTTGGTCTAAAAGCGGTAATTTTGAATTAAAATTACTAAAACTAAAAAAACTGGAATTCCGATAAAAATTGTGATTACAAATGACAATGCAGAACCAAAATGATAGATTTTTCTAAAATTGAACAATTTTTGGACATCCGGACACTGCATTTGCCTATTTTTAAGGGATTGAAATATTTCCGACTTTTTTTTACATTCTAGACATTTTGATGGCTTAGCTAAAGACTTGTGGAGACTAGGTGATCAGAACATTCCAGTTTCCAAGTGGCTAGTTGCAAAACGTCCAGGAAATATTTAATAAAACGCGGTACAAAAAAATAGGACGTTTTGAAACCGGGAAATTCTGGAACCGTGCAACCAAATACGGTTCCTTAACTTTACAGGAATAACCAATCTGACAGATGTTTGAAATCTATGAACTATTGAAGAAAACGGAACAAAATCTATAGTTTTTCTGAGAAACAGTAAAGAATTTTTACTTCCTTGTCTACAGATATCCGTACCGTTGGGATAGGGTACGTCAGAAAAACAATAGATATAGATGGGATAAACAGGAACTTGCTTATGTATGTGTTCCTGTGTACGAGATCAAAGACCTTATAATTTTGAATTGCAGAAAAAGTATTTGGTATAACAAGTCGAATTAACTAGAGCAAATTGCAAAGCGACGATTGAAACCTTACTGCTTCAGAAAAATTGTATAACATTTTCGATAATTTTTTGAAACAGTGGACTAATGCAAAAACTTCTTCTTGTTAATGTTATTCTACATTCCGGGATGTTATCTAGTAAAACCTGCAGCAAAATGTTCAGTGTTTTTGGCTCCGCCCACATTTTAGGCAAATCTGTATATTAATCGAAGTATGGCGCTATATGAGTGGATGGAGCTAGAAGAATTTGTCTATTTATCCGCCTCTTACCATAGCAGGGGTCTTACAACCACGCTCTATTGAAATCAAAGAAAAATGCGTGCGAGATTGAGAGATTCAGAGAAAAAGAAAAATTTATCAAGGGGGTTCCGGTGAGGAACTGTCACAAGCTAATACAGCCAAATTTTTTAGAATTCAAGACTGGATTCCACCAGGAATCAGTATTTTGATGAAACACTCCCGAGTAAAATAAGGAAAAATGAACTCCGTATCAAAAAAATGAATCAAAACTAATTTTAGCCAATTTCCAGACACGAAACTTCTAAATTTAATAAATCAAATGAACAAGGACACCTCATTTGATTGATTGGAAAAGTGGGCAGTTGATTAGGTTACATGGAAATTCAATCATGTACTTGCTACACACATATGTAATGAAAATTGATCTCCGTTTCAAAATATCCAAATAAAAAGGGGTATTTATTAGTCATCCCTCTACTAGACACCCTTTCCGGAAATAGAGAGGGAAATGTAAAAATAAACAAATTCGGATTTTAATTGGAAGGAGGATGAAAGGACACAAGGAAGGCAGGGGGAGGGGGGAATAATGATTTCATGGAAAACTGAGATAGCAAATAAGGTCTGAAAATGGGAAGATGCATTATTGTGGTTTTGAACCGTCCCGGTTGTAGAACGGCATAAAGAAGATAAAACTCTGAGAACAGAAAAGAAGAGATGAATTTTAAGGAGAAGGCATGCGTGGCGGGACTTCGAAAACAGTCCGGCCCATGTTACTCCAACTCCTGACCCTATCTACAGGGTGGCTAATAAGTATACGACGTTTTGTTTTTGCACTTGTTGGCACTGTGCCATGAAGTATTTTCGAAATGTTTCGAATATTTTCGAAAGTCCAGACACTATTTAAGTCGGCTTTAAAGTTACTTATCTTAATCTCATCTTCATCTCAAGTTATGCGAGCTTTACCTCTCCAACCCACCATCTAGACTTTTTAAAGAAGGGAGTCAAGAGCTTCAAGACTGCAAAACGTTTTGATCTTCCATCAGCAACTGTTTGTACAATGTTGGTTACCTTCAAAAAGCATGAAAGTCTGCAAAAAAGAAAAAAATCCGGCCGACCAGCCACAGTCAACACTTGTAGAACTCAAGGAACAATCAAAAGAAAAATCTCCAGCAATTATGGTATCAGCATAAACAAGATCGCTATGGATCTCAAAATCAGTAGTGAAAGTGTGCAAACCATCGTCAAAAGACAGTTCAACCTCAAATCCTACAAACTGTGCCAAAAAAAGTTATTTTCCGCCCAATCCAAAGCTTCTCGACTTGAAAAATCGAAAAAAGTGCTTGCCGATCAGGAGGTGCGCCGCGTTTCGGACGTGATCTGGATTTCCGTGAGGGTTTTCTCGATTGAACCATTTTCCAATCGTCAAAAGTAAAAAATATTGTTGTCAGAAGCTGACAGAAGGCCTCCGAAACTTTTTTAGGCCCATGACCGCATTTTTATTAAAAGTGTCATAGTACGGCACTCGGTGACATCTGACGGTAGAACTTTGTTGGTTTTCATCAGCAAAAGTACGAAAATCAACTCGGGGGCTACACAAAACTTGGTTTTGAAGGATGTTGTGTTGCCTTGTACAGTACAAAATTCTGCTGAGCGCATTTTTATCACTCAACTAGAATAGGCCGCGTCACACAGTACCAAAACAACAAAAATCGTCCTTTTTCTCATTTTCCTGGGAACTGGTGCGACGACATCAGGCCTGCGTCGTAAGCGGATCTCAATTCGATGGATTTCATCTTGTAAAGGTATTTAAAGAGCAAGATTTCAGCAATCTCCTACAATACGGCCGTTGTTCTCAAGACGACTGTTCAGAAGATATGAGACGAAGTAGGCGTCGACTACCTGCGGCGCACTAGCAATTTAGCTATCGGACGTCAGACGGTCTGTATCCAAGCCGAAGTATCCAACTCTGAATTCGAGTTGAATACTAAATCTAATACGTACATTCCAACTATTGATAACGTTTCTTCGTTAATTGAATCGTTTTTTCGCCGAATATCAAAGTAAAAAGAGCGTCGTATACTTATTAGCCACCCTGTAAGTTAGAGAATCTTAGAATTTAAGAATTTTAAGGAGAAGGCATGCGTGGCGGGACTGCGAATGCAGTGCGGCCCATGTTCCTCCAACTCCTGACCCTATCTAAGTTAGAGAATCTTAGAATTTAAGAATTTTAAGGAGAAGGCATGCGTGGCGGGACTGCGAATGCAGTGCGGCCCATGTTCCTCCAACTCCTGACCCTATTTAAGTTAGAGAATCTTAGAATTTAAGAATTTTAAGGAGAAGGCATGCGTGGCGGGACTGCGAATGCAGTGCGGCCCATGTTCCTCCAACTCCTGACCCTATCTAAGTTAGAGAATCTTAGAATTTAAGAATTTTAAGGAGAAGGCATGCGTGGCGGGACTGCGAATGCAGTGCGGCCCATGTTCCTCCAACTCCTGACCCTATCTAAGTTAGAGAATCTTAGAATTTAAGAATTTTAAGGAGAAGGCATGCGTGGCGGGACTGCGAATGCAGTGCGGCCCATGTTCCTCCAACTCCTGACGACCTCCTTTACAGGAAGAGAGTATAAGAATGAGAGGGTCAAGTTAAAAAAGGGCAGAAAGATCTTGGAGTAAATGAGAGAGACGACCTCCTTGTAGGCCGAGATGAGGGAAGAATGACTAAATACTGGTCTACTAGCCGTTATGTGCAGGGGGCGGAGCCTAATGACTGGGTCAGATTTCCCAAGGAGATATGGAGATATGTGAAGAAAGCGAATGACCCTAACAACAGACCAAGACAAATGTTTGAATTAGTAAAAAAAAAAGAAAGTTTCAAGGGACGGGGAAAAATGAAATTTTCAAGGGACTAAGAGTATAAGAAGGAGGAATTTGATAAGAACTAACCTGTGCTCACGAGATGTCATCATTCCAAGCCACTTCGATTCCATTGTGTCGTCAATCCCTCTGGTGTGGTCCATCTGATTGATCGATAGATTGTTGTGTGTGGTAGGCAAGGTGTTGATGGTCGTGGCTGGAAACTGATCAATTTTATAGTCGGTAAAAATATCTTCAGAAGTTTTAGTAGCGGAGAATTCAAACCCTCGGTGTCTACTGAAGTAAGCCATCAGCCCTCTATTTATAGCATTTCTTGAAGCTTCCTGTGTTTCCTATGTATCGTAAGAATGATTACACTTCTTTAGAAAGTAGATAAAGTAATACTATATCAATTTGAGATGATAACTAACCTGAGTTCAATGAACTTGAAGACGTTGTCCCGATTTCCAGATCTTCTGTGTCGTTCACTTTGTCGATTGATGGTTGTAGTTGTTGGCTGGAAACTTATCAATTTAAAATAAAACACTTATTTTGAATAAAGAAGTTGATAAAAGAGAAATGCAAAATTTATAATAGTGAGTGAAAAAAGAAGAAAATCGAAAAAAAAAATCTGGTAAAACGATAGACAAATTAGAACCACCTCCTTGTAGGCCTGTATAAGGGAAGTATGACTAAATACTGGTCTACTAGCACTTATGTGCAAGGAGGGGGGCGGAGCCTAATGACCGGGTCATGTCAGATTTCCCATGGAGATATGGAGACAGGTGTAGAAGACAAATGACCGAAAAAAGACAGATGTGTGAATTAGTTGACATGCCGACAGTGGGGGGAGATGACATCTGTTGTTTGTTTGATGTACCAAGAATCTATATTAAAGGGGGGGAGGGGTCTCCGGGAAGAAAAATAAGGGAAGAGGGGTTTGAAAAATCGAAGAGAAGCGATTTTCAAATAGCTCCGCCCATTTTTGAAATATGCACCTTTAAATGTAGCCGATTCTGCGCCGCAGGCATACCAACCAACTTTTGCGCCGAAGGCGCGCCAGCTTATGGATTCTAGCGCCGCAGGTATATCTCAAAAATGTGCGAAGCTATCTGGAAAAAAGTCAACTGAACTATTTTTTGAATTTTCAAAATTTCATTTGACTTTTAAGCTCCGCCTCCAGAACAGAAATGCATATTCATATACTGAAATTCAAGTTCAGAATTCATAGTTATAACGCATTTTCAGCCTATACATACAGTCGCTGACGCATTCTCAGTGCCTTGACGCCTTTCCGGTGGCTTGGCGCAATTTCAGTGCATTGATCCTGTTTCCAACAAATAAAAGTCCCAACGAATGCTTTATTCAGTTCCAAAATATCAATTATTAATTCACTCAAGTTGGAAATCCTTGGTGTATGTGACGTTGCTTTCAGTATTGAAGTCTTTTAACCAAACTTTTTGAACCTTCGACTCCCTCCAGTAGTTGCAGTCATGAATGATATAATAGTAGAACTCGTAGTCATTCTGGAACAAATCGGGACGTTTTGAAACCATCACCCGTTTCGAAACCGCAAACTTACAGTAGGCCAATCTCCAAACGCTCTTGCCTTCACATCGTACTTATATGGGTATACCGTCTGGTCGAGGATCATATTTTGGATGGGGAGCTCGTCCTTGAGAATACTGAAAACGAAATTGAGTTTTTATAACGGGTCAGGGAGGTTTAGGATGGTGCTTCTAGCATTATTTCACTATGCAAAAAATATTTAGCCTAGGAGGGGCTCGAACCCTGGTAGGTCAGCGAGGGACATGACATAGAAAATCCCACTGAGCCACTTGAACGTCATTTTTCAAATTTTTCAAAAAACGCGACTTTACGGTGTAGATATGGATTTTCAAAGGTTCTATGCTCATTTTAAGAGATTTTTCAGAAAATTTTTCGGTTTTAAAACTGGGACATTTTGAAACGTTCAAAATGTCCCGGTTTCAAAAGGTCATACGGTTTAAAGTAGGAAACTAGAGAAAAATATATGTTTTTCGAGGAAAAATTGCAAATTTGAGTCATTTTTCGGTTCAGAATCATAATTTTCAGCCTTTTTCATGCTTAAAAAGTCAATTTTGACACTTTTTGAATCAAAAAGTGCTGAAAATCACATTCTTCGACCCAAAGACAGCGTTTTTGGAACTTTTGAGTCCTTTCGGACATTTTTCGGTAGAAAATCACTAGTTACAGTAATTTTTATGCCAAAAACTGAGTTTTCAGCCATTTTTAAGCTAAAAAGGTAAATTTTGTCATTTTTTGAATCGAAAAGGACTGAAAATCCTATTATTGGAAAAAAACGTACTACATTTACCTCTCAAAGTAATTTTTCGACTTAAAGACATTGTTCGGTAGAAATTTACCATTTTCAGTACTTTTTAAGCCGAAATTCGTGGTTTTCCAGCACTTTTCAAGCTAAAAAGGTAAATTTTGTCATTTTTTGCATACTTGCAAAATATCGGCCCGGCCCGGCCCGGTCGGCCCGCAGTCAAAAAATGAGCACAATTTTTTCGCAAAATTTTTCGAAATTTTTGAAAATTTTCATCAAAAATAGTCAAAAATCCTATGTAAACTTGAGTTTTATCGGTATGTAAAAACATAGTCGAAAATTCGACTTTTTTGCGAAAAAAACGAAAAAAATTTCAAAAAATTCAAAATTTCCAGACTTGTCAAAACCCGGGCCGGCCCGCCGGGCCTGGCCGGGCCGGGCCGGATTCAAAAATGGGTACCTATTTTTTACCGATTTTTTTTTGGAATTTTTCGAAAAAATAGAGTAAAAATGCTTAAATTATTGTACAAAATCACATTTTTATTCAATTTTGAATTTTTATTCGAAAGCTATACTTTTTTCGAAAAATTTCAAAAAAATTCCAAAAAAATTCAAAAATTCAAAATTTTTTCAAAAAATGTTTCAAACCGGGCCGAGCGGGCCGGGCCGGGCTACGGGCCGGGCCGGGCCGGGCCGAGATTTTTCCTGATTTTGGCCCGGCCCGGCCCGGCCCGGCCCGGCCCGTGACAAGTCTGAAAATTTCAAATTTTTGTACTGTGACCCGGGCCGACCGGGCCGGGCCGGGCCAGTGAAAATTCTCAGATCGGCCCGGCCTGGCCCGGCCCGTTGCAAGTATGATTTTTTGAATTTAAAAAAAAGCTGAAAATCCTATTTTTGGTAAGAAAACACCACATTTTTCTGTTAAAAAGTGATTTTTTGATTTAAAGACATTGTTCGGTAGAAATTTACCATTTACAGTACTTTTTCTGTCAAAAATTGAGTTTTCCAGCACTCTTCAAGCCGAAATTTGTGATTTTCAGACGTTCTGAAGCTGAAAACTCACACATTATGCTCCCACAACACCAACGATTGAATAGTGGGAGTCTGGACGTGTTTGCAGGTGATTTGTCCAGTGAAATGGATGTGATCAGTCACCGGATGCATCTTCTTGTATTCCAGGTGCCCCGTTTCAGGGTAACCAATGGAGAATTGGGAATTGAGGAGGAAGACCAGAAAAATCGGGAAGAAACTAGACATTTTCAAGAGAAGGAGAATGATATGGAATGGAGGGAGCGGGCGGCGTTTTATAGGGGGTACATGATTGAATTAGGACGGTTTTCCAGGACGGGGGTGTTGGGAACGGGCGATGTTATTTTTGTGAGATTTTTTGATGGGTGGGAACAGAAAAGAAGAAAGATCAAAAGTTCGTAATCTCAAAAACCGAATTTTTGGCTCAAACGGCTCAAGATATTCACTACTGCACGTTTTCTTTTGCTAAAATGGGAGGAGCAACTAACTAGGGAAGGTCCTCGACATGGTCTGGAGTTATGGGACATTACCTATGCCATTAGAAAGCTGAGAAAACGCTGACTCCAAATATATATTCAGTTTTTGTCCTCTAGGCCTGGTATTCGAGAAAAACAAGGTCAAAGTTAGAAAAAAGGCAGTAATTCGTTGTTTTTTCAAATTTTGACCCCATTTTTCTCGAATACCAGGCATAGAGGACGAAAACTGAGTATATATGTGGAATCATCGTTTTCTGAGGTTTTCAATGATATAGGCGACGTTCCATAACTAGTGGAGCCCTTCATATAATAGAAATTGCAACTTTGACAGCTTCACTGTTTCAAAACTTTTCTAATGTAGATTTCGAAAAATTTGGAATCAATGACATCTCTTTTATCGATTCAATAAAACTTCTCGAATGAAACTGCAATTGTTTCCGAGGGATGAAAGAGTAGGCTTGACGTTCTGAAACTGGCTCCTGGACGTTTTGAAACCAGGAGTTTGGGAATTGAGACATTTCGAGACCATGATTCAGATGTATTCCATTCACTGTTTCAAACAAAACCTTTTAATTTTCCTAGAAGTTTAAAATCAGTTCTTCGTCCTATTGAGCTACAATCTCAAAGTTTTGTGCCTTAAAGTTACCCGTCATTTCTAGCCACTATCCCCCACTATCTACACTTTTAGAGGAACATTTTAAACTTCAAAACTAATCGATGTTCGTATTCCCCCTCTTCCCCAATTTTTCTTCCCAGAGACCCTCCCCCTTTAATATAGATTCTTGGTACATCAAACAAACAACAGATGTCATCATCCACTGTCGGCATGTCAACTAATTCACACATCTGTCTTTTTCGGTCATTCCTCGTCTTCACATACCCCCATATCTCCTTGGGAAATCTGACATGACCCGGTCATTAGGCTCCGCCCCCTCCTTGCACATAAGTGCTAGATGACCAGTAGTTAGTCATACTTCCCTTACACAGACCTGCAAAGAGGTGGTTCTAATTTGTCTCTCGTTTTCACCAAATTTTTTTTGAATCGATTTCTCTTTATCTTGACCACATTAATTTCTAATTCTGAAAGTTTCTCTTATATTATTTTCATTCTTCCTTTATCAACTCTTATATAATTAGTTTTTTGTTCTAAATTGACAAAATTTCAGCCAACAACTCACAACAATTGATTAGTCAACCAGATGGACGATGTAGAGGATCTGGAAACCGGGACAACGTCTTCAATTGCATATAAACTCAGGTTAGTTATCATCTCAAAATAGATGTAGTCATACTTTATCTAGTTTCATTAAGATCCTCTTACTTTGTGTCGGTTATTCATAGAACCCAGGGAACCTCAAGAAATGCTATCATTAGAGGGCTGATGGCTTACTTCAGTAGACACCGGTGGTTAGAATTCTCCGCTACTAAAAACTTCAAAATTCTTATTACCGACAATAAAATTGATCAGATTCCAGCCACGACCATCAACACGTCGCCTACCACACACTACAATCAATGGATCAATCAGATAAACCACACCGGAAGGATTGACAACAAAATGGAAACGAAGTGGCTAGGATTGATGAAATCTCGTGAACACAGGTTAGTTCTTACCAAATTCCTTCTTCTTATACTCTGAGCCCCTTGAAAATTCATTTTTCCCTCTATTGACTCCAGTAGATCTAACAAATATGTCATAACCCTACTGTAAACATGTCAACTAATTCACACATCTGTCTTTTTCGGTCATTCGTCTTCTTCACATATCCTTATATCTCCTTGGGAAATCTGACATGACCCGGTCATTAGGCTCCGCCCCCTGTTCATCACAGCTACCAGACCACTATTTAGTCATTCTTCCCTCATCCCGGCCTACTAGTAAGTCTTTCCAATTTTTCTCTTTCATTTACTTCAAGATCCTTTTGCCCTTTTTACCTTGACCCATCATTCTTATTCTCTACCTTCCCCTAAGCCTGAAATTTGTCTCTTTGACGACCAGGAAGCATCTTTAGATATATAGAGCTATTTCAGTTCTTTCTCTATTCTAAACTCTATGGCATTTGACATACCTGCGCTGCTTACATCCCTATTTTAATATTTCACTCAAGTTTGGATATTCTGATAGAAAAAATGGCACTAGATCAATACCACCCCTATCTATTAGTGTTTCAGTAGCTCTCTTGATATACTCACTGTGTAGATGACTAGTGATCAATATTTCAGTTCCCAATATATTGATTTTAGTCACTTTCCCTTCTTAACAATCTTAACAATTCGAACACCTTCCGTCAATTGATATATTTCCCAGAGAACCGTTATTGCACTAGTTGGTAGGTACAGGTGGGAACACAAAATACAAGTCAATATCCAAAAATGTGAAGATGTTTGCTCGTGTTCTTATTGTTATTCTCTACCGCACCTGTCACATCTCTCCATGAGAAATCAAACAGCAGGACACGCCCCACACCATATGACACTTACCATTTGGCATACAGTCCCTTCTTATTTACTTCTTTATGTGAACTCTCTTTTCTTCTATTTTTGATTCATGATTTTAATGTTGAAACGTTTTCAGCTTCGACAAGACAGCTACACAAGAGAACTCTACAGACGATCAACGACTAGGACGACAACGAGCTGGAAACAAGGGGAACGGCGTTTTATCAAATTTCAGGTTAGTGGTCAGGAGTTGGAGGAACATGGGCCGGACTGCATTCGCGGTCCCACCACGCATGCCTTCTCCTTAAAATTCATAAATTCTAAGATTCTCTAACTTAACTAGGGTCAGGAGTTGGAGGAACATGGGCCGGACTGCATTCGCGGTCCCACCACGCATGCCTTCTCCTTAAAATTCTTAAATTCTAAGAATCTCTAACTTAGATAGGGTCAGGAGTTGGAGGAACATGGGCCGGACTGCATTCGCGGTCCCACCACGCATGCCTTCTCCTTAAAATTCATAAGTTCTAAGATTCTCTAACTTAGATAGGGTCAGGAGTTGGAGGAACATGGGCCGGACTGCATTCGCGGTCCCACCACGCATGCCTTCTCCTTAAAATTCTTAAATTCTAAGATTCTCTAACTTAGATAGGGTCAGGAGTTGGAGGAACATGGGCCGGACTGCATTCGCGGTCCCACCACGCATGCCTTCTCCTTAAAATTCTTAAATTCTAAGATTCTCTAACTTAGATAGGGTCAGGAGTTGGAGGAACATGGGCCGGACTGCATTCGCGGTCCCACCACGCATGCCTTCTCCTTAAAATTCTTAAATTCTAAGATTCTCTAACTTAGATAGGGTCAGGAGTTGGAGGAACATGGGCCGGACTGCATTCGCGGTCCCACCACGCATGCCTTCTCCTTAAAATTCATAAGTTCTAAGATTCTCTAACTTAGATAGGGTCAGGAGTTGGAGGAACATGGGCCGGACTGCATTCGCGGTCCCACCACGCATGCCTTCTCCTTAAAATTCATAAGTTCTAAGATTCTCTAACTTAGAAAGGGTCAGGAGTTGGAGGAACATGGGCCGGACTGCATTCGCGGTCCCACCACGCATGCCTTCTCCTTAAAATTCATAAGTTCTAAGATTCTCTAACTTAGATAGGGTCAGGAGTTGGAGGAACATGGGCCGGACTGCATTCGCGGTCCCACGACGCATGCCTTCTCCTTAAAATTCATAAATTCTAAGATTCTCTAACTTAGATAGGGTCAGGAGTTGGAGGAACATGGGCCGGACTGCATTCGCGGTCCCACCACGCATGCCTTCTCCTTAAAATTCATAAATTCTAAGATTCTCTAACTTAGATAGGGTCAGGAGTTGGAGGAACATGGGCCGGACTGCATTCGCGGTCCCACCACGCATGCCTTCTCCTTAAAATTCATAAGTTCTAAGATTCTCTAACTTAGATAGGGTCAGGAGTTGGAGGAACATGGGCCGGACTGCATTCGCGGTCCCACCACGCATGCCTTCTCCTTAAAATTCATAAGTTCTAAGATTCTCTAACTTAGATAGGGTCAGGAGTTGGAGGAACATGGGCCGGACTGCATTCGCGGTCCCACCACGCATGCCTTCTCCTTAAAATTCTAAAATTCTAAGATTCTCTAACTTAGATAGGGTCAGGAGTTGGAGGAACATGGGCCGGACTGCATTCGCGGTCCCACCACGCATGCCTTCTCCTTAAAATTCATAAATTCTAAGATTCTCTAACTTAACTAGGGTCAGGAGTTGGAGGAACATGGGCCGGACTGCATTCGCGGTCCCACCACGCATGCCTTCTCCTTAAAATTCTTAAATTCTAAGAATCTCTAACTTAGATAGGGTCAGGAGTTGGAGGAACATGGGCCGGACTGCATTCGCGGTCCCACCACGCATGCCTTCTCCTTAAAATTCATAAATTCTAAGATTCTCTAACTTAGAAAGGGTCAGGAGTTGGAGGAACATGGGCCGGACTGCATTCGCGGTCCCACCACGCATGCCTTCTCCTTAAAATTCATAAATTCTAAGATTCTCTAACTTAACTAGGGTCAGGAGTTGGAGGAACATGGGCCGGACTGCATTCGCGGTCCCACCACGCATGCCTTCTCCTTAAAATTCATAAATTCTAAGATTCTCTAACTTAGATAGGGTCAGGAGTTGGAGGAACATGGGCCGGACTGCATTCGCGGTCCCACCACGCATGCCTTCTCCTTAAAATTCATAAATTCTAAGATTCTCTAACTTAGAAAGGGTCAGGAGTTGGAGGAACATGGGCCGGACTGCATTCGCGGTCCCACCACGCATGCCTTCTCCTTAAAATTCATAAATTCTAAGATTCTCTAACTTAGATAGGGTCAGGAGTTGGAGGAACATGGGCCGGACTGCATTCGCGGTCCCACCACGCATGCCTTCTCCTTAAAATTCATAAATTCTAAGATTCTCTAACTTAGAAAGGGTCAGGAGTTGGAGGAACATGGGCCGGACTGCATTCGCGGTCCCACCACGCATGCCTTCTCCTTAAAATTCATAAATTCTAAGATTCTCTAACTTAACTAGGGTCAGGAGTTGGAGGAACATGGGCCGGACTGCATTCGCGGTCCCACCACGCATGCCTTCTCCTTAAAATTCTTAAATTCTAAGAATCTCTAACTTAGATAGGGTCAGGAGTTGGAGGAACATGGGCCGGACTGCATTCGCGGTCCCACCACGCATGCCTTCTCCTTAAAATTCTTAAATTCTAAGATTCTCTTACTTAGAAAGGGTCAGGAGTTGGAGGAACATGGGCCGGACTGCATTCGCGGTCCCACCACGCATGCCTTCTCCTTAAAATTCATAAATTCTAAGATTCTCTAACTTAGATAGGGTCAGGAGTTGGAGGAACATGGGCCGGACTGCATTCGCGGTCCCACCACGCATGCCTTCTCCTTAAAATTCTTAAATTCTAAGATTCTCTAACTTAGATAGGGTCAGGAGTTGGAGGAACATGGGCCGGACTGCATTCGCGGTCCCACCACGCATGCCTTCTCCTTAAAATTCATAAATTCTAAGATTCTCTAACTTAGATAGGGTCAGGAGTTGGAGGAACATGGGCCGGACTGCATTCGCGGTCCCACCACGCATGCCTTCTCCTTAAAATTCATAAATTCTAAGATTCTCTAACTTAGAAAGGGTCAGGAGTTGGAGGAACATGGGCCGGACTGCATTCGCGGTCCCACCACGCATGCCTTCTCCTTAAAATTCATAAATTCTAAGATTCTCTAACTTAACTAGGGTCAGGAGTTGGAGGAACATGGGCCGGACTGCATTCGCGGTCCCACCACGCATGCCTTCTCCTTAAAATTCTTAAATTCTAAGATTCTCTAACTTAGATAGGGTCAGGAGTTGGAGGAACATGGGCCGGACTGCATTCGCGGTCCCACCACGCATGCCTTCTCCTTAAAATTCATAAATTCTAAGATTCTCTAACTTAGAAAGGGTCAGGAGTTGGAGGAACATGGGCCGGACTGCATTCGCGGTCCCACCACGCATGCCTTCTCCTTAAAATTCATAAATTCTAAGATTCTCTAACTTAGATAGGGTCAGGAGTTGGAGGAACATGGGCCGGACTGCATTCGCGGTCCCACCACGCATGCCTTCTCCTTAAAATTCATAAATTCTAAGATTCTCTAACTTAGATAGGGTCAGGAGTTGGAGGAACATGGGCCGGACTGCATTCGCGGTCCCACCACGCATGCCTTCTCCTTAAAATTCATAAATTCTAAGATTCTCTAACTTAGATAGGGTCAGGAGTTGGAGGAACATGGGCCGGACTGCATTCGCGGTCCCACCACGCATGCCTTCTCCTTAAAATTCATAAATTCTAAGATTCTCTAACTTAGATAGGGTCAGGAGTTGGAGGAACATGGGCCGGACTGCATTCGCGGTCCCACCACGCATGCCTTCTCCTTAAAATTCATAAATTCTAAGATTCTCTAACTTAGATAGGGTCAGGAGTTGGAGGAACATGGGCCGGACTGCATTCGCGGTCCCACCACGCATGCCTTCTCCTTAAAATTCATAAATTCTAAGATTCTCTAACTTAGATAGGGTCAGGAGTTGGAGGAACATGGGCCGGACTGCATTCGCGGTCCCACCACGCATGCCTTCTCCTTAAAATTCATAAATTCTAAGATTCTCTAACTTAGATAGGGTCAGGAGTTGGAGGAACATGGGCCGGACTGCATTCGCGGTCCCACCACGCATGCCTTCTCCTTAAAATTCATAAATTCTAAGATTCTCTAACTTAGATAGGGTCAGGAGTTGGAGGAACATGGGCCGGACTGCATTCGCGGTCCCACCACGCATGCCTTCTCCTTAAAATTCATAAATTCTAAGATTCTCTAACTTAGATAGGGTCAGGAGTTGGAGGAACATGGGCCGGACTGCATTCGCGGTCCCACCACGCATGCCTTCTCCTTAAAATTCATAAATTCTAAGATTCTCTAACTTAGATAGGGTCAGGAGTTGGAGGAACATGGGCCGGACTGCATTCGCGGTCCCACCACGCATGCCTTCTCCTTAAAATTCATAAATTCTAAGATTCTCTAACTTAGATAGGGTCAGGAGTTGGAGGAACATGGGCCGGACTGCATTCGCGGTCCCACCACGCATGCCTTCTCCTTAAAATTCATAAATTCTAAGATTCTCTAACTTAGATAGGGTCAGGAGTTGGAGGAACATGGGCCGGACTGCATTCGCGGTCCCACCACGCATGCCTTCTCCTTAAAATTCATAAATTCTAAGATTCTCTAACTTAGATAGGGTCAGGAGTTGGAGGAACATGGGCCGGACTGCATTCGCGGTCCCACCACGCATGCCTTCTCCTTAAAATTCATAAATTCTAAGATTCTCTAACTTAGATAGGGTCAGGAGTTGGAGGAACATGGGCCGGACTGCATTCGCGGTCCCACCACGCATGCCTTCTCCTTAAAATTCATAAATTCTAAGATTCTCTAACTTAGATAGGGTCAGGAGTTGGAGGAACATGGGCCGGACTGCATTCGCGGTCCCACCACGCATGCCTTCTCCTTAAAATTCATAAATTCTAAGATTCTCTAACTTAGATAGGGTCAGGAGTTGGAGGAACATGGGCCGGACTGCATTCGCGGTCCCACCACGCATGCCTTCTCCTTAAAATTCATAAATTCTAAGATTCTCTAACTTAGATAGGGTCAGGAGTTGGAGGAACATGGGCCGGACTGCATTCGCGGTCCCACCACGCATGCCTTCTCCTTAAAATTCATAAATTCTAAGATTCTCTAACTTAGATAGGGTCAGGAGTTGGAGGAACATGGGCCGGACTGCATTCGCGGTCCCACCACGCATGCCTTCTCCTTAAAATTCATAAATTCTAAGATTCTCTAACTTAGATAGGGTCAGGAGTTGGAGGAACATGGGCCGGACTGCATTCGCGGTCCCACCACGCATGCCTTCTCCTTAAAATTCATAAATTCTAAGATTCTCTAACTTAGATAGGGTCAGGAGTTGGAGGAACATGGGCCGGACTGCATTCGCGGTCCCACCACGCATGCCTTCTCCTTAAAATTCATAAATTCTAAGATTCTCTAACTTAGATAGGGTCAGGAGTTGGAGGAACATGGGCCGGACTGCATTCGCGGTCCCACCACGCATGCCTTCTCCTTAAAATTCATAAATTCTAAGATTCTCTAACTTAGATAGGGTCAGGAGTTGGAGGAACATGGGCCGGACTGCATTCGCGGTCCCACCACGCATGCCTTCTCCTTAAAATTCATAAATTCTAAGATTCTCTAACTTAGATAGGGTCAGGAGTTGGAGGAACATGGGCCGGACTGCATTCGCGGTCCCACCACGCATGCCTTCTCCTTAAAATTCATAAATTCTAAGATTCTCTAACTTAGATAGGGTCAGGAGTTGGAGGAACATGGGCCGGACTGCATTCGCGGTCCCACCACGCATGCCTTCTCCTTAAAATTCTAAAATTCTAAGATTCTCTAACTTAGATAGGGTCAGGAGTTGGAGGAACATGGGCCGGACTGCATTCGCGGTCCCACCACGCATGCCTTCTCCTTAAAATTCTATAAATTCTAAGATTCTCTAACTTAGATAGGGTCAGGAGTTGGAGGAACATGGGCCGGACTGCATTCGCGGTCCCACCACGCATGCCTTCTCCTTAAAATTCATAAATTCTAAGATTCTCTAACTTAGATAGGGTCAGGAGTTGGAGGAACATGGGCCGGACTGCATTCGCGGTCCCACCACGCATGCCTTCTCCTTAAAATTCATAAATTCTAAGATTCTCTAACTTAGATAGGGTCAGGAGTTGGAGGAACATGGGCCGGACTGCATTCGCGGTCCCACCACGCATGCCTTCTCCTTAAAATTCTATAAATTCTAAGATTCTCTAACTTAGATAGGGTCAGGAGTTGGAGGAACATGGGCCGGACTGCATTCGCGGTCCCACCACGCATGCCTTCTCCTTAAAATTCTATAAATTCTAAGATTCTCTAACTTAGATAGGGTCAGGAGTTGGAGGAACATGGGCCGGACTGCATTCGCGGTCCCACCACGCATGCCTTCTCCTTAAAATTCATAAATTCTAAGATTCTCTAACTTAGACTAGGGTCAGGAGTTGGAGGAACATGGGCCGGACTGCATTCGCGGTCCCACCACGCATGCCTTCTCCTTAAAATTCATAAATTCTAAGATTCTCTAACTTAGATAGGGTCAGGAGTTGGAGGAACATGGGCCGGACTGCATTCGCGGTCCCACCACGCATGCCTTCTCCTTAAAATTCATAAATTCTAAGATTCTCTAACTTAGATAGGGTCAGGAGTTGGAGGAACATGGGCCGGACTGCATTCGCGGTCCCACCACGCATGCCTTCTCCTTAAAATTCATAAATTCTAAGATTCTCTAACTTAGATAGGGTCAGGAGTTGGAGGAACATGGGCCGGACTGCATTCGCGGTCCCACCACGCATGCCTTCTCCTTAAAATTCATAAATTCTAAGATTCTCTAACTTAAATAGGGTCAGGAGTTGGAGGAACATGGGCCGGACTGCATTCGCGGTCCCACCACGCATGCCTTCTCCTTAAAATTCATAAATTCTAAGATTCTCTAACTTAGATAGGGTCAGGAGT
This sequence comes from Caenorhabditis latens, assembly GCA_002259235.3. Taxonomy (NCBI): domain Eukaryota; kingdom Metazoa; phylum Nematoda; class Chromadorea; order Rhabditida; family Rhabditidae; genus Caenorhabditis; species Caenorhabditis latens. The sequence goes on from CM056095.1 coordinate 19,277,450, forward strand.
TGGAGGAACATGGGCCGGACTGCATTCGCGGTCCCACCACGCATGCCTTCTCCTTAAAATTCTTAAATTCTAAGATTCTCTAACTTAGATAGGGTCAGGAGTTGGAGGAACATGGGCCGGACTGCATTCGCGGTCCCACCACGCATGCCTTCTCCTTAAAATTCATAAATTCTAAGATTCTCTAACTTAGATAGGGTCAGGAGTTGGAGGAACATGGGCCGGACTGCATTCGCGGTCCCACCACGCATGCCTTCTCCTTAAAATTCATAAATTCTAAGATTCTCTAACTTAGATAGGGTCAGGAGTTGGAGGAACATGGGCCGGACTGCATTCGCGGTCCCACCACGCATGCCTTCTCCTTAAAATTCATAAATTCTAAGATTCTCTAACTTAGATAGGGTCAGGAGTTGGAGGAACATGGGCCGGACTGCATTCGCGGTCCCACCACGCATGCCTTCTCCTTAAAATTCATAAATTCTAAGATTCTCTAACTTAGATAGGGTCAGGAGTTGGAGGAACATGGGCCGGACTGCATTCGCGGTCCCACCACGCATGCCTTCTCCTTAAAATTCATAAATTCTAAGATTCTCTAACTTAGATAGGGTCAGGAGTTGGAGGAACATGGGCCGGACTGCATTCGCGGTCCCACCACGCATGCCTTCTCCTTAAAATTCATAAATTCTAAGATTCTCTAACTTAGATAGGGTCAGGAGTTGGAGGAACATGGGCCGGACTGCATTCGCGGTCCCACCACGCATGCCTTCTCCTTAAAATTCTTAAATTCTAAGATTCTCTAACTTAGATAGGGTCAGGAGTTGGAGGAACATGGGCCGGACTGCATTCGCGGTCCCACCACGCATGCCTTCTCCTTAAAATTCATAAATTCTAAGATTCTCTAACTTAGATAGGGTCAGGAGTTGGAGGAACATGGGCCGGACTGCATTCGCGGTCCCACCACGCATGCCTTCTCCTTAAAATTCATAAATTCTAAGATTCTCTAACTTAGATAGGGTCAGGAGTTGGAGGAACATGGGCCGGACTGCATTCGCGGTCCCACCACGCATGCCTTCTCCTTAAAATTCATAAATTCTAAGATTCTCTAACTTAGATAGGGTCAGGAGTTGGAGGAACATGGGCCGGACTGCATTCGCGGTCCCACCACGCATGCCTTCTCCTTAAAATTCATAAATTCTAAGATTCTCTAACTTAGATAGGGTCAGGAGTTGGAGGAACATGGGCCGGACTGCATTCGCGGTCCCACCACGCATGCCTTCTCCTTAAAATTCATAAATTCTAAGATTCTCTAACTTAGATAGGGTCAGGAGTTGGAGGAACATGGGCCGGACTGCATTCGCGGTCCCACCACGCATGCCTTCTCCTTAAAATTCATAAATTCTAAGATTCTCTAACTTAGATAGGGTCAGGAGTTGGAGGAACATGGGCCGGACTGCATTCGCGGTCCCACCACGCATGCCTTCTCCTTAAAATTCATAAATTCTAAGATTCTCTAACTTAGATAGGGTCAGGAGTTGGAGGAACATGGGCCGGACTGCATTCGCGGTCCCACCACGCATGCCTTCTCCTTAAAATTCATAAATTCTAAGATTCTCTAACTTAGATAGGGTCAGGAGTTGGAGGAACATGGGCCGGACTGCATTCGCGGTCCCACCACGCATGCCTTCTCCTTAAAATTCATAAATTCTAAGATTCTCTAACTTAGATAGGGTCAGGAGTTGGAGGAACATGGGCCGGACTGCATTCGCGGTCCCACCACGCATGCCTTCTCCTTAAAATTCATAAATTCTAAGATTCTCTAACTTAGATAGGGTCAGGAGTTGGAGGAACATGGGCCGGACTGCATTCGCGGTCCCACCACGCATGCCTTCTCCTTAAAATTCATAAATTCTAAGATTCTCTAACTTAGATAGGGTCAGGAGTTGGAGGAACATGGGCCGGACTGCATTCGCGGTCCCACCACGCATGCCTTCTCCTTAAAATTCATAAATTCTAAGATTCTCTAACTTAGATAGGGTCAGGAGTTGGAGGAACATGGGCCGGACTGCATTCGCGGTCCCACCACGCATGCCTTCTCCTTAAAATTCATAAATTCTAAGATTCTCTAACTTAGATAGGGTCAGGAGTTGGAGGAACATGGGC